>OW387148.1:11155428-11635428 GCA_936440205.1 Lepidonotus clava
GCAACTGGAGTGCCTTTGAAACTTCCTTCTTCTGTAAAAAAAGATTTATTGTATCAAGTCTTCATCAATGATGATGATACGCAAGTGCAAGTTTGATATGTATTGTAGAACTGTTATATATATTTGCAGAAATCCACCAAATTTGCCCCAAAATGGACACTGATTGCCAAATTCACATGATGACATTTTCGTGGTTGCTAGGCAGAGTAACAAATGGAACAAATGGAAATTTTTGCCATGGATACAAAGTGGGGACTCTTGTGCTTACAATAAATGATAGTTTTATCACTCCTGTCCTAATTATTGTCATTATAACAAAAAGAACATAGGAAAAAGTAGTGAAAATGAAGAAATTTTGAAATGTTTCTGGTTGCCATGGCAACCATGTCACCATGACAACAAAAGTCATTCTCCTTTTACATTCCCAACTCCATGGGCTTTCATTTGAGGTACAACAGTGCACACTTTTTCTCATGTATGAAAAATTATTTTGATATTTCTACTTTTTCACAGTGTTTCTCAAAATTCTGTGGTTGCTATGCGTTGCCATGGATACCGGCCAAATGTGCGTGTTGCGCAAATGCCAACATGTCAAAATGTAAACTTCAGGTTATGGGCTACGATTTAAAACCACTTTTAGATCCTCCGTCTTTTTGGACGAAAAAAGTCATTTTTTGGATTTGGCTCCTGGACTAATAGGGGAATATGGCTTTTAGGGGCCTCAATCATTTTGTCTGCATCAAGGGAGGATGAAGAGTCAGAACTAATGTGTACAGATCCGTACATGGGGTGCTTTGGAATCTGGACCCTATGAAACATACACATTTGTATGTATACTTGAAATTCATCATTGCAATTGCCAAATAAAACCAATGAGTCAGTAGATAACAATATAGTGTAGAAAATAATAATCTTCAGCAGTGACAAAACTGAATGGAAGACAGATTAGGGATACTTGACAAACTTGATAACACTGATTAATAAATACAAAAGTTCTCCCTCGAAATTCTCCCTATAGAATAAGATATCTTATTTCCTGAATCCTACCACAGGATACCTAAAACAAGATGCATTATGGGGTATCTTTATTAACAAGAAACAAAGCTTAATAATATAAATCTTCATTAATTGAGCGTTATTCATGGTTTAATGAGATGGAAAATTGGAGGTGAGTATTTTTACAGTTTGTAAATATGATATCTAATGTTCCTTAAGGTGAAATAATGTAAACCAGCTATCCATGGGAGGGAAAATTATGCCTAGTTTAGAAATCAATATCCACTACTTCATTACCTGAGTTGGTAGGTCCTGGTGGTGGGTTAGTGGTGTTCGGATTAGTGTATGAAAACGAAATGGTCGTCTCCCCTGGAACAGCAACCATGTTGTCAGGATTACTGTTATCTAGTGAGAGAGTATAAAAAGAGACATACATTGCAAACATGAATTACTTAAAGGTAAATATGGGTAAATATGGCAATAATTTTGTTTGCTCAATTTAATTAAAATCTCAACAAAATCTAATGTAATCATCATTTCTTCAAAACATATATTATACGAATTTAACTAAAAGAAATGATTTCCATACATTTCTAATGCAATGATTTGGTATTTTGTGTGGTTAAGGGCCAATTTTTGATATTTTTGTGGATAAATTGTGATTTTTGATGGTGACCCCATGGTCCATCAGCTTAAGAAAACACAAGAGATCAACTGTGAATATATATGGCACTGGTAAAGAAAAGGAGTTAATCTTGCCTCACTGTTGTAATGACCCCATGTTTAGATCATGGGGTCATTACAACATTCAAATGAAAAGGTTCATAACTGTCTTAGAATTATGATTTGAACCAAACTAACCAAATGTTCAAAACAGAACTTGAAATATAGGGCCTGGTTTAAAGACCAGTTCCATTGCTTCATTACCTGGGGTGGGCGGTCCCAGTGATGACTGAGTGGTCTTTGCAATAGTCATACCTAGTAAGGGCATATGAATAGGGGTACATTCTCAAAATATATCACTTAAATTTCAATGAGTAATTATAGGTGATTCATGGTTTTAGGATATCAGCCATTGAGATTTCATAATTAATGGATTAGAATTATATGAAAGTACTTAGATATGCTTAACTTGGGGTTAGATAAGGACTTAGCATTACAATAACAGCATAAATGAATTATATAGTATACATATGGTTATGTACAGTATTCTATAAGGATATGGATGGCCGAAAGTATAAGGTTATTTTTACGCAGTGATTAAGATTTATCTTATAGATATTTCAATCATCCTCAAGGTCTCCTACCTTCCCCAAAGAAGTCTAATCCATGAATATCATCCAGGTAACTGTCTTGATGATGTGTGACCCTTTTTGTGGCAAGATCGATGGAATAAAACCCTCTGAAAAATAGAGCAACAGTTTGTAAGATTCAGGGGATGGGTCAGTGAATTTATTATCCTTACAACCAAAGTAGTTACCATACCAAATGTTTGATTTCTAGTCATCTTTTCAACATGTTTTAAAGATCCATTTGAAAAAAATAGTTTTCTCTGTAACAATAATTATTCTGCTAAAAGGAGGAACTAAATCATTTAAATGTCATGTCTTAATCAGGATAAGAATGCAAAACGTGCTAATATAAGAACCGCTGGGGGCGTTTGAAGGTGTTTATACAACCCAGAGGGTTTCGTCATGTTCGCTTCCCATAGGTCATTGGACACCCAATGACGACCCCAAAGGTTCTTCTATATCTTATCACCCAAACAAGATTCAAACTTTATGAAAATACTGAAAAACAAGGAGCGGTACATATGGTACATATGGTACACATGATACATATGGTCTCTCAGTACACACTTGCTTCTGTACACACTGCACCAATAAAATCAAGAATGCAACAATTTTTAACTTTTAAAGCAACATCAACTTTTGTTTCAATCTGTTTTGGTCAAGTAACTCAAAGTGAGCAGAAGAATTGCACAGTAATGGTACAGCGGCATACTGCTGTGATATCACACTGCAAAATTATGGGAACGTTTTGGTTATAGTCTACAGCCAAAACATGTTATTCTAAAATTAATCTGGTTGTAGAATGGTACTGTGTTACTAGTAAATATCATTGCTTCTAAGTTGTCAGTAAACCTTCTGTTTAACACTGAGTTGCAAACTCGAGAATATATCTGTATCACTATATAATATATGATTATCTTTAGGATTACAACATGTCCAAAAATTCATGCAAAAGTTATGGTGTGTCTTAAATTTGGATGCAGTATGAATAAACGATAATTTATCAGTCACTTGCCACACTGAAAAAAAATCTGGATTTTCCTAGTTCTGGAATGGGACAGAAGAACACTGCATATCCTTGTCAGATATTAAGGAATACAGTTGTGGTGTTAGTCATTAACTTATAATTACCTGACCCTTATTTCTGACCAGTAGAGGGTGTTCTGGCCATAGGTCAGCCCCAGATACTGTTTATTTGCCTGTTCATACACAGTCTGCCGCCCTGTCCCATCCAGTCGGATCATCTCCAAGCGTCCATACCTCCCTTCCGTCCAAAACAATCTCTCGCCTGCAGTATGAAAGAACATTTATACTAAGTAGTTTTCACAATCCTGTCTATATATGTATATGGTAGTATAACTGAAACAAATTAAGAGTAGCTGACATTTTGCTAAGGGAACCTTCAACTTCAATAATTATCAACATTATACCTTAGTTGTTAACATAGCCTATGTGGAGTCAGTATGAGCCCACCAAGAAAAACAATATTAACGAAAAAAAATTAGATATCGAAATGTAAAAATGCAAAAATTATCAGGGCTCTAAAATATTAAATAAATTTCTCTGACATTTAGATCCTAATCTACTACCCAGGATGCCTTACCAAAATTGATCAAAAGAAAATAGATATGTCATCAACAGCGTAAACCCATACAGAGATGATTCTATCTTACCTGTTAGGTCTATGGCAAGGTAGTTTGGCATGGTGAGGTTAGTGCTGACAAAGTCCACTCGACCACCTCCATTGTCCATATTGGCCTTCTCTATCCTGGGTCCACTGCCCCAGTTGGTCCAGTACATAATCCTACAGTATGATACATAAGTATAAGCAACTGGGGAGGAGGTATATGAGGTAGGTTATCAACCCAAGGTGTGAAAAGGGATATCAGCCTGAGGGCAGGGCCTGCAGGGTTATGTGAGTGGATATGAAATCCGATGTTGCTGTATGCTAAGGGCAGGGCCTGTAGGGCTGCCAGAAGGCTGATATGCCTGACACACCTTGGGTAGATAACTCACCGAGGACATTCTCCCTTGTTGGGTATGGATTTATCATACCCTAGAAAAATCTTACTGCTGGAACTACTTTCCTGTATCACCCAGCAGGGCAATAATACTTTGGTTATCACTCTTCCTGTATCAGTAATACCTTAAACTCTTATAATGTATTTTCTTCCACAGACTATAGTTCTTACTGTTTATAATCTGTGTTTTTGTGCAAAAATATTTCAAAAGACTTAACCCATGACGCGAAATCTTAACTACTGAACCGGTGTCACCATAAGGTGTGATAAAACAAGGTTTTTCATAGGTGACCACTGACCTGACAGACTTCGTCGTTTAATCTCATTATTCAAGTCATTAGAGAATTAATTGGGTGTGTTCAGCCTGATTCGTATTGACCAGCCAAAATTCTGTTTTGATCAAAATTCATATCTATACAAGTAAATAGAGACTGAAATTCTATCTTTTACCATTTTGTGCAAGAAGTTACAGCCTAATTAGGAAAATTACCTTTATCTTTGGTTTCTGTCGGAAAAATGAGTTTATGTAAAATTACAAAAAAATAACTAGAAGTGCAATTCCTACCAGACTCAGTATACAACAAATGTAGACAATTACTCAAATTTCAGGAAAAAAAAACAACATTTATCATTTGTGAGATTAGTTACACTTTAATCAATACACTGAATAAGTTATATAAGTAGAAGTTTCTATGGTGATTCTGATTCTGAGGAAGGACGTAATTATCCAAAAGTCACTAAATCATAATGTCTACAATGAAAATAAAGTCTACAAAGTCATTACTAGTTAGATGTACTCATCAACCATTTTGAAATGATGAAAGGCAGTGACACCATGGCAGACACTGTTAAAGAGTTGTGATGTTAGATGATCTTTACTCTGCTAAACATCAAGCTATTGACCTTCAAACTCATAATTGTCATGCTAATGACCTTATTTGAGATGTCATGACCATCCTGTGCTCTGCACCATAGACTATTTTTTACATCAGAGACCTTGTTTGTATATAGCGATTATATAAACCTGTGTTCCTATGTGACCATTTCCCTGGTGGCTGGTTTCAACCAATCTGGTCAACCATGAACAGGGTCTGATCATTACCAAGGAATTTTTGAAACAGCTAGTACAGGAGAACATTTTTTTTAAAAAAAGGCATAAAGGTAATCACAATTCACCCTGATGTTCCAGTCTTGATACATAATATACAATATATCTATATTTGATATATATAATATATTTGATACATATACATATAATATACAATATTTATATACTTGTAAGGTCTTTACTTATAGTGTTCACAATCAAATTGACACTCACCTTCTGGCAGGATCGAGGGCAATGCTCCTTGGGCTCTGCAGCTCTGTGCTGATGAGGAGTCTCACTTGGCTCCCCTTGTAATCCATACTGGTGATTGTTCCCAGTCCACTGTCCACAAAATACACTCTTTTGTCTGCCCTGCTTAGAGCTATTCCCTCTGGCCTTGAACCTAGGACAGAACAAAAATCATTCTTATACTTTCTCCAATAACAGTAGGAGGTGGACTGGCTTACAGTCTGCCGCATCGACACCTCTGCCACAAGAGTGAACTCTATGCCATAGCTGTCACCCAGTCCCGCGCTGACCAGTAGTCCACAATGAGCAATATACACTGGACTAGTCCACAGGACGTAGTAATCTTCACCTGCTGGTGGGGAAATTTCTACCTCCAGAAAGTACTCTCACAGACTATTTTCTCATAGCACAGGTGCAAACATTGCTGATTGCACTTGATCTAATAAATGTTAAACCTTCTATAATTTTCCATCTTGATAAGTTCATATTACTGCCTTTAGGGCTATTCATGAGTTCATGATGCTACAAAGATAATGAATATTCCATGCTTTGCTTGCATTGAAATATGAGGTAGGCCTACTGACCATAGTATTATCAAATATGTATTATCAAATATATCAACTTTTGAATTAAATACTAAAACTATAATATTAGCTATAGGTAGAAATATAGTTAACTGGAATGTCCACAAAAGTATATCAATGTACACTTAAAACTCCTGCTATTCAGGTTTTATTTGTTTATGTATAGATTTTACATAACTCCATTGTATTATGTGATATACCTACACAGAAATCAAGGAATTATGGGAAGCTTAAAGTAAACAAACAAAAATAAGTACGTACCTGGCAAGGTAACCTGGTGGATGGGATAAGCGACACACTGTTCCAGTGCACATGTGGTAGCTACAAACATGTGCAGCTCGTCTGTCCAGAACACCTTGTCAGCATCCTGGTCATAGGCCACATCTCTGACGGCCATATGACCATATACCGGCACCCGGAAGGCTGAATTCTTGTCGAGGTCAACTATGAGCAGGTCCTGCTTTGTGATGTCAGCCACCACCAGACCGTGGACCAGGGGCACTGCAATGTTTATTGTATATCAGGAATCCAGCCACTATACCTTCATTATTGTCCTGCCACCTTTAAAATAATAGGTGAATAAGAGATCTGTTATTGCCCCAGTGGGCAATGATGCTTTCTAGGTAAATAAATACCTGTCTGTTAATGCTTATACCAACTTTTGTTGTATGCCTCCTTGGTCTGTATTATGTATGAACCCATCAGAGAGAAGATGACAAATAAGCTTTCAGATTTCAAGTTGATATTTCTATTATCTTCATTGGAGTAACCAGAAGAAAATTAATGAAAAGTGAAAGGGGGTATATAAGTAGAAAACAAGTAGGGCTGGTTAAATGTCAAATAAGGAAAACAAACATCAGCCCTTTTTTAATTTGATTTAAACAAATGATTAATAAAAAAACTTTTTTTTGCAGACACTCAGAAATATGTAAGGCTAATGGTGACCAAGTGACAATGAGCTTCCTGCCAATTTATCATGTGACCTGGCATGTCTAATGAATATTCGTGAATTGACTCTGATACAAATACAAATGCTCCCAAAAATATATTCACTCACGCCTCTCACAGGTGGTGCCATCTAACAGCAGGTAGAAGCCCTCTGTACACTGACACACCCGGCTGGTGGGCCCCGTGGGTAGACAGATGTGGGCACAGCCTCCAGTACTAGTGTTACGGCTGCATCCATTCTCACCTGGACATCATATGAATGTACTGTATAAGCATACAACATTAAAGCTGTGTTTCCACAAAATGACAAACCATGCTCATTGGCAGCCTTACAGTATTAACCCTTTCTAACCTTGGTGACTAGCATCAGTAACATTGGCGGCTGAGTCTGAAAAGGGTTTAACTGGGTCCCAACAGAACAACCAAGCACAGGAAATGAATTGAGGATACAGGATGGCCACTGACAAAAAGGGTTTGTCGCTCCGTGAAAACCCACCTATAATGTGAGTTTCCATAGGATGACCAAGTCCCACCAATTAATCCCAACAGGTTTTAATCCTTTCAAGCCTCAATCACCAAAGCTTACCATTTGGGTCCGTTGACATAGTCGCAAAGGTGTAACACAGTTGGTCGACCGACTAAACACATTTTCTACACTTTGTCTTCCTGTGCAAAGCTGCCTTTGATTGTTGAAGGCTAACAAAAAGTTTTGTTTCTTGTTCTGCGGGATCTTGCCTTAAGTTTTGTTCCATCCTCACCATCAAAGATTTTAGTTGCCAAGCATTTTAGGCAGATTTCCAGAGAATGACCAAGTGCATCAAATGAGGTTAGACTAAAATGTATAAACCCTTTCCAACTATAGTGACCAATGCCACTTATAGGCTTTAGTTTTTGAGGATGGAAAGGGTTAACACCTATCAAGTTTAATCAGAGGTATTTGGCTGTCCTGTGGGAACCGGCCTTTAGGGTTACCAAATGTAATCATACAGCGGTGCCATTATGTCTGGCAACAAAACAACTTTTGGTAATAGATTTTGTTGCAAACATTTAAGCACGCTTAATATTTTCCGCTTGTTTACCGACTAAAGCCTGGTCCCTACATTGTGACTAGTTAGTTGCAGATGAGAAAGAAAATGTAATGGCCTAATTGGGACCCTCTTGCCATCAAACTGCTCACTATTAAGGGTCACATTGGTTTCCAGTTTGGCGATTAACTGCACTAATTGTCGGCAACTCAGAAGAAATATCAAACATGCTCAATGTTCCACCCAGAAGCCACGTGAATTAGTGGTTTAGTCACCAGACCTCAATGTGCCAGTGTCTACTTAGTCACTGAGCCACTAACTATGTGTTTAGTATGTCACCAGGTTACTAACTAAATTAATACCTGCTGATTTCCAGTAATCTAGTCACCAAGTGGGGACCAGGCTTAAACCACTCTGATTAGGGCTACTAGTTGCCAGCAGCACAGCACTGTTATAGGTAGTCAGTGGGCGAGACATTACGAATCTAGTTGCTGGTGTTAATTGCTGAAGTGGGGATGCAACTTTAACATAGCACTGATGCTGGTTAGAATTAAATAAGAAGTTTATCGAATAAATCATAAACTAATTACTGATGCTGTTGATGAATAGCAGCTAAGCAAATCTGACAGATTGATATGTTTGTGCGTAATTTGGTCTTTCTCCTAATTCCAAGATATATCAATTCTCTCTACCATGGATAGCTTATTTATTGTAATTCACCTGTAGGCTAGCCTAAATCAAAATGTTTGTTGGGAAATATGTAGACAAGTCACAAGGCTTAAGTAGAGAAATTTTCAATAATGATGGCATAATTTGTGGTTTGATATGGAAATTAGCATTGACCATTTTGTATCCATATGTATTTGATATTTTTCAAGATGATTTTAAAATACATTCGTATCAGAAAGATGTATAGCAAATATTTATAATTTTCTATAGTTTTTCCAGAGTTTTTGTCTTAAAAATGAGACAACTGCAGGTACCTGAAATACTGTAAACCAGCTCTCCATGGAAACTATAGACAATATAAATTATCGGTGGCACAAAAGCAATAAAATGATTAAGATGGCTATGAAAACACCTTTTAAGCCAGGTGGATCTGTATACGTAGTTACCTGAAATTTTCAATGACATCTTTCCAATGGCAAGACCGTTCATACGTGTACTATTAACTGGATACATAGCCCCAAGGTTTTGGGGCGAAGAAGAACCATCTTTTGGCATTTTGCGAATTGCACTGAAAATAAGAGAAATATCATTTAAAAATTAAAGGGATTAAGGACTGTCTGGAGGGTTTCCTCATGAACCAGCATACAGCCTTGAGACAATTTGTGAGGTTACAGCAATAGTATTTCATATGCAATTAATGGAAGCCCCCTTAATGATGTGCCAGTAGTTCACATGATGTCACTAACCATGTCCTTAATTACCTCTCTCAATTCAATCTTGAGGTGTTAAGAGTATTTCACTGATTCACTATTCGATTGAAAAGAAACTGGTTAAATTAGAAACTTTACATCAAAGGAAATACCCCATCTTAGAATATGTCGTGATGAATATCTAGTTTAAAAAAACATATTTTGTCACATATAAGTTTTTATTGATAATAACATTAAAATTTTATTAATGTGCAATTATTCATAGACCTGGGAATCCCAAATTATTTTTATAGGGGATTCCAATCTTAATGACATCACAAGATGAGTACTAAAAAGTCCAGAAATTAGGGAATTCCCGAATTTAATTTTCTTTCCTTAATGACTCACTTATATCTTGATCTTTTCCCTTTATTTCTTTTGAAATGCTTTTAGAGTACTCAAGTCAGTTTATTTTCACAAAAAATTACGATTTTTAAATTCATGTGTAAGGAACCCTTTAAGGCATGCAGGCACTTACTTATATACCCAGTCGGTAAGGTAAATGTATGTCTCATCTAGGACGATCCCAAAAAAGTGGACATCCTGAGTCTTCAGAATTACTCGACGATTTGAACCGTCAGTATTTGACCGCTCTACTTTGTCCAACTTGGCATCAGCCCAGTAAAGGTACTTTTCAGAGCCTGAAGAGGAGAGATTATGTGTATCATTAAGACCAGGAACAAAGTATTCAGTTATTTATATTTTACAAAATATCTGGGAAAACCAGTGGTCATGCACAAAACTGGAAAACAGTCTTGATTTCTTTTGATGTATCTATGTATCTATATAGAAACCCCAATGAGATCTAAAACATTTTCTTTGTAAAATAGCTGTTTGGCAAGTGTATACAGAGTGAGGGGGTTCAATGGGCTAACATAGTGATTGGGAATGTTTAGCACTTTTAGCAATTATGTCTTTGTTGAAAATATTACCTATTTTATGTACTATCTGGGAAAACAGCAACTTTAAAACTCCCTGTGATCTATATGGCACCAACACCAACCTTTTCTCTATTACAACCTGAATATAAGAGCAATATATGTAAACAGTTACACTGGAATTAAAGGGTTTCTTCCATAAGTGCACCATGCCGATAACAATTTCCCAGAAAAGTTGGAATGCAATGCATACAGAGATTTTGAGACCTGCATACCATACGTAAGAAACCTTTTACACAATACAAATCTTTAGGAAATAAAAAAAATATCTCATTTTTATGTACTTATTGCTCATTATGAAACTTAAAGATGCTATTGTTGTGATTGCCAGTGGCCTGTCACATAATCAAGTCATTGCAACAGCGAAAGTTTAAAACCAACTTAGATTTGGGCCTCTCAACAATGTCAGAGCTAAGGATGGTTTTGTCAAACCTTACTGTTGAGTAAAATTCAGCATCCATTTCACCCACTTCTAATAATTTTTCCAGGCTCAAAATTTCAGAACTTTTAGATCTAAATGCCTATTTTCCAGAACCATTCAAAGAGTTAGAATTGGCCCAGTAGAACAGTCAGAGTTCAACAGTGGAACTCATTGTTGAACTCTACAACATTGTTGAACAGCTACCTTGCATATTTTCACTTTTTGAACAGCTGACTCATTGTTTGACCAAGTCATCGCATTGGAAAGATGTCATTATGTGATGAGCCACGTACAGTTAGCATAAGATAACAATGTATTGTTACATCCATCTGACAACAATATTTGTAAAATATCTACAAGACATCCTAATTCCATATCCATAGAATATGAGTGTTAAGGAAAACTGTGGGGTATATTGTAAGTACAGATGACACAAACAAAAAATATTTGTTGCAGACTCTTGTTTTAACAGTGGAAAGATGAACTCTGATATTTACTCCAATCTGTGGTTGGTAGTATATTCACCTGTCTGGTCCAGAAAGATTCCATTTGGCCAACCCAGCCCAGAGTTGACAATAATGATGTTTTGGGAACCATCCATGTATGCTTGGCCGATATGAGGAAATGTGTCACTCCAGTCTGTCCAGTAGATTTTACTGAAAGAGTGGTGGCAGAAAGGGCTGTTAATCATTGAGTTGTCATTTTATTAGTTGATTGTGAGTTCAATTTATATGATACTTTTGGATGCTTCTTAGATGGTTTAATGATGGCTGACACAAAATGTGCATGTTATTCACCAGCAAAAAGATTATTGTTACTTTACAGATGGGTACTGTTAAAGTTGTTGGATAAGAAAAAAGGAATTTAAGCTTTTGTCTTTCCTAGGCAGTTTGCAACATGAAAGGGCCTTAAATTGAATCCAAACTTAAACGAAAAATTGTTACTCAAATTTAACAATAAATTCATTCTTATCTTTCAGAATCAATTCATAGTTATTTTGATGGTAGGTTTCAGAGAAGTTTTTTTGCAAAGCAGATTTTGAGTGATATGCAACTGTAATTGGCCAGGTCACCTAGTGTTGCCATAGGCTGAGGGTCCACCAGTGAAATGTACATGGCACTGTAATTAAGAGCATTATGTTTCACTCAGCCTAATATGCAGAGGAGAGGTACTCAAGGAACATACATTTATCAACCCACTTGAGTGTAATTGTTGCTTCCGTAATGTCTGACCATAATACTTCTAAAAATGCATCCAAGAATACTGGATTGCAGCGGCCCTTGTATACTAACCCGAGGCATAGCGATTTTTTCCTTGAGATCCATTGCGATGTGTGCTATTCTAAAAAAGTTCTGATAATTGATATCATATTTGTAGGGAAATATTTCTGCGAATAAACCATTGATGTGTCAAGGTTTAATAAAAACGATAACTTGTTTTGCTAGTGATTCTGAGTTTGCAATGAATCTCGAGGAAAAAGAATTGCCGATGACAAATGGGGCTTAACTCACCCCTCCAATGGGTCCACCGCTAAAGCCCTGGGCTTGTCGAGTCCTTCTTTGATGATGATGCTGTGGTACAGGAGGTCGGTTGTCAGGACCCCGATGTAGTTGCCCTTGGCATCAGAGTAGAAGAGCAGCTGGGAGATGGGGTCCACAACTAGGCCATCCAGGATGGAGGCTGCAGGGGCAGAGGGGCAGGGTCAGGGAGTATTCTGGGAGCAGATTCAGGATCTTTATCATTAGTTCCCCAGTTTCTCACTAGGGGTACCTGGCTTGAATAGACTGCAGGTACAAGCCATTGCTGAGATTGTCAGATTTTGACTAATTCAAAGTCATTTGCCACTTCTCAGCCAATCAGATGGCCCGAAAAAATAGGGTCTTCCCAATGTCTAGAGGAGTGGAGCAGATCAGGAGTGGTGCAAAGGATTGATGCTTAAGGATTTTTGGGGTTATCAATTAAAATATGATAATTATAAGAGTATCTTAAATCATGTCCCCACAGGGTGACTAAACTCCACAGATTAATCAGCCAACAAACCATCTTAACCATTTCCAGACACAACAGCCAATGCTGTAAATGACTACTAGTTGCATAGAAAGGGTGAGACCAACTTAAGTTACACATCACCCTTCTCAGACTCAGTGGGGACCCTTCTTAAAGGTGCTCCAGGGTGTTTGGCTAAAATTCAAATGACCAATGCAATGTCTTGCAAATTTGTGAGCAATCAGGCTAGTGTATATATGTGGGAACCTATGGTTAAAAGAGAGAACTCTATTCGATGCCATTTGGAACAGAACCAGTCTTAAGGATTCGGGAGTTTGGATAGCCACATATACGGACATCTGGTGACCAGTGACGGACTACACTGTTGCATGACCGCACGGAGTCGGGAGAACTCTACGGAAGAAGCTTGCCTTCATGTGGTGTTATTTGTAAACCTAGGACTAAGACAGGCTGTAACAAGACTGGCAATTGTACGCGATTGATATATCCACTAATAAACTTGACTCTCAACCAAGCGTTGTCTGCGTCATGGATATGAGCGCCCATTTCGCGGATCAGTCTACCACTTGGCTAGCAAGAATAAAGGAAGTTTAACTAAGACAATTCGGACGATAAGTAATAGCAGTTCCCCAGTTTATAAGTAAATACCATTAACAACAACTAGTGTTCAATAAGACTAAGAACTTGATAAAGAAAATGGTTTTTGATCTCAATGGGAAATATAAATTTTCTTTCTCTGTTAAACAAACTACTAATGGAATTCTTATTAAACCTCTCTATAATATTCAATATCAGTATGCGATATTCACCATTTGTGAGAAAGTTTACACTGAAAAACATAAAAAAAGTTGAGTCATCTTGCAATTGGTTATCTATACTTTTAGATTCCCAATTATCCTAATGTGAAGAAAAGAGCTTAGCAATACTTATAGTACCATTCATCATTAGAGTGTCTAAAACTGCTTTAAATAGACAATTACCTTTAAACATAAACAAAATGGAAAGTTACAGTAGAACAAACTATAAAGATCAATTTGAGTGTAAATTTACTTCAAAGTCTCTGTTGTTAATTCTATAAAGCCTGTCTGTTAAAATCAATATGTTTCTACCTTGTATTAATCATGATGAACTTTTTGTTAAATGAGAATAAAGATCCTGGCATTTCCTGAAGCCAGTCTAAACAAAATATACTTACACCTTCTGAGTTCAAATCTCCGTGAATCTCCTGATGTGAACCTGTATCTGGCAATGAATTTGTGACTGTTTGATGCGTTTGTTCCCCTCTCGGTGGCAAATACTGTGTCAGTTGAGTCATCATAGGCTACTCCAATGGGCTTCACAAGGTTAGGAATTGGGATTCGGGTATGGGTACCCCCTGCAAGCGGCATCCGAAACAGGCTGTGTCGCCTCAAGTCTGAGAAGTACAACATGTCTTCGTTTTCTGGGGTGACCCCTTGAGAGACACAAAGATAAAACCATTGTAAACCCTGTGGCCAATGCACAATACCAATCATAACAATAAACATGATCATAGCAACAAGCAAATTATGTACTGTCCACCTTGATCATTGTTAAGCCATTTATCCCATACAAAGCCTGGACAATCAATGATCATGAGGCACCAAGGGGTTCTCCTCTGGTGTCACGGCTAGATAATTCACTTTATATCAAGTTCATGCTGTGTCAATCTTGAAAACCAGTTCTTGTCAGAATTGAAGCACACCAAGGGTGAAACACTTTCGAAATAAAAACATAAAGGTTTTCACACTAAATATTCAAAGATTTAAATCAAAACAAATTTGCTATCTAAGTATTAATGGTAATGCACTATATATCAAAAGGCCAGGCTAGATGTAGGCCCCAAAGATACTTTAAAAAGCAGTTCAATCCTAAACTCTGAGCCCATTCCCTCTATGGCACAATCTAAGCTATCACATCATCTGAGTCTGGCAGCCTCTGCACAGGGTCATGAGAAAGGCATATAACTGGAAAATTGCTGAGTGGACATTGAACTCCAGCAATTATCATCCTCTGTTTTTTTCCAAAGAAATAGCAATGTTATCACCCAAATTTTATCACAATAAGTTTTGAAAGGGTGAAACAGGATTAGAGGGAAATTGGTTACATAGGAATATACTGGAATTGCCAACTTTTTACATGGTGTACCACTTTTATTATGCCAAACTTTCTTTTAGAAATATATTGGTGTAAGTTGAAATGTGACATTCATCCATGTGTTGGTTAAATTTGTCGGTTTGAGAAGTATTATTATTTACTGATAGAAACCTGTAGTAAAAACTTTTTGCACGCCCATATCTTAAAAACTAATACAGTGACGTGGGTCATTTTTCATGTATTTTTTTTTATCCAATAATGATAGTCTAACCTCACAAATAGTACCAAGACTATACAAAGTCAATGGGCTTGTCGTTTGTGGACAGATCTGCTGCATTTCTATCATTGCAAAGTGAAATATTGGGCTCCAGGAGTGACCATGTTTAGCAGTGGGGCTTTGGGGAAAATGGGGAATTCGACGATTATGGGAAAACTAAGCATATAAGGCATGGCATGTATGAGGTAATTTCTAAACTTTCTCTCGCTTAATGTTTGAAGATTGGACCATTATTTGAAAAATTAATGCAACATAATCTGTTTTCTCCCATAGGATCCTATGTTAACAGCACCACCAACCTCTGTTTGCAATGTCTCGGAATTTCGGTGTGTGATGCTCTTTTTTAAGACCCACATACCCGATATATTATGCTGCGCTATTCAGCAAACCTGCCAAACAGTCCCTAATCCATTCAAGATAACTTAATATTTACACAAGGGAGGTGACCTGCTTGGGAAAGGAGGACATAGAAGATACTTCAGTTCAGCCTGAGAGATGTTTTACACCTTAAGGGGGTTATACACCTGAAGGTAGTTATACACCTGAAAGGCATTAATTATACACCTGAGGGGGGATATACAATAGATGGGTGTTGCATATATGTGAAGGGTGTTAAACACCTGAAGGGCATTAAACACCTGAGGGGTGTTTTACACCTGAGGGTTGTTATACACGTACTTTGCGTCTGAGGGGCGTTATAAGCCAGAAGGGCATTAAACATCTAAGGGGCATTATATACCTGAGGGGTATCATAATACTTGAGGGGTGTTAACACCTGAAGGGCATTAAACACCTGAGGAAGTATACACATGAGGGATGTTAAACACCCAAGGGGTGTTATATACCTGAGGGATATTATATTCTTAAGGAGTATTATATACTTGAGGGGTGTTAACACCTGAAAGAAACCAGTCACCCATGATGTGCCGTGAAGAGTACTGGGAGACACCTCACCTGTCATCCCTTGACCACCAGACACCCGTGACCCCTGCAGACCTAAAGGTTAAAACAACCTACCTGTGGTGAGGGCCAGGAGCACGTAGATCCAACATATTAATATATCCATGGCCATTTTCAGCTTAAGATCTGATGCATAGACTTCCCTGCCTGCCTGACATATAGTGTTTAACAACATAAGCATTAGGGGAGGGGAGTAGGGAAAGAAGGAGGGACAGGTGTCTACTTCCTAGATGGTCCAAAAATCCCAATCCTACACAAAGATGCCCCAGACACGATCTTGGAGCTATGATTGATACTCGTCTGTACTCTCTCAAGCGGCAACCGTGAATGTCAGACACGATGTTGGAGTATTCTTCATGAACATGTTTATACACTTTTATTCTAAATAACAGTCTTAGTAAATTCAATCTCAGAATCTCTATTACATTATTATTTACTAATATCCTAAGTGCCTCAGATACTTTAAAACACATCAGAATGTATCTAATTTTCAGTCTTGGAAAGCTATTTTTTTATATGAATATATAAATGAGTTTCCATTTATTTTCATACATTATGTTTCTTATTATGCCAAAGCCTAAAAAAACCCTGATTAAAAGTGGTTTTATTAGTGGGGTCACTCTCCAGAAATTTCCTCAATTGGCAAAATCAGTGTTTTTTTTCTTCAGATGACTGTGGAACCTTAAATTAATTTTAACTTTTATATATTTTAGCCTCAACATGCTGGAAAGACTTCTAAATTTGAGAAAATCAATATTAAAGTTAATCAATTTTTTCAGATTTTTTAGAAATTTAACCCTAAATTGAAGGAAATAGCCAAAAATTGAGAGGTAAGAGTTTTTTTCCATCTCTTTTTTTTCAATAAACACCAGAATTTCAGTTTCTGAACTACAATATTTGTTTGAGAGGTAATTTGAGTTGAGGTAAACTGAATAAAACAATATTTTCCCCCAATTTTATGATTTTCTGATTTTTATTGAAGTTCTTAGTTTTTTTAAATTCACAAATGTACGTTCAGAACCAAGCTTTGAAGAACAAAAAAGTACATATAAAATAGGATTATATGGATTTTGAGTTACTAGCATGAAAAATACCATAGTAATGTATTATTCAGCCCTAAGTGAAAATCATAGGTAAAAAAGAAGTATACTAGAAATAAAACTTTGTTTATTTTTATTGGGCATGCCAAAAAAGTTAAAATGTACGTTCAGAACCAAGGTTTTAACATTTTAAAGGTTTTTTCACATAAAATATGCATATATTTGTTCATGCTTATTTGGAGATGTAAGAAAAACCCTACCAGTGGGTATTATGTCACTATACACCAAATTATTCCTGTATAAATAGTGGAAAATAAAGGAAAAAGCTTGGTTCTGAACGTACAAAGCTTGGTTCTGAACGTACATATATGTACGTTCAGAACCAAGCTTTTTTCTCTCTCTGTTCTCAGAGATGATATAAGATGTAACTCTGAATGTTTTCCTTTGCAAGCCATCCAGAAATGATATGCCTTATCACATGTTTCCACATGATATTCATTTTCTGTCTTTATATGCCACTTTCATTGGTGGAAACCTTGGTTCTGAACGTACAAAGCTTGGTTCTGAACGTACACAGCTTGGTTCTGAACGTACACAGCTTGGTTCTGGACGTACAAAGCTTGGTTCTGAACGTACATTTACAGTTTGTGAATTTTCAATGCATAAAGGAAAATTCCAAAGACATATTTATTTGCTTCTGGGATCTTTCAATTAAAATATTTTCAAGTACTCATGAAAAAAGAATCTCAATATCAAGATAACTTATCTAAAAGGTGACCACCAAATGTACGTTCAGAACCAAGGTATGTACGTTCAGAACCAAGGTATGTACGTTCAGAACCAAACTATGTACGTTCAGAACCAAGCTATGTACGTTCAGAACCAAGCTTTTTTCCTTCAAATCTCTTAGGGATATGGCTTTGTTTTTTGAAACATTTCTCTATCTTTTTTGGTTAAGATATACTGTGACTCCTTGTTAATATTCATATCTTACCTTGTCTTTGTTATATAATTGGTCCATATGTGGAATAACCTTGGTTCTGAACGTACATAGCTTGGTTCTGAACGTACATTTACAATTTTTTAAAGATGCAAGTTCTATATGCATGCCACATTCCTATTTTACACTGTACAATGTTTTCATTGAGTCTATAGCATGTCCATGAATATAAATTAATAAATTGGTATGAAAGTATCCCTTTAAAAGTAAGATAACTATGTTCAAAACTAGGATATGTAACTTCAACCAAGATATGCATGTACGTTCAGAACCAAGCTATGTACATTCAGAACCAAGCTATGTACGTTCAGAACCAAGCTTTTTTTCTACAAAACTCTTAGGGATATGGCTTTGTTTTTTTAAACATTTCTCTATCTTTTTTGGTTAAGATATACTGTGACTCCTTATAAATATTCATATCTTACCTTGTCTTTGTCATGTGATGGACCCATACATGGAAAAACCTTGGTTCTGAACGTACATAGCTTGGTTCTGAACGTACATATCTTGGTTCTGAACGTACATTTATAATTTTTTAAAGATGCAAGTTCTATATGCATACCACATTCCTATTTTATACTCTACAATGTTTTCATTGAGTTTATAGCATGTCCATGAATATAAATCAATAAATTGGTATGGAAGTATCCCTTTAAAAGTAAGATGACCATGTTCAAAACTAGGATATGTAACTTCAACCAAGATATGCATGTACGTTCAGAACCAAGCTATGTACGTTCAGAACCAAGATATGTACGTTCAGAACCAAGCTTTTTTTTATACTTAACTGATTAACACTTAGAATATACATTTAGTCACTACACTTTCCTTTTAATCATTTGAACATCATGTAAAAGAATACAAATATATGGTTATAATGCAAATTTCTATACATTTAATCATTTTAAAGCTATGTTAAGCCAAAATTTGACCCAAAACTTTGAAAAATGATAAGTTTTCAAAATGATTGAAAAATCAAAGTACAATTTGAAGTATAAGAATAATTCTTTTTATTAAAATTATTGTTTCATATGATTGGAAAACATATGAAAATACATAAATAAGTTCAAAAAGAAGAATTATTCATACTTTGTGAATATCCTAGCACTTTAATGATAAGATTGGCAACCTTGGTTCTGAACGTACATCATTGCAAAAATTTTAAAGTCCATAACTAAAAATGAAAAATATGAGAAATTGAAAAACGATGGGAATTCCCTTTTTCTAGAATAAGAATGACAAGATACTCTTTAAAAGGAAAATGAAAAAATAAATTCTATCAGCAGTATCTTATTTTTGACCTAAAATTTTAGGGAACTGCGCACTTTTCAGGAGAGTGACCCAGCACTTGGATTGTTGGATCAAATGTTAAATCAATGGAGTTAGTCTATGAGAATGTTGCTGTAGTGACAGGTTGGGAAAAAAGAAGCTGGTACACTTACACCTAATGGATTGAACCTTTAGACTCCACATATTGCAATCATGAGTTGCTTGATTTCCTCAGGATTTCCATGGATTTGCCACCGGAATTCCCTAAATATCATTTAATTGAATATATTCGAAGGATGACCCATCCCTTTCACCTAACGTTATACCAATTTGGAAAAATTGTGGAAACTTTTTTGTTTTTCCGGGCGGCTATGGCCGGATTGGGGAAACTAACCACAGGCGGCTATGGCTGGATTGAGGTCTAAAGGGTGAACATGTGACCTGTTTTGGTGATTTGAGTCAGAAGTTGCAATCAGGTGAAATTTAGTTAGGTTTTCTGCAAGAAAATACCATTTATTACCCTTAAGGTATCAAACGTCTTTCTCAGATACACTGATATTCCTTAGGCCACCTAGCCTTTGTAATTTAATGGCTATGTTGTCATGTTCATGAGGTACAGTTAAAGTGAGTATAGCAATATTTAGCATGGTTACTTAAATAATAGTCAATGCTGACCATGCACCACTTCACAGGAAGTGATGTTTTTAATGTAAAATTTGAATCTGACAGCAAGAAGTGGCCACCAAGATGAGTGGATTATGCATCTGACCTAATGTTTAGATTATCCTGTGCGATGTGGACATTAGTCCAAATAAAATAGGTCTTACAGAGAATGTTCTAGGTGCATAGGGGGTTGTTTGAACATATTGTTGAGTGACATACACAGGTAATTTGAAATGTTGGAATAGGGTTTGAAATCAAGGAACCCATGTCGTCGCTCACGTTCAAAGGGTGGTAGTGCAGCGCCGAGTGGGTCGGGCTAAAGTGAGTTCTCAGGTCATTTCGGGCCTTCTTCGGGCCTTCTTTGGGCTTTTCAGCTAAATGTCTAAACTTCTAGGTAATTCAGGATCCATGGCTAGGTGATTGATCACTTTGATCACGTGACTCTCATGACGTCATTTCCGGTCACTACTGCTTTTCGGTCTTTACGTACTCAATTTCAGATTTCGGTCCATTTTTGTACCCATTTCGTTCTATTACATCATTTCATCATTCGCAGGCAATTACCACATAATTCAATCATTTCACATTACAAGTTGATTATGCCCGATTTCGAACTTCACACTTTTCATATGACAAAAGATGAATGGACAAACTAAAAAATCTGAACTCTAATGGCACATTCAAAGTGCATTGACAATATGCACCCTGCTTTAATATGTACAACACTTCATATTAAAAGACATTTATAATTAAATAGCCAAACTATAATATCACTATGTCACAATACGAGGAACACAGAATGAGCTGTTTTTTGCTGACCAGATCCTTAGCTAACAAATACCATCAAAATTCATGTGTTTGAACGCATAACTTTTATTCATGCTAGTCCTTGAGAAATAAGTCTATTAGCCAAACCCCGGTTTGGGGCTTAACCTTGACTTAGCGTCTATACAATCTTTTTTTCATTGATTGTTTATCTCCAGAATCTCCTGATTTCAAAACCGCTAGGTGCCAAGCTGTAATTCTTGGGCAAATCAAGTTATTCACACTTACGAAAAAAGTTGAAAAATATATTTTAAATGATTAAAAATGTTTTTTTGAGGTACAACTTACAATTACAATGCTGTGAAGCATGTCAGTCTATACAAAGGACTAAAAACTATTTCTCCAACCTTCCTATTACGTATAAGTGATCCAAGACCTGTCTAGATCACTTGTGTAGGACGCAAGTATGATATACTGTTAATCACTTTATTGACTTAAAAAAAATATTTCTCAGTCAATAACTGATTCAATGTATCTTTAACTGTTGACATAGAGAATTCAAGAGCTCTCTCCACAGACTCGGTTCATGAAGCAATGTAATACTGATGTTCTACAACCCTCTAATAAAGTTCTGCAATGTTAAGTATAACTGATTTTTAGGGCTATTTTTGTGATCTCAAATTGGTGATATGTATAATAAGCTAAACTTTGTACAATTAAGGTATTATCTTTTGATTGTGGTACGATTTTATGCACATAACCTGTGATACGTGTATTATTCGGATTTTATTTTTACCTCACAGGCAGAAAAGTGAGACAAGTTCCTGTAACTTATTTTTTGTCTGTCTAAATAAAAGAATATAAATAAAAAAAAAGTTCTGCAACAACTGCTCTAGGGGTATTCATCAGCAATAGTACATGTGGTAGAAACCTGTCTGCCTGATTGCATGTCATGTCATATCAAAATCAATCATGCATACTGTAATCCACTAATACAATTCAGTTCTGTGCAATAATCTGAACGCTACTTGTTGTTATACTATTATTTAATGACTGGGGAACTGTTCCTATGATATTTGGTCAAATGGTCTTAATTAACTTCTTCTGCAAATGCTAGTCAAGTAGTAGGTAGTTTCACGAGATGGGCATTCATATCCATGACGCGAACAACGCTTGGCTGAAAGTCAGGTTTATTCGTGGATATCTTAAATGCATACAATTTGCCAGTGCGATGATAGTCTATAAGTCCTAGGTTCACAATTCCAACTGCCTGAGAGCAAGTTTCCTCTTTAGAGTCCGCCTGCTCTCACGAGCAAATGCAACACAGCAGTTCTCTTAGTAGTCACCGGATGTCCTTCTAAGTAAAGCTATTCAAACCCCTCGTATCCTTAAGGCTCGTATTGTCCAAAAGGTATCTAATAGTGTTCTCCTCTGTAACCATAGGTTCTACCCTATATATATCAGTCTGGTTATTGATTTTACGCGAGCATTGGTACTCGCTGGGAGATGCACCCTGTCTGCTAATGCCAAACAGTTAATTTGCACCTACCAGCAGTCCATGCTGTATTTACACTATATGATGTAGTAATTCACATAATTTTGAATACTTTATGATATTCCCTCTATAAGGCTGGTGACGTTCCTTCATTCTATTCCTATACAATTGATTACATGCACAAGGTGTTTTACTAACTACCTTTGTGCAAAACTCCAAATAGATACTTCTCAAGCATGGATTTTTGGATATGGAAATATGGTGATAAACAAGTCAAAGGACTGCTTTGCCTTAGTTTACCATTCAGTGGATTTGTGATGGCAAGTATAATTATAATGTTATCCAAGTGACTAATATCACAATTCACTCGGATGTATTTTTCTGTCACACAGAAAAAGTTATTCAAAAGTCTGATGTTCATTCATTGATTCAGTGATTTCCCAATGCTCATACCTGAGGATGACCCCATTGGTTATCCAATAATTATTTTATCACCCAAGAAAATTGAATTTATGTTGAAAGCCAGGAACATCAGGAGCAGTATATATGGCCTGCCAATATGCACTACCTGCATGCCACCCGTTGGCTGTACAGGGGATAATAGAAATGGGGGTGGGGCATGGCTATATAGGTCCAAGAGCCAATTTTACATTAAAGTATTTGATTTTTGCCCCCGATAGAATAGGACCAGCCCTTGAAAACAATATTCACTCTGCATTGTTAAAGCGGGTGTATTCTTTGTTTGGTGGCATGGTGTCCCTGGTCTCCTTTAGGAGCCCGCAATGGGCAGGTGCTCAGTGGGTCTGTCTACATTCACTCGGGTACTAGCACCCATTGACCTTTGCAGGGGTGGGGGTGACCTTCAAGGTGGGTCCCCATGTGGCAACTAAGCGCCGGTGATTAGCGCATTTCATCCAAACATGACGGCGCCCTCGTATGGTAAGTCCTCGGGGGACCAAACCTCCAAAAATCACGTTGGTCGCCATAGATTTTTTTCCAAGTAATGGCCCTTTGGGGACCAGGCTTTAGCAGGTGATCTGGTCAAGTTGTTGGCCAGTCGGTGACAGCAGCTCCAGGTACGGATGAGGTAAGACCTTAGCTGGGGGCACATCTGATGGGCAGTACTAAGCATGGGAGAGGGGCGCGGAGGGCTGCACCATGTCAGTCGGAGGGCTGTAGTCAAGGACCTCGTCATTCATCTTGTCTGCTTCCTTGGGCTGCTGGGTCTGTGAGGCCTCCCCGTACAGCTCGAGTGGTGTCGGTGCTGGGGAGACTGCACTGTTAATAGCATTCCTGAAATAATGAAAAATAAATCAACATTATTTTTACTTGAACTGGTAAATATGATGGGAAATATGTATAGGGTCGAGTAGAAACTGAGCAATACTATTTCCATTCCTGCGAGTACATCATATCTTGTTATAGTGTATCTCTACCTATATATCAAAATCAGATCCAACTTGTTTTTCTTGAGTCAGATTCCTTAGGATATTAGCTTCTGTGATGTGTGTAATCCAAAATGAAAATAACAATGTGGCTTAGATACTTTGCCAAATTAATCACCAAGTGCCAGTCTCAGATTAGCAATTACAGATTAGATTAATATTCATGTAAGTCAGTAAGCCTATTCCTCATAATACGCCTTTCCAAATATACTCTACTTCCAAGATCTTATGTTACACTACCTATATATATATATAGTTAATCTCAAAACTTATAAGACAGCTATCTTAAAAAGGATTTTGCATGATCGATTCACACTGTTACATGTCATCTTGAAAACTGCACCATAGAGAAAACTTAAGGAGTATCTTCTCACAACAGGACTTCATATGTGAGCTGCTCTTCCTTCATATGCAAGCAGCAAGGTATACCACCAACATAACACTCAATTGATATTCAATTTCTCGTAAAAACAAGTTCTGACCTGAAAATTTCTGATATGTTAGAAATTAAAAAGAAACCAATCTAAAAAGGTGGGCTTACAGTTTCTTATAGCAGATGACGCCAACGATAATGATGATTAAGATGATGCCCCCACAGCCAATGGACGCAGTGAGCGCAATAATCAGGGTCCTGTCCACACCGCCTGAATCCTCCATATCACCTGAATGACCCACGAAAACATCTGCAGCAGAGGGAGGTGGTTGGGTCCCTGAGGCAAAATGGAGACAGGTATTATCATGGATTCTTGTGTTATAATAATCCACAAACTCTGAGGGGTCTTGAGGAGATATTAGCGGGTTGTGAGGTGGTATGAGGGGGTTGAGAGCAGATATAAAGGGATTGTGGTCAGATATGAGGGGGTTGTGGTCAGATATGAGGGGGATGTGAGGATATTTATGAGGTTGTTGTAAGGAGATATGAGGGGGTTGTTAGGGCATTATTATGGGGTAATTGTCAGGCAGTATCGGGGTTGTGAGGGGGTTGTGGGGTAGTATGGGGAGTTGAAAGGAGATAGTTGTGTGGATATGTAAGAGTGTGGTAAGGAGATATCAGTGGGTTGTAGGAAATAGGGGGGGTTGTAGTGAGATAGGAGAGGGTTGTGATCAGATATGAGGGGGTTGTGAGGAGATATGAGAAGATTGTGAGCAGATATTATGAGAAGTTGTGAAATGATAAGAGGGGGTTATGAGGAAGTTTTGAGGAAATATTAAAGGGCCAGTGGATTGGTCCCTGAGGCAAAATGGAGACAACAATTGTGTTTGACTTGTTTTTCATGAATTTATAAAAGTGACATGTTTTTCATGAATTTATAAAAGTGTTATGAAGGACTTCAAGGTTAACCAAGCCCCGGTCTCTGGGGGTTGTAAAGAGAAATGATGGGGTTGTGGTAAGATGATATATAAGGTAAAATTTGTCAATAAGCTGCCACATGTATCCGTGTAATCATATGAGTTTAGGAAAAATGAGTCTAATTGAATAAGTAATTAGGTTAATGCAAGGACTATATGAATACATTTGTTCAAAATCAGTTAAATTGACCAAGATAGGCCAATAATAAGTTGTCTGTTAGGCAAAAGTAGCAATAGGCATGGCCAGCCATGTTTATGTGGAATAGAAACTGCCCACTTGTTTTCATGATATTTTCTTACATGGAGAAAAGCCAATTTCCTAAAAGTAAGAACACTGATTCACAATAATTGGCATGTTTTTAAAAGAACATGGTTGAATAAGTATGATAAGATTGAATATAGCAAGGATGAAATATGGGATGTTTAAAAGATGCTTTGATGATACATCTACATTTTTTTCAATGATTCAGTGTCCCTGAGTATAGAACATAATCCCAGTACAGCTCACATTTGCAATTCACTTGCATATATATATATGTTGACAGAAGTACAAGCAGTTTCTGATTTGATTGCATTTATTCTTGGGTTGGGGCAATACATGTTTATGTTTATTTTATATGGATTATTTGTGTTCAGATACCAATTAGTTGGTATCTTAAATGCAAACTACTTGCATTTCCTACTAAGGGTAAGGGCCAACATCAATGCTACCCAACACATAGTAGAATAAAGCCTTAAGTGGGCTTTCATCATCTAATTGGGCATTAAGGGGATTTGGGAGTGCAACAAGTTGTTTTAGAACTATGAGTTGAACCAAACTAATCAAATCTTCAAAACGGGACTTGACGTTAGGGGCCTAGTATATAAACCAGGTTCCACTACTTCCTGAGGTGGGAGGTCCCATCGGTGGCTGAATGGTGTTTAGATATTCAATACTGGTACCTATAGTAAGAGCATATGAATAGGGATACATCCTCAAAATAGATTAATTAGATTCAATCAGTATTTATACATGATTCGTCCGTTTAGAATATCAGCTGTTGACATTTCTTTTATCTATTGAACTAGGACTGTATACAAGTATTTAAATACAATTTATTTATTTAACCATTTCAATCTTATTTAAGTACACAAGTTCTTTCTTGTATATTCAATGTAGTAAGTAATGAATTGGCAACGTGCATGTGGTCTATTATTCAGCCATAAAAGATTCTAAAAATTGAATTTTAAAATTCTGCCTTACAATCGTACAAGTACACATTATAAGGCAACATATTCCTTAATTCAACTCCTCGATCATAGCAACTGTAGTTTGATAAGAACTAAGCATGTCAATGAAAAACCATGATTTTGTCTATTTTAGTTTATATATAGATGGCTGAAAGTGCACATGCTCCTTGTTTTTTTCAGAATGGCAAATTTGAATTTGAAAGTCTTCTAATAAATAGTAATGGTGTCAAGTCTACATTCTCTCTCTTTTTCTTTTATTAATCTCAGCATTTCGGACATAAATCTGTTGTTAAATGAAGTTTGAAATAATTTAGATTCATCCAATAGATATTTTAATCATTTTCAAGGTCTTTTACCTTCTCCAAAGAAGTCCAATCCGTGAATATCATCCAGGTAATTGTCATTATGCTGGGTAATCTTTTTTGTGGTAAGATCAATGGAATAAAACCCTCTGAAACAAAGAGCAACATTTTGTAAGTGGTGTAGTGATTATACTGTTGAGATCCTTGCAACCAAAGTAGCTACTATACCAAATGTTGTAGTTTGATTTCTAGGAATATTTTTTCCAACATGTTTTAAAGATCCATTTAAAAAATTAAAACCTGTTTACTCTGTAAAAAATCAGCTAAAAACAGGAACTAAATATTTCAAATGTCATGTCTTAATCAGGATAAGTTTTCAAAGCATACAACCAAGAGTGCAACAATATTATAATTTTGAAGGAACATCAACTTTTGTTTTAACCTGTTTTGGTTGAGTAACTTTGAGTCAGTGGATGAATAAAGTAATTAATGTTACAGCAGCATACTGCTAGGACATCACACTGTGATATCATGTGAATGTTTCGGATACATTATACAACCAAAACATGTCATCATAAAATCAATTCTTGTTGCAGAATGGTACTGTTGTGTCCAAACCTCTCTGAGTTAACAGTATATAACATTGCTTCTAAGATACTTACATATATATTCACAATATAGTATTTGCATGTGGTACAATGAAAAGATGCAAGCAAGGTAGAATATAGAAGTTTGTTGTAGTTGTTTGTGGCACCTGCTATTTTATATTGATTTCCTATGCATTGCTTGAGGTTGAGGTAAAAACCGCAAATTGCTTCCAGCAACTCAAAATAATAGCAATCACAAATGCCGTCTACTGCAAAGTGGAATGTGGCTGTTACTCTGCTGTTAGATATTAAATTGCAAACGAGTGATTCTATTTGAGTATACATCTATATATTACTATAATATATATAATGATTATCTTTAGGATTACAAAGTGTCAAAATATTCATGCAAAACTAAAAGTGTGTCTTCAATTTGGATGCAGTATGGATAAAAAAATAAGAAATCAGTCACTTGCCACACTGAAAGATTACATTACCACATAATTATTGCAGTGCTCTATCACTAGATACTGAATAGTGTGAGCCCAAATTTGAAAGATTATGTACTAAAATGTCATGACATATTATGTTTACACATATAAATTATGCTGAAGATCATTACATTGTAAATGAGTATGGTTAAATAAAAGAAAGAAATCAGGATTTTCCTAATTCTGGAATGGGACAGAAGAACACTGTAAATCCTTATCAGTTATTAAGGAATACAGTTGTGCTATTAGTCATTAGCTTATAATTACCTGACATTTATTTCTGACCAGTAGAGGGTGTTCTGGCCAAAAGTCAGACCTAGGTACCGTTTATTTGCGTGACTGTACAAAGTTTGCCGCCCCCTCCCGTCCAGTCGGATCATCTCCAGGCGGCCATAACTCCCTTCGGTCCAAAATAGTCTCTCACCTGCAGTATGAAAGAACATATCTACTTAAAGGTACTAGACGCTGTTAAGCTTGATTTTCAATGGCCAACAATATATCAAGGCCATAGCAATAAAAAATTCTTCACTTTCAGTGTTTGTGAAAAAAGTTATTGCATTATTAAAAAATCACTTTTTACCATTGATTTCAATGGGAAAAATTACATTTTTCCCAACAGTTAAGAAAAAACTGCAAATGATATCCTTATCGAACTTGATAGTTATCTATGTAGGTAGCAAGATAAAAATTACAATGAAAAGTGTCGAAAAATATAGGTGAGCAGCTACTTTAGAATATGTAGATTTTACCTTATATGACGTGAGTTATAAAAAAATTGTTAATAAAGTTTGCCTTATCAATACACTCATTTCATTTGGATGTACAAACTTTCCCAATACCCATAATTACAATCAGTTGTTAGTTCTTTGAAAACCCATCAGGTGGCATTTAGGTGAATAGCATCTGCTATCTTTAGATAGCCTTCACAATTATGTCTATATATGTATATATATGGTAGCAAAATTGATATCAACCAATGGTAGCTGAAATACTGCTGAGTGGACCTTAAACTGCAATCATCATCATCTATTCCTGGTGCATATCAGTGGAACCCTCTATGTGCTTTTGTTATACTGCTGCTACACACAAACAGTGTATCAGTTATTACTATAGGAATGATAAAGAAGTCTATGATCAAAATGGTAAAACCTTTTGATATTTTTACAAAGTATTGATAAGATCAAGACTTCAAACTTGTAGGAATTACGAAACAAAAACACTGCATTATTTCTTTGTAGGATTTTTGACATTTAAATCTCAGGTATTTCCCATAGAAACCTATAGTAAACACCTGGAATGTTTATGATTTTCCAACTAGAAAACCAGACGGTAAATTTTAATTCCTTTCTGGCTATGTATTCCTGATGTACTAAAGAACATTCTGAGGAAGTATGGAAAAAATATCACTGGAATTTAAAATCCTGCTGAATAGGTACAAGTACATTGCAAAACAAAAAAAGGCAGATGTCACCGTGCCCATTTTTCATGCAAGGGATGAGGGGTGGGGTCTTAAATTTGTGACGCCATGCCCACTTAGATGGTGATGAGATGGCCATCAATGTTGGCTGACTCAAGCTTGGCATGAAATTATCTAACCTGCTTGATATGAATTGAGAGTTGCCAGGAAAGGTGGGCTGAGTCCCCCTAGTCAGCCACATGTGACTGGACAAGCAATACCCACACATAAAGGACCTATAAATTGGTGCTAAAGTTGGTAATAAACCAGCATATAGCTCCAGTTTCAGCATCAATTTTAGCAACGATTCCCCTAGTGGGTATGCCCCTTTATAATGTCAACAATAAATTTGCCACTCACCTTCTGGCAGGATCGAGGGCAATGCTCCTTGGGCTCTGCAGGTCTGTGCTTATGAGGAGTCTCACTTGGCTCCCCTTGTAATCCATGCTGGTGATTCTCCCAAGTCCACCATCCACAAAATACACTGTTTTTTCTGTCCTGCTTAGAGCTATTCCTGCTGGCCTTGAACCTAGAATATAACACAAAGCATTCTTATACTTTCTTGTATAACTTTTTTTCACAGGTCTGAAACTAGGTTTTGCTGAAGGCTGTATTCTACCATCCAATTTTACTCCTGGTCTCAAAAATAGGCAGTATGAATACAGGCTTAATATAGACAATTTAAATATCATTAGAAAGCATTTTAAATTTTCTTTCAATTGACATGAAGGATGAATGGTCTCTTGCCATATCAAATACATTCTCAAATTTCGGGCGCTCAGAATCACCTTGTGGATGCACTCTTTGCAATAATAGGTTGAATCTAATAAAGCTCGATGCTTCTAGAATTTGCCATCTTGATAAAAGCATAGTTAGCACTGGCTTAAGAGCTATTCACGATGCAGTAATTGCAAAGAATATTCCATGCTTTGCTTTGAATGAAGTATGAGATACTGATCATAGAAATGTTTTATGATCAAAATAATCATAGAAATGTTTTATAATAAATAAATGTATCAACTGTTGATAAACTTGAAATTCAAAGATAGATACCAAAGTTTTCATGTTAGGTAACAATGATTTGAACTGGAAATAGCATGTCCACAAGAGTATATTTATATGTAATAAATAGATGTATTATTACTATATATACATGTCCTAAAATGCAGGTTTTATTTGTTTATTAATGTATAAATTATATATAACCCAACTGTATCATAATTATGTTGTATTTACACAAAATCAAATAATGATGATTATTTTACAACAGACTTTGTGTCCTACTATTATCACTATGAATGGAGAGATAATAATATAGTTATAAAAACTGTCTGGTATAATTAAAGTTTAAAAGAAAAAGTAAAAAAGAACATCCTTGCCTGGCAACGTAATCTGGTGGATGGGATTAGCTACACACCGTCTCAGTGCACATGTGGTTGCTACAAACTTGTGCCGTTCATCTGTCCAGAACACCTTGTCTGCATCCTTGTCATAGGCCACATCTCGGACTGCCACGTGACCATATACCGGCACCCGGAAGGCTGAATTCTTGTCGAGGTCAACTACGAGCAGGTCCTGCTTCGTGATATCAGCCACCACCAGACCATGGACCAAGGGTACTGCAACAAATTGGAAAAATTGCGAGAAAGAGCAGTTATATGAATAGACTTTATTACCCATAGTGACTGTTCAATTGAAGACTTGTATAAATCTGTATTAAAGAGAACACATGAAAACAGGTTTTTATGTAAGTTTGTGTGTCTGTGTCTGTGTCCTAGTCTGCACTGGTCAAGTGACCAGGTCGACTCAGTGCCTACCCAGCAAGGATGCTGGTGTCCTCTACTTTAGGATTTATACTCAAATATCCATCCCTAGATATTGTGCTCATTCATGTTCATTCCTTATGGATTCGACGGAGTGAATATATGTGTCATGTTCTGGATAGATGAAGAAAGATGGGTAAGAATTTTGAATATTGAAGAAGGAGACCCAAAGTTGACTTGCATAATTTTGAAAAGGTGAAGTTTAAACAGAAAGTTAAATGCAACTATGAGTTCTATCTCCATAGTCCACTGTCAAGAAGTGTGAAGGTGTGGGGGATGCTGACATCCAGAGGGCAACAATAGAAATATAATTTAAAGATGGGTAAATAATATTGGCAGGACAACTTGTAACTGTTGCCTCTTATGACTGCGTATCGGATCTTAATACTGCAACTTAATCTAGGAACTAAAAACTTTGCTCATCCAATAATCATCAATAATATTCATCATTTTCACTATCATTATAGAAGGCTATTACCACTTAACTTATTGTCATACAACATTCTGGAAGATCATGTGTATATGTGAAGATATTGAATAAAATAAACATCATTATTGTCTCACAGTACTAGTACAAATAGTTGCAGTTCATGGTACTGAGCCAGGGGCAGATCTGGAGATTATTAAACAGGGGGGCACCTGTATTAAAAATGTCCTGGTGCCTCCTCTTGGGGCGCCAGTTTTACATTAGCAAAATAAAAATTTGGCTAAAAAAAAAGGGGGGGGGGGGGGTGGGGGGTGGTGGCCATGTGCCCCCCCTCTGAATCTGTCCCTGTGAGCATCTGTAATCTCTGTATATACTATCTTTAAATTTGTAACATGCTTACATGAAATTCTTACCTGGTAAATGAGATAATAATAAACATTTATACTAATGAAATAGATCAATGTAATGTAATGTTTGCATACTAGGCTGAAAACAATGACCGTCTCTGTCAGGTGCCAGTGCGCTAATAACACCTGGTATAGTTCACCTGTCCTTGTTGTGCCTCATAAATCCCTCAGATGGCTCCACCACATAATCAGTGTTCTCAGTGTTAGCATCTATATTCAATAACATTTTTTTTACTATATTTTTTATTTTGCTAAAAAAGCAGTTAAATAATTCTCAACGCTAAGCGCTGATTTTCAGAATTATATACCGGCTTCTATCAAAGGTTAAGTATAACTGTAGCATTAATGGCGGCAGGTGGTTAACAATTAATAGATTAAAAACTTGTGGTCATTTTGTTCATAGAATGGTCACATGGGATTTTTACCTAATAAATAAAATCATAGTGAACTTTCACACTAATGCAATAAATAAATGTAATTTCATCACTAAGTCTTTAGCCCTGATAGTTCTCATGAAATCAAATCTATACACCATTTGCTGTTCAGTACTTTATAATGCATCCCGAGGCAAAGTATCATTGTAGTAAGAGCTGTTTTGGTACTTTAAAGACATTTCTATAGGGGCTTGAATGCCAAGGTATATATAAGGATTCACTCACGCCTCTCACACGTGATGCCATCTGACAGCAGGTAGAAGCCCTGCGTACACTGACACACCCGGCTGGTGGGCCCGGTGGGTAGACAGATGTGGGCACAGCCTCCAGTGTTACGACTGCATCCATTCTCGCCTGGACATCACATTAACAAAACAAAAAAATAACTACAAGTTTGAGAAAGTTTAGAACAGTGCATGGTTTGACAAAATGAGTCATAAACTAATTACTGATGCTGTCAATGAATAGCTACTAAACAAATCAGGCATTGATATGCAAATCAAGATGCATTTATATGTTTGTACATAATTAGGTCTTTCACATAATTCCATGATACATCAATTCTCCCTACCACAGACATTTTTTTTATCGTAATTCACCTGCAGACTAGCCTGAATTCAGGTGCATGTTTGGAAATATGTTAACATGTCATAAGGCTTAAGTATGGAATTTCTGTTTTATCAATCACAGCATAATTTTATATGATGGAAAACTAGCATAGACTATTTTTCCATTTTGTGTGTGTATATATATATATATATATATACAAAATGGAAAAATAGTCTATGCTAGTATATATATATATATATATGATATTTTTCAAGGTGGTTTGAAAATTCATATATATCGAAAGAAATACAACAAAAATTTACAAATATTCTATAGTTTTTCCAGAGTTTTTCTTTTATATAATCAGTCATCTGCATGTGCCTTAAATACTGTAAATCAGCTATCCATGGAATAGGACTTTCAAAACTTTAGAAGGCGAAACTATAGACATCATAAAATATTGGTGGTACAAAAGCAATACAATGTTTTAGATGGCTTTAAAATCATCTTTTCACCCAGGTGGATCTGTAGTTACCTGATATTCTCAAAGACTTCTTTCCAATGGCAAGACCGTTCATACGTGTACTATTAACAGGATACACAGTCCCAAGATTTTGGGGCATAGAAGAACCATCTTTTGGCATTTTGCGAATTGCACTGAAAATGAAAGGAATGGTATTCAGAAATTAGAGACGGTCTTTTATCCTCAAACCAACCTGAAGGCCCAGATTAAATGTCATCAGAAATGCCAGGATTTATTCCAGTCATTGCCACCTTTTCTCTTTTGGGTGTATGTCAGACCATATGACTACACAATAAAACCTTACAATTTTCATCTTTTTTGTTTTGATTTTTATTCAAGTGAAGGTAATTAGGCCTACACAAAAGGATAGCAACTTGTAAATCTATATACAAGGAACGGTTTAAGGGTTGCTACTGGCTTCTTGTCAAACAGGGATCTAGACAAAGTGACACTGGCCATTACAAGGACGCGCACATTTGTGGATTTACCAAGTTACGTCAAATCACGCATGCAAGTTAGGTCCATTTCTGATTTTGTGAAAAACGAAAGATTCTCTCCTTTCAAACGGCAACAGTGTAGTGACAGTTCTGATTTTATATACATTCTATTTACCCTTATGTTTAACAGCAACCTAGTAGTTCACATGATGTCACTTGCCATGTCGTTAATTGTCTTTCTCAATTAAATCTTGAGGTGTTAAGAGTATTTCACACTTAAAATGACATCTTCTATTTAGTTTTCCATTGCTGACTCTAAGTCAGTATTAGATTGAAAAGAAAAGAGTCATTAAATAAGAGATATGATATATTTTTGTGTGAATGTTACAGGAAAATTTTCATAAAAAGGAATTTCCACTCTTAAAATACATATGGTGAGGAATGTCTACTTTAAAATCACATAAGCATACCTAGCCACATGCAGACTATTAGTGATAATATCATGTATCAACATGCGATCATTCAAAGTTTGGGAATCCAAAATTATTTCTATCGGGGATTCTAATCATTATGACATCACAAGATGAGTACTAAAAGGGCCAGAAAATAGGATTCTGAATTTAATTTTCTTTCCTTAATGACTCACTTATACCTTGACCTTTTTTCTTTATTTCTTTTGAAATGCTTTTAGAGTACTCAAGTCAGTTTATTTTCACCAAAAATAACAATTTGTAAATTCATGAGTAAGGAACCCTTTAAGGCATGCAGGCACTTACTTTAATACCCAGTCGGTAAGGTAAATGTATGTCTCATCTAGCACGATCCCAAAAAAATGGACATTCGGAGCCTGTAAGATTACTTGGCGATCTGAACCGTCTGTTTTTGATCGCTCTACTTTGTCCAACTTGGCATCAGCCCAGTAAAGGTACTTCTCAGAGCCTGAAGAGGAAAGATAGTGTGTTATTGAAATCAGGAAACTGTACATGTGTAAAAAACACATTACAGAGAGATGTCTAGTTTACAACAGTCTGCTTTTTTGTAAATTGTTTTGTAAAGACATTCTAACTAATTCTCCCTACCACAGATAGCATATTTCCTGTAATGTACCTGCAGGCTAGCCTGAATCAAGGTGCATCATGGGTAATATGTCAACAAACCACAAGGCTTTTGTATAGAAATTTTCAATAATCATCCAATTATTTGGGATTAAAAATGATATAGATCAGTATCACCTATTTTTTCATGTTGTATCCATGTATGTTTATTATTTTTTAAGTTCGTTTGAAAATTCATTCATTAGATAAGTATGTAGAAACAATTTGGTTAAATTTTCTATAGATTTCCCTGTGTTTCTGTTGACAAAATGAGTCCAAATTAACCTGCAGGTGTTTAAAATACTGAAAATCAGCTATCCACGGTAGGGAGAATTGTATAACATGTTCTGATATCTATAGAGAATAAGTATCAAGCAGAAATCAGGACATTTGTGCGGCATTTTGTAAGTATAGATGATATAAATGAAATGAATTTGTTTGCAGATCTGTGTTTTGACAGTGTTAAGTTGAACTTTACTCGAACCAGTGGCCTGTTGCATAATGGCACATATAACAGGGAATGATGGTTTTGTCAAATCATGCATAGTCAATCAAAAATCCAGCATCAATTTTAACCTACCTATACTTTTTTTCTAGGCTGAAAATCTCAAGATCTCTAGATCTGAATATCTATTTCTTTGAACATTTTATAGAATTAAAGCCAGCCCAGTAGAACAGTAACAATTCAACAGTGGGATGTCATCACAGCAGCAACATCCTTGTTTCAAGACATTGAATTGTTTTGTAATATATTTTATTATGTGACAGGCCACTATCAGGGCTTGGTAGAGTATTCACCTGTTCTGTCCAGAAAGATTCCATTCGGCCAACCCAACCCAAAGTTGACAATTATTCTGTTTCCTGAACCGTCCATGTATGCTTGGCCAATATGAGGAAAGTTGTCGCTCCAATCGGTCCAGTAGATTTTACTGAAAGAGTGTTGGCAGAAAGGGCTGTCAATCATCAAGTTGTCATTTCATCATTTGATTGTAATTTCATTTTATTTACAAAATTTTTGGATGCTTCTTGGAATTTTTTACCATGGCTGACAGAAAATCTTGATTTCATTTACCACAAAAAAGATTATTATTTATCTACAGATGGGTGTTGTCAGCCCAAACAAGGGAATTTAATCTTTTGTCTTTCCTTTAAGATTTGCAACATGTAAGGGCCTTGAATTGAATTCCATCATAAAAGACAAAATTTAACTCAAATTTCCAGTAGATTATTTCCTATCTATTCAAAATCAATTTGTCTGTATTTCAATGGAAGGTTTTGGAGAAGAGATTTTTGTAAAGCAGAATTTGAGTGGGGTTGCAGCTATAATGAGCTAAAAAATGTTGCCATAGGTAATCAAGAGCAAAAGTTTCACTCATCCCAGTAAGCAGAGGGGAGGAACTCAAGGCACATACATTCCTTGTCTACTAATGCCAGGCATTAGGATTTTTTTCCCTTGAGATCTATTACAATCTGGGCCATATCTAAAAATCTTTTTTTTATAATAAATATCATATTTGTGGGAAAATATTTCAGTGACCAAGCCATCAATATGTCAATGGATATTGCAATGTATCTTTAAATGAAAACAAAAATGATAATTTGTTTTGTTTGTGATTCTGAGGTCACAATGGATCTCAAGGAAAATATAATCTATGGCAAATGGGGCAAAACTCACCCCTCCAACGGGTCCACTGCTAAACCCCTTGGCTGGTCGAGGCCATCATTGATGATGATGTTGTGGTACAGGAGGTCAGTTGTCAGTACCCCAATGACATTGTCCTTGGCATCAGCGTAGAAGAGCAGCTGGGAGATCGGGTCCACCACCAGGCCATCCAGGATGGAGGCTGCACAGGGCCACCCAAGCAATAATTTAATGTAATTATGTTGTTATAACTACATTCTGTTTAGTTCTTCTTTGGTTCTTATTACGTTATTTTGATGGCACTCAAAAATGTATTCAGAACTGTAATGTTTTTGTGGCATTCTTTCATATAAAGATGGTTAAACTATTCTGAGATAATTTTTACAAGTTTTTGTTTTGATATTGTACATGCTACATCAATTAATTGAATCCATCAAAAGTTTATAAGAAGTTGATACTTATTAAAAGATGATGAAAGTTTGCATTATAACTGTTTAGATAATATGTCTGCATATATATAACTCTGTGACCTTATGCCCCACACACAGATGGTTATTGTATAAATGTCTGTCTGTATAACATCATTCAAAGGGGTATTCTTGGAGCAGATTAAGGACTTTTGGGGTTCCCAAATAAAGTGTAGTTGTTATCACAGCATCTTCAGTTAGGTCCCCACAGGGCACCTATCTCCACAGATCAGTTTAGTCAGCCAACAAAAACTGTCTTAATCCTTTCCAGACACAACAATCAATGCTGTCAATGACCACTAGTTGCATGGAAAGGGTGAAGACCAACTTAAGTTAGTCATTGCCCTTCTTGAGCTCAGTGGGGACCCTGCTTAGGGGTAACGGGGAAGTGGTCTCACAAAGTAACACAGCAATTTAGTCCAGGGGGCTATTCCACAAAAAGTTACGAACCTTTTGTAATTTATATTTCATTCCAGAAACAATTAAGTTGCGAACAAAAATGTCATGTCTGCGTACTGTACGCAGGTATGCAAAAGTGTGCGTACCTCTCTAAAAGCTGCGACAGGTATTGGAGTGTTCGTAAATCATTTTTAATATTCAATATTTTTCATATTTATGAAGTAATAATGCTACGATTATATAAAGGGTATCATTGGAAAGCATATTTTAAAAGCAACCCGTTGGTAAAAAACAATTTAAAATCGCTTGAGAATTCATTGAGTTATAAAAGAAAAAGGGAAAATTATTTTAAATCCCATTTTATATAATTTCTGAATATTTGTCTAAGTACAGTATTCGTAGCAAGCCATTTGTGATATTACGAACACTTTCTCTTACTAACGCAACTTACGAGCAAATTAAAAAAATAATCCTAACACTTACGAACATTTTTTGCGGAACAGCGCCCTAGGTTCCACTTTGATGTTTATTCCAGTCCTCATTCCTTGGTACGTCTTGTTTTAACTTTCTGCTTTTATACCCTGTTAACACAGGGGGTAGCCCCAGCTCAACTGCCTGCTCCCCTGTGGTGAGCTGCTCATATGTGGCTCACCACATCCCACTCCTGTGTCATATGACACAGGAGTGGGGAGGTATACCTTCAGGACCTTGCCTCCATCATGATGTGTTAACACTATGCTGTGTTACACACTGTGTAACAATGGAACCGTAGAACAGACTATATAGGTCAATTTAAGCAGATATTTAGTTCAAATTCTGTTATTGTACTTCTATAAATCCTGTCCACTCCTGTTTTTTGGTTTTACTTCATATCAATCAAGATGAACCTTTGGTTAAATGAGAATAAAGATCCTGGCATTTCCTGAAGCCAGTCTAAACAGAATATACTTACATCTTCTGAGTTCGAATCTGCGTGAATCTCCTGATGTGAACCCGTATCTGGCAATGAATTTGTGACTGTTTGCTGCTCTTGTTCCCCTCTCAGTGGCAAATATTGTGTCAGTTGAGTCATCATAGGCCACTCCAACGGGGTTCACAAGGTTTGGAATGGGGATACGGGTATGGGTACCCCCTGCTAATGGCATCCAAAAGAGGCTGTGTCGTGTAGAGTCGGAGAAGTACAACATGTCTTTATTTACTGGGGTGAACCCTGGTTGGAGACACAAAGACAAAACTATTATAAACCCTGTGGCTGGTTGTACAATACAGATTATGACAACAAAGACGATCACTTGTTAAGCCATTTTTCACATTAGAAATCTATAATATAAATACTCCTTTGAAAAATATGGAAAACACTCCATATAATATGCACTTTCTTGTAATTTATTGTCTTGTGTGCTTACAAATCATCAGCCTTTGAATGCTGAATCAGACTATTAAGATGAAGTGCAATGACAAGTGTAACAATTATGTACTAGACTGAAAGTTACTCAGTAGGGAGTAAGTCACATTCATACACCTTTTGTTAGTCTTTTTGACCAATTGTTATACTATCATGTTGGTCACACAAATTAATAAATTAGACAAAATGACTTAGCAGTCACATGACCATTGTAACTGATCACTTGACCATAAAATTGGTCATACAAAACGAAAACCACTACATGGTTGCCATCTGAGGGGATAGGAAAACAGACACCTCAAAGGTTGTTTTTTTCATCTTAAAGATTCAAGACAGATCTGACTTTCTCTTTCATGGTATATAAAAGAATACATATAAGAGAAGATTTCTAGACAACAATTAATGTCTTTGACTGTTTTTCTCTTTGTTTATATAACGACCTCTTAAACCAATAGAACGATTAGTCATAATGACTAATGATATTAATTCCTACAGTCAATTTGACTAATACATTAATTACCTTGACTAACATGATAGTATGTCACTCAGAAGCATATGATTAACCAGGGTAGGTCATATAACTAGCCAGGGTTGGTCAGTGTTGGCCAACCAGTCTAACTTTGAACAATTCAGTCAGCATACCCAAGAAAGTTGGCCCCCTATGACTATCTTTAACATAGATCTCATGAAAATATACATAGACACATAGAAAACATAGATCACTTTTGATAAAATATTTAATTATGAATCTATATACTCTGAGTACTGATGTTTTAAAAACATTTGTGTGAGTTAGGTAAGATGATACAAATATGAACAATAACCATCGGGATTCATTTAATAAATGTAACTTTTCTTTTAATGTCATATCTATTCAAAGTTTCTACCTTTCCTGACACATTTGAACTGATAAAGTGTTCTTAGTACACCCTGGTAAGTGACCTACTTTGCTCCGTAAGACGCGAGTGCCAATTATCCAAAATATATAAACACAAACTATTATCAATAGAAGAAAATTTGAGCACGAGATCCATAATAGGTTGATTTGGTATGAAATCTTAGGAGCCTAAAATGTTTACTTATGAATCAGATACCTGTTATTCCTAAGACGGGTGGGATGGTGTAGTGGGTAGTTCTTCGCACATGGCTGGGCTGGGTTCGAGCCTGGGTTGGGCGAATTACATCATCATCTGTTATTTCCAAAGAAATAGCCAAATTCAATACACGTCTAACTTTCTGTTACATGGTAAGAGAAAGAATACATAATTGTTGGAGAATTTTTCTAGATAACAATTAAGGGCTTTGACTGTTTTGCTCTTTGTTTATTTAACAATCTGCTAAACCATTAGAATGATTAGTTATAATGACCAATGATAATTATCCCTATAGTCAATGTGACTAATATATTAGTTAACTTGACTAACATGATATCATGTTACTGAGAAGCATATATAACTAACCAGGGTTGGTCATATAACTAGCCAGTGTTGGTCAGTGTTGGTCAGCCAGTCTAACTTTGAACAGTGATTTTTGCCTTAGTCAGCATAACTAAGAGAGACGAATCCCTATAACAAACTTTTTTAGCATAGAGGTTATGATAAGGTGCATAAAGACATAGAAAAAATAGATCACTTTTGATGAAATATTTAATAATGAATCCATATACTCTGCTTACCAATTTAGGTAAGATGTTACAACTATGAAAAATAATCATCGGGATTCATTTAATGAATGTAACTTTTCTTTTAATGTCACATTTATTTGATGTATCTACCTTTTCCTGACAAATTTGAACTGATAGAGTGTTCTTAGTAGCCCCTGGTTAATACCCTACTTGACTCCATAAGATGTGAGCATGAACTATCCAAAATACATAAACACAAACTATTATCAATAGGAGAAAATCTGAGTACTAGATCTATAATAGGTTGATTTGGTTTGAAAAGGAGCCAAAAATGTTTACATATGTATCAGATACCTGTCATTCGAAAGAGGGGCGGGATGGTGTAGCGGGTAGTCCTTCGCTCACGGCTGGACCTGGTTCGGTGAATTACACGAAGTCGCCTTGCTCTTGCTCTTCTCTGCCCCATAGAACCGATCGTTGAACTGTCTTCAGTAAAAAACATGAGTGGTCCTGATATAGCTGTAAAATTGCTGAGTGTATATCAAACTCCAACAATCATCATTGTCGTTTTTTTCCAAAGAAAAAGCAATGTTATCACACACATTTTTGAAAATGGTGAAAATAGATTTAAAGCTTTAAGGGAAATTTTTTCTACAGATGTAACTCTTTTATTGTACCAGAAACCCAAACTTATATTGGTGCAGGGTAAATGTGACATCCATCCATGTTCGATTAATATGTGTTTGATAAAACTATCAGTGGGGGAAGTATTATTTGTTACCGAGTGAAACCACAACTATATCTTAATAACTGATATGGTGACACGTGACTTTCTTTCATTGATTTTTAATCAATAATAATAGTTTGACCTCACAAATCTTGCTAAGGCTGTGAACTGGTTCATTCAGCAAACCGGCCAAACAGTCATTAATCCTTTCAAGATAACTTAATCTTTTCACAATGGAGGTGACCTTTTTAGGAAAGGAAGAAGTAGAAGACACTGTTGAAATGGGAAAATACAATGGTAAATTAAACACGCATGTTTCCTCAATTCAGCCTAAGGACCTTTTTAGTATTTACAAACTTGCTATAATGATTTATCTGTTTCTCAATTGAAGGGCTTCATACCTCTGAGATGCGTTATACACCTCTAGAAGGGGTAGTGTAGACCTTAGGGGCTTTATACCCCTGAGGGGCGTTAAACAGCTGGTGGGTGTTATACGCCTGAAGAGCGTCATTCAACAGAGGGACATCATACAACCTAGGGGTGCCAAACAACCAAGGGGCATCAAACAACTGAGGGGCGTCAAACAACCGAGGCATCAAACAACCGAGGGGCATCAAACAACTGCACACCTGAGGGCTAGTAGAGATCTCAGGGGCTTTATACACCTGAAGGGCATCATGTGCCTGGGGGTGTTATATATACACATGAAGGATGTTATATGCTTGAGGTGCATTGTACACCAGAGGGGCATTGTACAACTAAGGGGCATTTTTTTTTTTTTTTTTTTTTATTCAAGTAATTTATACAGCATTGTATATTCTCAGTGCTATAACTGCACTGGTCTACCACCTTAGACAATAAATAAAATAGAATGTAATAAAAATAAAAATACATAAATAAAATAAGAAAGGTCATCAAGTGCTGGAATTAACTAACTCCCATTCAAGTTTTAGATACATGTTAAGGTACAGTTTCCGGAAGAAACTACTTTACACCACAAATCGAGGAGATACCAGGACATTTAACAAGAACAGATACATTAAACTTTACTAAACAGTCCCTCCTTAAAGTGTCTCTTGAGTCTCCTTTTAAATTCATGCACTGTGTCAGATGACTGAGTGACTAGAGGCAATTTATCCCAGAGTACGGATCCATAATAATTAGGACTCTTGAAAGCCGAAGCTATGTGAGGCCTAATCACCTTGAATTTAATTTTATCAAACTGCCTAGTTCTGATATCTCTAACATCAAGTAGACCTGGGTCCTTCGACCTAAAATACATCAGATTAAGTAGATGCATCTGCCTTCTTTCACTGAGCAAATTAAGCCCAGCCTGCAAGTGTATCTGGGACTCATCTCCTTTATTACCCATATATACTATCCTGAGAGCTCTGGTTTGCTGTTTCTGGAGTCTAGTCAATTTTTCTTTTGACCAATGAAACTGAAATACATCACCGTAGTCAATAATAGGCAGTATCGTAGATTTATATATTGTGAGTGCAGCTTTGGTATTAATGTATTTTCTAATTTTCCCAAAAGTCCTGATTTTTATACCAAGATTCCCAATTAGTTTGTTATAATGGTGCTCTCCATTAAGCCTATTATCAAGATGAATTCCAAGATATCTATATTGCTCCACCTCATCTATTTGCCTACCTTGCATATAGAGCTTAACCTGCCCAGCATTAAGACGCTTTTTGTCGCTCATGAAAGACATAAATTTAGTCTTGTTAACATTCAATGTGAGTCTATTGTTATTACACCAACTTTGTACTCTACCAAGATCCCCCTGCATAAGTTTCGTCACATGATGTAAATCATTTCCTCCAGAATATAAAATGGTAACATCCGCATAAATTAAAGCCTTGGACTGTTTTAATACCGATACAAGATCATTAATGTACACAATAAACATTAGTGGTCCAATAGTAGACCCCTGCGGGACACCGACTTTTACAGGCTTAAGAGTGGAAGTACAACCGAACAATTTTGTTTTCTGATATCTATTACTAAGATAGTTCTGTAACAATGCAAGTAATTTAACCCCTATCGAAGCTTTACTTAATTTAGCAATTAGTAATTCATGGTTTATAGTATCAAAAGCCTTCTGGAAATCCAGATAGGTCACCAGGACTACTTTAGAATCATTTAACTCCGCTATAACATCATCCAGCAATATGGATACCGCACTGGTACTGGATTTACCACTTCTAAACCCAAATTGCTTGTTTGTGAAAAAGCTTTTAGACTCCAAGTACAGCTGAATTTTCTTAGCAATAAATTTTTCGACGATCTTACCAGGCAAAGGTAGCAGAGAGATAGGCCTCAAATCTGTTGGTTTCATTGCTTTGTTAACTTTTGGAATTGGTATTACAGTAGCCACCTTCCATTTGTCTGGGAAGATCCCAGTACGTAAGATGTTATTATATAAACCAGTGACTTCCCTAATGGCAAGTCGCATGAAATCTTTTAACACCTTACTACTGATATTTTCAATACCTGATGATTTATAAACTGATATATCCTTAAGTAGAACTAACACATCATTCTCAACTATATTACCAATGATAAGATCATCCTTATCAACATGGGGCTCGTTGTTTATCAGATTTTGATCCAATTTTACTTCCCCAAACCTATCGCCAAGCTTCAGCCCAATGTTAGAAAAATAATCATTAATCAACTCTGGTTGCATGTCTTTTGAAAAACTCTCACGACTAACATCATTACACAGGTCAATTTGTCCAGTGACATGATCAGGCAAAACATCTTTTATTGAACGCCGAAACTTCTTTGGGTCATTCTTGTTAGCTTCAAGCTGAGCTTTTACAAATTCTGCTTTAGCATTTCTGATAGAGTTATTGGCCCAATTTCTAAATTGCCTGGCAATTCTAAGATCATCCTCCAACCCTGATTCTTTAGCAATAACAAAGGCTTCATCTCTGGTTTTCATAAGAGTAATCAATTCATGTGTGATCCAAGGAGGCGTATCCACCTTGGTTTTAAAAGACTTGATGGGACAAAATTCGTCCAAAAAACTTACCAAATTTTTTTCCGTAAGATCCCAACATTTATTGGGGTCACGTTCAGTTCTGAAAGCCAGCTTAACCACGTTTGTAAGTTTGTCGCTTAACAATTCCTTACTATACCTTACATATGTTCTACCCTTAAAATTAACGCTCTCCCTTGTATGCTTCAATTTCTTTTTGACAACAAATATTGGTAAGTGATCACTTATATTAATTTCAATCGTACCCGAATATTCACAATTCTGCATATTTGAAAAAAGGAGATCTATAACTGAGTTTTTTTGTCTAGAATATCTAGTAGGCTTTTTAATCAGTTGATCAAAACCATATTTCTTTTGCCAACTAACAATTTTCTTAGTATTACTATCTATTTTCTTACTATAATCAATGTTAAGGTCGCCCATTATTATAAACTCCTTTTTTTGAAAATTCAATTCCTCCGATAATGCTTTATTTAACAACTCAATTGCATTGGCTACATTTCCGGACGGAGGTCTATATACATTATAAATGACAATATTATTTTGGACATGACTACAGAGCTCTATTCTTTGCAATTCTAAATTCTCATTAGAAAGGTTCAGCAGCCCATCATGTTGAACTCTAAAGTTAAGGCTTTTCCTAACATAAGTAACTAATCCACCTCCCCGCCTGGGAATACCAAAGACTGATTGGGGGTCATTGTAAGGCTGCATTCTATCATGCCTCATGTGAAGAAAACAAGAAGTTAGGTAACTGTTAGTCACCATTTAGGCAGTTAGAATATACTAAAAAAAAGGTTATAATCCTAAATTGTACTCAGGTATACTATGTAGACACGGTAATTGAATAACTGACATAGGTAGCCGAGAGTCAGAGTGTTCAGAAACCTTACTGTTAGAAATCCGTGCTATTCTTCTTGTTACATATGTCTCACATAATCGGGTAAGTACGTACCTCTTACACATGCTTTAGTACATATTTCTTAAGTAAACCCAGGCTTTGATCAATATCCCTGTACCTCAAAAATGGACTCGGAAATCCGAATTTCCACTGAAGCAGGGCAATGACGCTCACCAGGGTTGGTTAATCTTAAGACACTAAGTTAAGGTAGCCTGCCCAAAATAGTGCTAGGCTACAAGACTTAAATTAAGAACAAGTGACAACTGTAGCAAGGCCCGATGACTTGCTGTCCACAATTTTCTCAAGCGCGCCCAGTAGATCATCCTGTCAGTAATGGCAGTACATAGTCAGTAGATCATCCTGTCAACGAGCGAAGTACTAGTTGGCGTCCTGTCAACTCCATCAGATGGCCCGCTGCTGTCACCACTTCAACATTTGGTTAAACATCAGGGAAACATTCTTAACTATGAAATTTTAACTACAGTATCGGGAGTAGCCCAACGTTAGTAAATTGTTCATAAACAGCAGCTATCAAGTTATAAAAAGAGTCTTCTTACCAGTTCTTGCAACTCCAACTAGAGTTATAGCATTAAGTACACAGCAGTTCATCTGTACTCTCAAAATAGAGATGCACAGTGTAGAGTTTCCTCCCTGACTTTTCAGTTTTCAGAAGTTCGCCTATACTCTCAAAATAGAGATGCACAGCATAGAGTTTCCTCCTGGACTTTTCAGAAACGCTCATATTTGGTGAAAACTAACACAATTTACAGGCTCAAGCACAATGAATAGTTCAGTGTAGTTTGGCGACACCAGTCTATGTCTTGTAGTTCCTGAATTTGTTCACTGCTTTCAGAATTTGATTTGCCCAGAAAATCTTGCCATTGTCGTCCAGATGACAACCATCTGTCGTGAACTGGTAGGAATGTCGGTATCTACCTCCAGAGTGTCTGTGAACATACGAAGCTGTATATGGCGTAACTACTTGATACCGTTCGTTGAATTTACAGACCAAATAGTTAATTTCAACCACACTATCATTTAGCACATCCTGCAAAGGGTGCCTGTGTTTAGTAGCATGGTACTGTTTCAGCTCGTCCGGTGACATTTTCTTACGGTCCGGGTTGTTGTAATCGGTAAGGTCAACACCGGTTAGCGGCGCAAACACATGTTTGGAGTTATCAAAGAAAATTTCCAGCAGTTCTTTCCCTCTACAGACTTGATCCATATACGCTGATACCACTCCAATCACTGAGTTATAAGTCATGGAATATCTTTTGGTGAACTTATTCTTCGTAAGGACATCGCAAATTTCATTTAACACCATAATCATATCCGGAGTCGAGTCCCTCTTACGGTCAATGAGAATCTCCATGGCAGCTTCAATACCTACACTAGGGATACAGAACACTTCAACTTCTACATCACCCCAGTCCTCGATCGCAGCTTTAAGCCCTTCCCCACGAGAGTCTGCCACAATGAGAAGTGAATACATGCTTCAATCCAGAAAGACTAACTATTAAATCAGAGACTGTTCACCCACAAAACCTCCTCTGATGCGTGACAGAATTTCCCCAAGACAGTTTGTTCCAGTGAAAGTGAGCTCACGAAGTAGCTGCAGATTCAGGGGTCTCCCAATCCCATAATGCATATCGCTGGTAGCCTCGAGTAGAGGGGCATCTCCAGTCTCGACTAGCTTCATTTGTAGATCCGGATTCTGAGAATACTTTTCGTAATGTAGTATTTCCATTAACTCATCTTTGAAGGCAGCAAACTCCTTCGTTTCAGGGGCCAACTTCCCAATTCTTTTGGCCTCTTGGGGTGTATCAGCTTCGAGAACCCTCACAGCAAGGTCAGGCCGCTTCCCCATAACAACTCTCACATGGTTGAAAGCTGTCTCAACGTTGAGATACACAATCCCATCATATTCGAAGGGTGCTTCATAAAAGCTGCTAAGAAAGGCTTTTTCGGACTGAAACAGTATGCCCTTTTCAGTGTTAATTACCTTAGCATCTGACACTTTCAGACCTTCCGGCAACAGATCCAACTGCGACTCTGAGTATCTCCTACCATTTATGACGATTGAATCATTGTGCAGCTTGTGGTTGACATTCTTGTGTCGGCAAAGCAGTCCCACTGCCCTCAGTTCTTCCCGTTTCTTCCTAGTCCCCTCGCACACATCATCATTCACGAAGACCCTATTCCATTCAGGAGCATTTCTAAGGGTGGATCTTGCAAAATAGATGTTATCCCGCACGGATTCACTCTTGAACTTCACCAAAATTGGCCTTGGTCGCTGACGCTGTCCGGCTGCTCCGACATGCGGTCTGCCCAAACGATAAACAAATTTGATGTCAGGAGGTTGACAGCGAACGTTCATGGATGCTGCAATTTTGAGTACAATATCCGACAAATTCTCGTTTTCTGACTCAGCAACCCCATCAATCTTTAGATTTGATCTTCTTTTATCATCCTCTAAAGCATCGACCCTATCGTGCAGGTTTTTATTCGCATTGACGAGCCTCTTGTTCTTTGCTTCTAGATAGGCAATACGAAGGTCCTGTTGGGAGAATTTATGTTCTGTCTTTTCTAATTTCTGAGTAATTTTCTCCAAAGTACTGTCCATCCGCTCTAGCTTGGCTTCCAAATCTTTTACTAATTTAGTTGCCCCTCTAATTTCTTTCTTGGATGCTTGGTTATTTCCCTCTGCTTCTTGAGATAAAAAATCTCCAGTCTGATCAACTTCGTAATTCTCCTTACCTGTCCCCGGCATAATGGCGGCTGTCAAGCGCGGTCAATTCAAATATGGTAGAAAGTTATCCACTCGACTTTAGTATTAGCACAATGTCCTGGAATGATACTAGATGTATTGCTAGATGAATGTATTGCTAGATGAATCCTGCATTGTACACTTGAGAGGTGTCATACATCTAAAAGGTGTTATATACTTGAAGAGAGTTATACACATGAGGCGTGTTATACACCTCAAGGGAGGTAAAAACCTGAGGGGCATTAAACACCTAAGGGGCACAATATACCTGAGTGGTGTTATATACCTGAGGTGTGTTGTACACCTCAGGGCTTTATACACCTGAGTGGCCTTATACACCTACGAGGGGTTATACACCCGAGTGGCATGATGTGCCTGAGGGGGTATACACTTTAAGTATGTTATGCACCTGAGGAGCATTATATACTTGAGGGGCATTGTGCAATAAGCCCATCCCAGTTAACAACAACATTTAGGTTTACAATGAAATATTTTCAAAATTGCCTCCACGCTTGTTCCATGAAGACAGTTGTATAATACAGTGTTGGTCAGTGTTGGTCAGCCAGTCTAACTTTGAACAGTGATTTTTGCCTTAGTCAGCATAACTAAGAGAGTCGGATCCCTATAACAAACTCTTTTAGCATAGAGGTGATGAAAATGTGCATAAAGACATAACTTGAAAAAAATATACTTGAGGAGAGTTATACACATGAGGCGTGTTATACACCTCAAGGGAGATAAAAAGCTGAGGGGCATTAAACACCTAAGGGGCATAATATACCTGAGGGGGGTTATACATCTGAGCAGTGTTGTACACCTCAAGGTGTTATACACCTGAGTGGCCTTATACACCTGCGAAGGGTTATACACCCGAGTGGCATGATACACCTGAGGGGGTATAGACGTTGTGCAGATGACGTCACATGCCTCAAAATGAGCTCTCCATCATATTGGTGATCAATAAATAATCCGGATTATTTGCAGTTTTTATGCATTTTGAGTAAATTTGTGTAATAAACTTAATTAAAACAATCTCACAGAAAAATAATTAACAATTATTACGAGTTAGAATCTATAGATTTTTGGATTTAATCCCAGCCATGTGGTCATGATCACCACGTGGTGATCACCAAAAAGTGATTACATGACCACATCTGCACAAGGTTTGTACACTTGAGGTATGTTATACACTTGAAGGGCATTATACACTTGAGGGCATTGTGCAATTGACGGCATTGTGCACTTGACCGGCTTTGTACAGCTGAAGGCTGTTATATACCTGAGGGGTGTATAGACCTGAGGGGCATTATATATACCAGAGGGGTGTTATACACCTGAAAGGAACCAGTTATCCACGGTGGGCAATGGAGGGTGTAGGGGACCCAGGCCTCACCTGTCCACCCCCTAACCACCAGATACCCTGACCCCTGCAGGTGTGAAAGTTAAAACAACCTGCCTGTGATGATGACCAGGAGCAGGTACATCCAACACATTAATGTGTTCGGTGCCATTTTTCAGCCGACGATCTGATGCGTGGACTTCCCTGCCTGCCTGATATGTCCGCTTAGATACCAAACAGAGTGAATGGCGGGGAGGATGGAGAAGGAGCAGGGGAGGGACATGTTTCTACTTCCTAGATGGTACAAAAATCCCAAACCTGATTGATCAAACACAAAATACAAAAAGGTGCACCAGACACGAGTATTCCTCATAAACATTTTCATACACTTTTCCTCTAAATAACAGTTTTAGATAAGTTCAGTTTATATGATTATTTACAAATAGTGCATCTGCTGTTTTAAAACACATCAGAATGTATTTAACATTCAGTCTTGAAAAAGATTTAAGTTTTTTTTATATGAATGTAGATGTAAAGTCAAAAGGACTTTTTTCCTTTAGGTCGGTCATATTGACTGTGCCTTTTGCTCCAAACACATTATACAGAACAACAATAAACATAATTTAAGGCATTTGACATGATCAAATACATAGCTTTTAGAAATAACAAAATATTCTGTTTCAGAATCAATGTATTTGAACACACACAAACTCATTTTCTTGTTTTGCCTTTTAATTTCCTATGAAATATTACGTTGTTTTAGATCAAGTTTCATTGCTTTTACTTAACCAAAGAGGTAAAATAGTTATAACTGTCATGCTATCTGACGTAACAAGTCCAGACTTCACGTCACAAACAGGAAGTGCTCTATAAAAAAAATTGGATCATTTGCGATACATGTTTTGATCATAGTCAGGAATTTTTACACTACTGAAGTAACACAGGAATTCAAGAATCGTGATACATATATGGAGGAAGTCGTGATAGAATTGACAATGTGACACAAATAAGTTAATTTTAAGATAGAAAATGACACAGCTAGGTGTGCCACTATGGGGAATCCTGGGGTAAAATGTATGAAAATTTGTCCAATAAGGCAGTTTTACACCTGTGCGACTTGAACTGTGATATCGGCTTGACATTAGCATTTTATAGAAAATACATGCATAGGGATAATATTGTTATTTTGAATTGGGTATTTTGAATATTTCACATATGGATAACCACAATTTTTTTCTCTAATATGCATGCCTTCACTGTGACATTGTCATATCGCAGCTCATGTTGTATAATGTAAAACCTCCTTTACTGAGAGACCACCAGACTATTAATCTTATATATAGAACTGGTGAATGCCAATGTTAAACTGGTGATTGCATGTGTCCTTTTGCTGGCATAGGCATGAATACACACAGATAGTGGTGATTAATTGGAATCCCGTACTTCCCTCTAGGGGCTTGAGTATTACATTGGAAAAATCAAGGTTTGGTCGCCTTAAATGGGAGGTGCCCCATGCACCACCCTCTAAATCCATCCCTGATTAAAAGTGTTCCAGCGTCTCAAATCAATGAAATTTAGTTAGGTATTCCATAAGAAATATCTATTCCCTTCCTAAGGAGGTATAGAACGTCTTTCAACTATACAATGATAATCCTTAGGCCACCTAGCCTTAATCAACTAATGGCTATGTTGCCATACTGTTGCATATCATTATAGTAGAATTGATGACTAATCCATCTAATCCATAAACAGTAAGCAAGTGAAATGTAGCTAGGAACGTTGTGCAGATAATGCATATGTTAGATTTTTTTTATTTCTTGATGATTTCATTTTTTCTATGAATTTTAGGAAATTACAAAGTTTCTGTATTGCCCTGCAGGTTGATACTAGGATGGTTATGACCCAGGTTTGTATCACCCTGTGTTAAACTCGTAACTAATAAACTTGTATCACCCTAAGGTATAATAAATACACAGAACTAACCGAGGGGGCACAAAGCCGTGATTATTGCCCAGTTGTCGAAGGGTCAAGGGCTCTGCCCGAGACTCTTCAACAGCGTGCAATAATCAAGGCTGAGGGCCCCGACGGTTAGTTCTTGTTTTATTCTATATCAAATACCCTGAGACTATTTTGATTAATCTATGCGCTAAATTTGCGAATTTGCGTGGGTAAATCAGATTTACAGTACCACTGCCCTGCCGTCTGGCATTTCATGAGGAAACTAGGATATGGCGGTGGAAGCAAAGTTGCGGAAGATTTGCTGGTAATTAAATTGATTTCATGTTGTTATTTTGATCAAAGAAGACAATATTTGCGTTGTTGAACAATTGTTTATGCAGTTTCCACGCCAATTATTATTATTTCCCTGCGCAGCACCGTTATTCTCCCACAGGGAAATAATTCAGATTATTTCCCTGCGGGGAAATAACGCTGTCCGTTACCTCACCTTTCCTCGTGGGGAAGGACAATGCTTAAGGAATAGGCACTACCAAGTTGGTATAGAAAAAAAGTCTTGACAGGCCGGATAACCCTGTATGACCTGTCTGCCCTGTAAACCCGCGTCCCCACTTGGGCGACGAGGATTTTAGTCCCTGGGCGACCGGTGTTAACCTTTTCCAACCATGGCGACCAAGACAGAAATCAAGCCCTAGTCGCCCATGGAAGAAAGGGTTAACACTAATTGCCTGGCTACTAAAATCTTAGTCGCCCAACTGGGGATGCGGCTTAAAGGTAAATGCGGGTGTTAGGGGTCATTTCTTAAAAACCGTGACAAAATTCAGAAACTCACAGGGTGGTTAGGTAGATGTATAAGGAATATAAAGAAACCTTAAAAATCATATGTCACCATATCAATTTCAGAGATATAAGCATCTGCAAAAATGAGTTTTTACCATTGGAGTCTATGAGGAAAAGTAGATTTTTTAGCACTCAAAAATAAATAACCGTGATTTTTACTTTAAATGCTCCATATGTGGGGACAGGACCCCAGTGTGTATTTAAGGCCAAAGAAAACCTTAGGTCACCGTGGAAAATCCAATTCTATTCCCCAAAATGAAGAAAAAATGAAGAAAAACTACTTAATTAACTATATTTTACTAAACATTCCTTTTTCTTTTCATTCATAAATTCACAATCATTATTTCTAAGTGCTCCCTGAACTATTTGTGAAATTTCAAGGATATCCTGCAATATAAATTAAATCATACCAGGTGGCGCTGCTGTGATCACCCGTATTTACCTTTAAAGGGGAAGGGGGTGTATATAAAGGGCAGAACAGCCATGATCCCAGTGGGGGGTCATCATTGCAACAGTTCAAAGGGCTACTGGAAACTTTAGGTATATTTGAGATATCTTAGTAATAAATGGTTCTATCAGTCTAATTTGTGGTCAGGCTAACTTATGAACCTATCAAGAATCATTTTTGTGAAAATGAAGGGAAATATCAATCTATAACTATCTCCACCAGAGAATTTCTTTTGAATACATTTCAGTTAAATTTGAAAGTTGTGGCTGTTCCCCATCTGGTGTTACACCCAGGGGGTCTGGGCCCACCAAATGACTCCCCTGACCTCAAGATTACCTCATTAGGGCCATAACACCCCCAGCAGGAGGGATTCGTTAGGACCTTAACAGATTCTTCCCCTTTAAAAGGAGGATATTGCGTCCTCCCTTCCCCTCAACTCCCTCCCTGGTACTGGTCTATACGAAGACAAATCCATTATTCTGGGGCACCTGGTAAAAGGCCAGGCCTCTTTTCATATACAGGTGCACCTATAAAGGGGTGATAAGGTTCCCTATTAAAGCAGAACTTTTGACTATAATTATCTAAATTTAGTCTTAAGAAGGGGCTGGTGAGGAGTAAGAAGTGGAACTTTAAAATATTTTCTTCCTATTTCAAAGTGTTGATACAATGCATTTATGGAGAAAGGGTGTTTTTTTTATAAAGGATATCCTTCTTTTGACCCTTCTTTCTATTCATTCATTCATTAATTTATTCCTTTCTTTTTTTTCTTTTATTTATTTATTTTATTTGTTTATTTATTTGTTAATTTGTTTATTTATTTATTTATTTATTCTTTTTTTTTTTTTTGGGGGGGGGGGGGGGGGGGGCACCCCACCCACCCCACCCACCACTTTCGCTACAAATGGGCCCGATTAGGAGGTTTGGACTTCAGAGGGGGTCTGTCAGAACTGGGCGGGCAACCTCGAGCTGTTACCCTGTCACTTCTTCTCTTGTTGGTTCCACACTCAAGGCCCCCCCCCCCCTTCCGCACTCTACACCTTCCTCCCTGCCCCCACCCAGCCCCCCTCCTTTTTATCCAGGAGGCTGGCTGGAGTAAAATATTACCAAACGGACATCAGCGCCCCACCATCAACACGAAAGGGAAGCTCTCGGGGACCATACATACATAGAATTTATGGGTGACACGAATCCCGCCTTTATGGAACAAATGATATTAAAGAGCAGGTACAGTGAAAATATAAATTTTGTTTTTGAAAACGCACTAGTTAATAGTTTTGGAGATATTGGCATTTTATTGGATCAGCCAGTAGTCACAGGTCTACATCACATCCCCATTGTGTGTTATCTGAATAAAGCATCATTAAATTATATATACTGACATTATTGGAATAGTGCAGACAGAATCATCTTGTCTAAAATAGAAGTATAGAATCCGGTGTCTGGAGCATCATAATATTTCAAAAGGTTTAGAACTGTCAGTCCATAATTCATGCCTCTTTGGAAGGAACTGTGTATAATATGTATATATAACTGTAACTTGGTCCTAGATGACTGAGACTATTAGCCAACCTTTGTTATGTATGTCACAACCCATTTAAGCATGACTAACCCAGGTTAGTCATCATGATCACAAGTGATGAGCAAAAGTTAGTCCTCTCTTTCAGCCATGAAATTATCAGTGACATTTAGTTGCTGAGATTAGTTCCGTCAGAGTTAAAAAAAAGAAAGAAAAGACTCGCACAGTCGTGCAGACTAGTAACTGAATTAATTGACTTTGAGGTTTTTCTGACCGTGCACTTCATTGGTCTTCCAGAAAAGCCCTAGCAATATAGACTTCTAATCTCTTGATGGTCCTGAATCTCTCCATATTCATTCTACACTAATTAGCTAACAAATACCAGACATATGTGTTTGAAGGCATAACTTTTATTCGTGCTGCCCTCGAAAAATAGTCTATTGGATTAACGTTATTTTTTTTACATAACCTTGAGTTAGTGTCTATACAATGTTTTTTTTTTATGATTGATCATCTCAAGAATCTTCTGATTTTAGGAAAAAAAGTTAAAAGATACAATTTAAAACATCAAAAATGTCATTTTGATGTACAACTTACCATGACAAGGTCACAAATATGAGATGCTGTTAATCACATTATTGACTTAAAATATAGATTTCTTTGCATGTTAAGAGCCAGTAATAATTTCAAATCACTATTGATCTTAAAACAAGAAAGTTTCTTTAGATGAATAATTGTTAAGTTATCCATGCATAACAGAATTACTCTTTCTGACTCATACATATTATATGTTCTCAAACATACAAACTTGTAGACTTAGAATCTTTCTTAAAATATTTATTTATTTTCATTAAAAAAATGGTTCCACATTTTGAAACCATAAATGTTCCTGCATTTTAAGTTCCTTTGGGGTTTTGACATCGGGTGGCCATACGGGACAAAGAATTCATACAAGTCTTTTGTAATTATATACATTGGATATCAAAATAGAAATATTAATCATAGTGCTCACCGTAATGATATATGCTACAATCCTTCCTAAATAACTCTTAGCACTGGTTTGATATATACAATTTAAAAGTTATTTACATCCCCCTCCCCCTACTTATTATCATTCACATAGTTTTTCTATTTACATAGATGTATTTCATAAACTTCCACACATTTGCATACAACCTGGATAATGTATTTATTGGGGAGATGAGCAAAATGTTGCTTTAACTAGCCAATAAATGATTCAATGCATTTTTTAACTGTTGACATCGAGAATTCAAGAGCTTTCTCCATGGACTCAGCTCATGACCCCCTAACCATGGAGCATTGTAATGCTGATGTTCTAAGATACTCTAATGAAGTTCTGTGATGTTATCTGAACATTCTGCAAATTCACAACCAAGGCTTTATGGTGTTCACCGGTAATGTAGCACATGTGGTCGGAACCTATTCTGCCTTCCATACTGCACCACTAGTACTTATGTTTAAATCATTCCCAAAGCACCACTTGGCACTGAGCTTGAAATGTACAATATACATGATCATATGTGGACTCCCCTTCCCTCACTCATAGTCATATACACATTCTTATACAACCTGGATAATGGATTCAGTGGGGAGCTGAGTAGAATCGTAGTCATTAACTGGTTTGATGCAGTTTTGAATGTTGACATAGAGAATTCAAGAGCTCTCTCTACTGACTCAGTTCATGACCAACTAACCATGGAGCAATGTAATGCTGACGCTCTAATGAAGTTCTGTGATGTTATCCGTACATCCTTGCATTATGTATGTATACATCAAAGAGGGAGGGGGTTAAGAGTTTTTGAAAATGTATGTCATTCATCTACAAATACATTGCATATTTTAGGCCAAGGGGTTTGGGGCTTGAGGGTTGGCGGGTTGGGGCTGGGGTCTGAGATTTATGAAAATGTGTCTACATACTAAACGGAAGGCCCCATATTGTAATCCACTAAAGCAATTGAGTTCTGTGCAATAAACTCCGAATAAATACTTTTTAAGGCATACACTGGATTTTTTCTTACAGAAATGCAGTAATAAATAAGGACTGCCTAGTCTTAGTTTACCATTCAGTAGATTTTTTGGCGGCAAATAAAGTGCAGTTCTCAGGGTACCTAAGTGACTAATATCACAGTTCATTCAGGAAACACTTTCCTGTCGTACAAGAATTATTTCTTATGACTGATGTTGAGTCATTGACTCAGTGTATAGTGTTGAATCAATAACAAACAGGGATGGATACAGGGACTAACCATGCCAGTGCAACTTGGCGTGAAAATCTTTTCGGTTATGTATTAAGTAATTTAACCACACAAATTTGGACTTTAAACCGATTTAAAAGGACCTTATTTACTAAGGAATTTAGAGGAATTGCCAAAATTTTCTGTTTCTGAGGGTTGTAACTGTTTTATTACAATGGTGACCCTACTTTCTTTTTGCTAAAATACGTTGGTACATCTCCATAGATGTTCTTCAGTCATGTTTGAATATAATATATGCTAGTGAAGTTTTTTAGTGGATGAAAAAGCAATTATTGTCCCATAGAAGCCTGTAGTGAAATTAATTTTTGCGCATGCATATTTATATTGAAAATGAAAATGGTGACATTTTCTTTTTGTTATTTTAGTTAGTCCAATAGTATTGGTCCAACTTCACAAATTTTGGCAAGGCGGTATGCTGGTTTGTTAAGAAACCTGCCTAAAGGCTATATACCCTGATGTGTTCAGATACCAACATGTTGAGATACGTTCTGATGCATATTGGTATCTGATCACAAGTAAACTTGTATTTCCATAATGAAAGTTACACAAGTGGCACTGAGCACATAGTGGAATGTAGCCTTTTACTTGCATTCATACATGTACTCCATGAATGCAAGTAAAAAGGCAAGTATGAATAAAAGCAAATTCTAGAAATGCTGGGGTTTGCTTGCATTTCACTTGTGTTCATGTCAATAAATGCAAGTAAAATGATGAACACAAGTCCATGAATGCATACAGGAATACAGGCTTAATAGTCCTTAATCCCTATAAAACAATTCCTGGTACCAATTTTACATTAAAAGTCAAATTTTATGAACCCCCCCCCAAAAAAGGGGGGGGTGGAGTGGAGAAGAACACTCCATACCCCCCACCCTTTAGATCTGTTCCTGACAAAGAATAGTTACTCTGCATTGTTAAAGCGGGTGTACTCTTTATTGGGTGGTGTGGTGTCCCTGGTCTCCATCAGCAGTCCGGAATAGTCAGGTGCCCCGGGGGGTCTGTCTACATATGCCTTGGTACTGGCACCAGTTAACCTTGGCAGGGGTGGTGGTGACCTTGAGGTAGAGGGGATCAGGTCTGGTTGTTGGCCAGTTGGCGAGGGCAGCCCCAGGTAGGGGTGGGGCGTGACCTCGGACGGGGGCACCTCCGGTAGGCGGCGTTGGGGGAGGGGCGCAGGGGGCCGTACCATGTCAGTCGGAGGGCTGTAGTCCAGGACCTCATCGTATATCTTATTGTCAACATTCTTGGGCTGCTGGGTGCCTGTGGCCTCCCCATACAGCTTCAGTGGTGTCGGTGCTGGGGACACTGCACTTATCTGGGTGTCCCTGAAATGAAGAAGGTGAGAAGATGGCAGTGCCAGATCCAGGGGGTAGGGGCTATTAGGACTCCCAAAATGCAAAAACAGGGAAAGATTCAATACCAATGCATTGCAATTCTTGATTTTTAGTACATTTTGATGATATCAGTTTCTGTGATGGTTATGATCCAAGAAAATATTGCAAATGTTGCTAAGCAATTTGCTCAATTAACATCAGGTCTCAGATAAGTACCATTCTCAGATTAGCATTTGAGGCAACATTCATTTGGCTTATTATGAATAGATTTGGCTTATTATGAATATATTTTAATATTTTCCTTAGTTATAAAATATGTGAATCCTAAAGTAAGATGATATATATTCAATTTCTTGGAAGAACAGAATTCTGACTGGAAAGTTTTATGATGAATTAAATGATAGAAAAAGGAAAGAAAACAAAAAGTCTGGCTTACAGTCTCTTATAGCAGATAACGCCGACTATAATGATGATTATAATGATGACGACACCTCCAATAGACACAGCAAGGGCAATGATCAGGGTCCTGTTCACACCGTCTGAATCGCCTGAACCATCCACATTACCACCTACAGAAGCAAAAAGGAGACAGGTGTTATCAGGGATTCCAAAGTTGTAACAATCTCAAGATTCTGAAGGGGTTATGTGAAGATATGAAGGGATTATGAGGATATATGAGGGGATTTGAGGAAACATGAAAGGGGTGAATATATGAAATGGTTGTTGTGAGATATGAGGGGTTGTGGTAAGATACAAAGGGGTTGTTGTGAGATATGAGGGGGTGTTGGTGAGATAGGAGAGGGTTGTGATAAAATCTGAATAGGTTGTGATGAGATTTGAAGGGGTTGTGGTGGGATATGAGTGGGTTGTGGTGAGATGTGAGGGTGTGTAAGGAAATATAAGGGACATGTGATGATATATATTAGGGGGTTGTGATGAGATATGAGCGGTTATGATGAGATTTGAGGGGGTTGTGAGAAGGAGGTATCGAGAAGATATGAGAGGACTTGAGGAAATATGAGGGGGGCAGTAGCTTCGTTCCCAAGGCAAAAGGTATACAAAAATGGGTTTTGATCTCTACTTTTTCATGGCTTCATAATGGTGTATTCAAGGATTTTGAGGTTACTAAAGCAAGAAAAGTCTTGGGTCTGGAGCTACCATATGTATTTCATATATGAACATATGAGGGAGGGAAAATGAATCTAATCAAAATAATTATTAGATTAATACAAGGGCACCATGAATAATATTTTGTTACAATAAGTTAAACTGACAAGGATTGGCCTAGGATCAGGCGGCTGTTAGGTAAAAGAAACAATGGGCAGCCATGGGCAGCAATACTTATGATGAATAGAAACTGCCCACTTGATGTAATAATCATTACTATATTACATGGAGATGAATCTTGCATGAATCTTGAATGTTTTAAATTTTCACGGAATATAATATGATTATAATTATAGAACATGGTCCCATTAAGGCTTATAATAGTCCATAATGCACCATTTGTCCTGCATATTAAGCAAATAAAAAATTATATTAACAGAAAAGTAAGCAATTTCTAATTAGATTGGATTGGTGGAATGCAAGTACCATCTCAGGCACATTTTCATGCTTTTCTCTCAGCAGTACTTGCATTCAGATAAACAAATGTGTTGCTACTTGAAATGCCAACTACTCATGTTTGCTACTAAGAGCCACCACAAATGCTACCCAATACATGGTGGAATATAGCTTTTAGGGGTCTTCCATCAGCTACTTGTGCATCAAGGGGGTTTGGGAGTCGTACCCTATACAGATACCTACATGGGGTGTTTTGGTCTGGATCCTATGAAACATACACATTTACATGCATAATTGAAATTCAAAGTTGCAGCTGCAAACATAATGTAACAGAAACATAACCAAATGTAGTGGAAGCAAATAATAATCATCAGGCTTCAGAAAATAATAATCATCAGGCATGAGAAAAGTGAACTGAAGACTGATTAAGGATGCTTAACAAACATGGCAACAAGCACTACCACCTTGTTAACTGATACAAATGATCAGAACTCAAGCCTGGCCCTGTATTGCAAGACCCCTTTTGAAGATCAGGTCAGTTTGGTTAAAAAAAGGATCACTTTTACATGTTGTCTATGAACTATGAATCGAACCAAACTAACCAAATGTTCAAAATGGGGCTTAGAATAGGAGGCCTAGTTTAGTGACCAATAATTTCCACTACTTCATTACCTGAGTGGGTAGGTTCTGTTGGTGGGTTAGTGGTGTCAGGGTTACTGCCTGAAAGTGAAATGGTCCTCTCCCTTTGAATGGTAACTGATGTGTGAGGATTACTGTTATCTAGTGAGAGCATATTAAGAGACGTACATTGTAAGAATAAATAACTTAATTAAATTAGTATTTACACATAATTTGTGCTGTTAGGATATCAACATGGAGATTTCTTGAATTCATTAGACTAGGACAATAACAACGGATTAGGATGTGACAAACATGGCATTAGATGAGGACTAAGCATAGTAATGACAATACATAGTTATAATGTTTAGTTTTGTACAATAATACAATGATTTTTAGCTCTGATACCTTAGAATAAATGTTTCTGTGAGGTGGCCGGCAAAACAACGAAGTTTTTTTTACCATGGTGCTGCTGATTTTTTGACACCTGACTATTAAACTCTTGGGACCAACCATCATTTTTCAGTTCCTCATTCATTGCAAAGCCGCTCACAACATCAGTTTCAAATTTAAAGTCAATGTCATTAGGAAGGATTTGATAATAATTTTCGTATTTACTTATGTCCAAACTTAATGACCTAGCTCAATATTATTTACTTTATTCGCTCTACGAAAATATAACAATATTAGTTTTATTATATTTTATAGTATAGAATTTGTAGTGTGAGATTTGTATGGTTGGCTTGACTCTCATGCCAAAAATCACAAAGCCTATCTTAAATATACTGATGCTCTACTACTTCTTAAAGGTTCTTGGTATGTCACCTAATATTACTTGGTGCTACTTGTAAAAGTATGTGAGACAAGATACACTCCCTTTCTCTAGATCTACCAGTGCCATATTCACAATTGATCTCTTTTTCTTATGCACCATTTCAGGTACTTTTGGCACCTAGACATTTTATTACAATTTTTAGGGTTTTTGAACATTTTGAAGGAAAGGAGGAATTTCTTGAAAGATTTCCTGTGTAAGGGGTGGCACGCTGTCTCTAACAAACCCCTTTTTATGGGTCTGGATCATTATAATTTTGTGAATGTTTATCCTTTAAAACATATTTTGTATGAAAATAAGAAGGACATCATCAGGCATGAGAAAACTGAACAGGGACAGATTAGGGATACTTAACAAACATGGTAACAAAACCTACCACCCAATTAATTGAGACACACAGTTAGAACTCAAGGCAGGCTCTGTATTCCATGTCCCATTTTGAACATTTTGTCAGTTTGGTTCAAGAACAAATCAGTTTAACATGGTTCAAATAGTTCAACATTTTCTTAGAATAATGATTTTGACCATATTAATTGAATATTCAAAATGGGGCTTACAATACAAGGCCTTATTAGGAACCAAATTTCCACCACTTCATTACCTAATGTGGGAATTCCTGGTGGTGGCTGTGTGGCATTTGGAATGCTGGAGCCTAGTAAGAGTGTATAATGAAGGGTACATTATAAAAACGTATGACTTAAAATTTAATGAGTATTTACGCATAATTTGTGCTTTTAGGACATCAGCTGTTGAAATTTCTCTTATCAATTGGACTAGGACTATATACAAGTATTTAGATAAGATTTTCTTTGCCATTTCAATCCAATCTTATGTACACAAGTTCTTCCTTGGATATTAAATGAAGTATGCAATAAAGTAATGATTTACATGTGGTATACAATACAGCCATATAACTTTTCACAAAAAGAATTTTTAATTTCTGCCTTTCTATCTTACATTTGCACATTACGAGAACATATTCCTTGATTCAACTTCTCTATAATGGCAAATGTACGGTACACATTATTATACACGATGTTTGTAAAGGACATAGCATGCTGATAACAATCCATCGTTTTGTCTATTTTTGTTTATATAGGGCTGGAGTATGTGCTCTTTGTTTTAGCACAATGACAGATTTGAATTTGGAAGTTTTCTAATAAATAGTGGTGTCAAGTTTTCATTCTTGAAAATCAATTTCAACATTTTTGACAATAATTTGTTGTTAAATCTCACAGATTAGTCTATTCTTACGAGATGAAGTCTGGGGCCAATACATAATTAAGATTTACCCAATTGACATTTTAAATATCTATGACGTCTTTAAGAATGTTATGTACAATGAAATTTCAGTGAATTAAATGTTTGATATAATTTCGGAGGTAAATGGGTGTATTACAGGGAACACCATGTTGTTCATAACCAACATATTCCATGACCTCATTATTCTATGAATGACTCCTGACTCCTCCCCAGCTCTTTGAATCATATTTCGAATAATTTTGTAGGTTGTTTGATTTGTAGGAAAACTTTTAATAGTTCATTAAGTAAGACTGTCTTGACAATTCTATTGAGTTACCCTTCTATAACTATTTCTGAGTACGAGAAAAGTGTATTGTGAAATAATATCTGGAGCTTGAATGCAATGTAAACTGGTGTCTAAACGCCAATGTGAAATTTCAAAATACATAAAGTACATAAAAATGGTCTCCTACCTTCCCCAAAGAAGTCTAATCCATGAATATTATCGAGGTAACTGTCTTCATGCTGAGTGACCTTTGATGTGGCGAGATCAATGGAATAAAATCCTCTGAAATATAGAGGAACAGATTGTAAGATCAAGAGATGGGACAGTGATTATATTGTTTTTTGTTTGCTTTTTTCTTTTTCACCGCCCCATACACCTAGACTCTTTCTCTTTAAGGAGAGGAAAAAGGTTTCCCCTCATCCTCTTGAAGCACACCTTTCACTCCCTATTATACTTATATTTGACTCATTTGGTGAGGCAATATGACCAAAAACAAGTGAAATTATAATGATCATTTTCATGATATCGTAAAATGTACCTTGAACAGTAATAATAATGATTGCAGAATTTGTTTTGTTGCCTATCATGGTCTGGTCTGACTACATTTTTGAAATTTGGATATAAATGGTTCTATATTTAATCAACAAATGTCCTTTCTCAGGTGGATCTGGTCAAGGTTGTGACTTTTTTGCAGAAAATCTTAATAATGTCTCAGAAAACCACAGTGCATCAATTTGAAGATTGTAGGACGTGACAAGGATTGCACCTTGGCGACCAATGAAGAACAGAGACAAACTATTCATAGTAAAAGCACTGTGATGCAGTTTTACCTTACCCCCAAGGCTATGGTATGAAATGGCAATTTTACAACATCCTTATATCATTTGCTTCTCTCCTGAAACTGTTATATTAAAGCACTGTTAAGTGAACCAGTGTGTGCAATGCAAGACATTACTTTAATTACTCTTCAAGTATCTCACAGCAATTGATTGAATATATTTAAGGTCACAGATATTGATTATACCTTTTGAAAATGATGTTTTCTATGTAATAAATGTACCCAAAGGAGTGATGTTATGTCTTAATTAGGATAAGTTTTCAGAACTTACAGCCAAATATACAATATATTTATAGTTTTACAGCTACACTTTTTTTCAGTCTATTTCCATTGTGATGGCTCCTAATAATCCAAAATGCATAATGTTTTGGTTACACTCTACAACCAAAACAGAGTGTTATCATAAAGTTCTGGTTGTGGAATGATACTGTTATGTCTAAACCTTGCTATGTTATCAGTATATATCTTGGCTTCATACTGAATTTGAAACCAGTGTTTCTATTCTTAGGATTATGAAATGTCAAAATATCAATATAAAAGCTATTATGTGTGTTCAATTTGGATGCAGTAAGAATAAAAGTTTTTCCTAATTCTGGAACGGGACAGAAGAACACTTTATATCCATACAAGGCATTAAGGAATACAAAGGCCTGTTGCATAAGAATCTCCATGGTTACTAAGGCTTTATTTGTATTTACAGAAATTGTATGGGAGTTTGACAATGCTATTGCATAACAAAACTCTCCTAAATCCCTTCCAAACTCTCATAAATCAATATCAAAGTATCACAAATCAATTCCAAAGTAGCATTAGTCATCCCAAAACTCACATATACAAATTCAAGCACTAGTAGCTATGATGAGGGTAAAAGCCGATCTTAAGTTATCGAAACAGACAATCTAAAGTTATGAAACACCCTCCATTTCTACCTTTTGTCATTACCTTACCTGACTCTAATTTCTGACCAGTAGAGAGTGTTCTGGCCATAGGTCAGCCCCAGGAACTGTTTGTTGGCCTTTTCATACACAGTCTGCCGCCCTGTCCCATCCAGCCTGATCATCTCAAGGCGGCCATAACTCCCTTCAGTCCAAAATAATCTCTGGCCTGCAGTAGGAAAGAACAGTTATACTTCAATAGCTTTTACAATAACACCATTTTATATATGGTCGTTAAACGGAAATATACTAAAGGTAGCTGAAATATTACTGAGACAATCATTGACATTATAGGTTGGTGGTGACATGGCCTATGTGGAATCAGTGTGAACACCCTCACCCCCTTCAAAAAACAAAATAAAATATGATAAAGAAAAATAAATAAAATCAAAGATATGTAAGGGAAAAACGTTTTGAAAAATTATCAGGGCCTTAGATTCTTAAATAAAATTCTGGGACATAGGATCCATAACCTGCTACCAAGAATACCTTACAGAAACTGATTAAAAGAAAATAGATATACCAACATCATAAACCATAGTAGAGACATATCTCTGCCATACCTGGTAGGTCTATGGCCAGGTAGTTTGGCATGATGATGTTGGTGCTGACAAAGTCCACTCGACTACCTCCAGTGTCCATATTGGCTTTCTCTATCCTAGGCCGACTGCCCCAGTTAGTCCAGTACATCATCCTATAAAATGATACAAATACATAGTAAAGACCAAGGGGGCACAAAGCAATTGTTACTGCCCTGGTTTGCACATACCATCGACAGCTTTAGCTCGAGACATATATATATGTGTGCAAACAGGGGCAATGACAATTGCTGAGTGCCCAATGGTCTGCAGTTGATTTATTCTATAATTATCAATTAAACAGAATATGTTGAAAATCTTTACTGACAATTAAAAAATTGTCATAAGCTCTTCTATATTCCTATGTGATCATTCATCTGGTGTATGGTTTTAACCAATCTGGTTAACCATGACTGTGGTCGGATCATTACCAGTGTACTTTTGGGAGAAAATCTTTCTGTAAAAGTAATAATGGTAATTCTCCCAACCACAGATAGCCAGTTTCTTGAATTCTACCTGCAGGTTAAAACAGGATGCATGGTGGGTAATTTGTCAACAAACTCAAGCTTTTAGCGTAGAATTTTTATGAATTGTGCAATTATTTAGCAATTAATATTGCATAAAACTAGACATAATTATTTTTCAAATAAGTACAAATTATTTCTTTATTTTCTATAGTTTTTGTAGGGCTTTTGTCAGCAAAATCCACCCAAATTAGCCTGCAGGTCCTTAAAATACTGTAAATCAGCTATCCGTGGTAGGAAGAATTCCAAATCTACTCCAACCGCAGTCTAGGTGAATAACATGTTTCCCCCTGAATTTCGCATCTCTATATATAATATATATATACATAAGGGCTTTACTTCTAGTATTAACAATAAATTGACACTCGCCTTCTGGCAGGATCGAGGGCAATGCTCCTTGGGCTCTGCAGCCCTGTGGCGATGAGGAGTCTCACTTGGCTCCCCTTGTAATCCATACTGGTGATTGTTCCCAGTCCACTGTCCACAAAATAAACTGTTTTGTCTCTCCTGCTTAGAGCTATTCCCTCTGGGCTTGAATCTAGAATAGAACAAAAATCATTTTTTGTACTTTCTCCAATAACAGTAGGAGGTACACTTACTAATACTTTGCCACATTAACGTCCCAGGCACAAGAGTCAACTCTACATTGTAGCTGCCACCTAGTCCCGCCCCAGCCAGTCATCCATGACCAGATTATTTTTAGCCCACTGGTCATAGCTATCTTCACATGCTGGTGGAGAACTTTCTACCTGCTGAAAGTTCTCTCAAGGACTAATTTCCCTAATCTAATAAATGTCAAATTGTCTATAATTTTTCATCTTCACCATATTACTGCCTTTAGGGCTATTCATCAGTTCATGATGCTACAAAGATAATTAATATGCCATGCTTTGCTCTCAATGAAATATGAGGTATTGATCATAGAAATGTTTTGTATTATCAAAATATACCAACTTATGATAAACTTAAGGATAGACAACACCTCTCAGAGGCCATTTGGCGGTGGTCTCTTTGAGGAGGACTGGGCTAATTATTATACAGGGCAATGATTTGTATCATACAGCTTTAAACAGTCAAGTAAAAACTGTATCCATTGATATAATTTATTTTGCAATATGCCAAACAGAACTTGTAGAGGCTGACCAAAATGTGAAAAAAGTCATTTTTAACTTTTATTTTTTGAACAAGGATATCTCGCTTAATACTAAATATTATTGCATGAAATTTTGTATATCCATAGAAAACATTCATTTGGAGGGAAGCGTGTCTCAAATTTTTAATTTAGCTCCTAGTTTTTGTTTTATTAAATGTAGAAAATTAATTTGAAAAAAATCACAAAATGTGTCCCGTTTTTTGACATAAAATATAAACTAAGGCCTAAATAAAAAATCTGAGACACGCTTCCCTCCATACAAATGTTATAAACAAGTTCCTAAAATTTTATAACAATCATTTAAGCGGTAGCTGAGATATGCATGTTCAAAAAATAAAAGTAGGAAAATACGTTTTTCTTCTCTCTTTTCTCTAATATTGGCATAAAAACCTTATACTTTACATCAAAAGATAGAGAAAAATCTGCTCTTTTATTTGATATAAACTAAGTTATTGTACGTCTAATAGAGTGAGCGCAATAAGGATTACCGCCAAAGGCCCTGTGAGAGGTGTTGTCTATCCTTAAGATCCTAAGTTAAATACCAAAACTATCATGTTAGGTAGAAATAGAGTTAACTGGGAGGAGCATGTCCACAAAGGTAAATCAATGTACACTTAAATGTTCAACAATTCAGGTTATATTGGTTTATGTATACATTAGATGTAATCCCATTGTATTATGTGACATGCTACACACAAATCAATTAATCAACTGGAATGTAACTGGTGATTGACTAAAACCAATTCTGTAGCCAACAATTATCAGTACAAATAAGCAAAGTAAAACAAACTAAAAAATATACTTACTTGGCAGGGTAATCTGGTGGATGGGATTAGCGACACACTGTCTCAGTGCACATGTGGTAGCTACAAACTTGTGCCGTTCATCTGTCCAGAACACCTTGTCTGCATTCTTGTCATAGGCCACATCTCGGACTTCCACGTGACCATATACCGGCACCCGGAAGGCTGAATTCTTGTCGAGGTCAACCACGAGCAGGTCCTGCTTCGTAATGTCAGCCACCACCAGACCATGAACCAAGGGCACTGTAACAAATTAGAAAAAATGCAAGAAAGAGCAGTTTTATTCATGGACTTGATTTAATCAGCTTTTAAACGATATTATATTGGCCGATTTTGTGTGTTGAATATTCATTAAAGTGTTCTCCCTGGAAAATATAGAAAAATAATGGAAAAAATTCCATTTTTCCGGGCGGCTACAGTCGGATTGGGGAGCTCACCCACAGCAGCTTCGGCTGGATTGGGGTCTAAAGGGTTAAAGAGAACACATTAAAACAGGTTGGGCGAAATTCCTGGCATATATCAGCTGAGCCTGGAACCAAAACTGGCCCCTCCCAACTAATAGAAACAAAAACAAAAACAAAACACAACAAATAATGATAAAAAAAAAACTCATTAGTTTCTGTCTCTGTGTCTGTGGGACACTTCTGACCGCTAATGGTGCACACTCCCTATTTACTTGTGGTTATTGTGTTCATAAAATACTTATGTGAGATTTTTACATGGTAAATAAAATGATGGTGAACTCTCATACTGATGCAGTAGATAAATGTAATATCCATTTTAGCCCCGATAGTTTGCATAAAATCAAATCTATACACAATTTGCTGTTCAGTACTTTATCATGCATCCCGAGGCAAAGTACCATTATGGTAAGGGCTGTTTTGGTACTTTAAAGACATATTTGGTACTTTAAAGACGTACTTTGCCCCATAACATAGTAAAATCAAAAGCTGGTTGTAAGTGAAATCAAAAATTTATCAGATAAGTCATAAACTAATTACTGATGCTGTTAATGAATAGTTACTAAGGAAATCAGGTATTGATATGCAAATTAAGATGAATTTATATGTTTGTCCATAGTTAGGCCTTTTTCATAATTCCAAGATACATAGATTCTCCCTTCCACAGCTTATTTATTGTAATTCACCTGTAGACTAGCTTGTATTAAGGTGCATGTTGGGAAATATGTAAAAATGTCATGAGGCTTAAGTATGGAATTTTTTCAATCGAAGCATAATTTGCAGTTTGATATGATGGAAAACTAGCATTGACTTTTTTTGTATCTATATATATATGATATTTTTCAAGATGGTTTGAAAATTCATTTATTTCAAAAGATATACAGACATAGGGGCTTGAATGCCAGGTATATATGAGGGTTCACTCACGCCTCTCACACGTGGTGCCATCTGACAGCAAGTAGAAGCCCTGTGTACACTGACACACCCGGCTGGTGGGCCCCGTGGGTAGACAGATGTGGGCACAGCCTCCAGTGTTACGACTGCATCCATTCTCACCTGGATATCACATTAACAAAAAAAAGGTTTGAGAAACTTTATGCTCGAGTTTTATAGAAGAGTGCATGATTTGACAAAACCGTCTTTCGCTGTTATATGTGCAATTATGTTATCGGGAAAAGTAGAACAGCTACAATTCAATAGAATTGACATGTTTTATCTTTGCATCATACGATGGCCCATAAGTGGGAGAATGAGACAGTTGGCAAATACTTAGCATTGATGTAAACACTGAAGCTGGTTGTAAGTAAAATCAAAAAGTAATCAAAGAAGTCATAAACCATATATCAAGCAAATCAGGCTTTGATATGCAAATTAAGATGAATTTACATGTTCATGCATAATAAAGTCTTTTTCATAATTCCAAGATACATCAGTTCTCCCTACCACAGATAGCCTATTTATTGTAATTCACCTGTAGACTAGCCTCGGGAAATATGCAGACATGTCACAAGGCTTTTTTTTTTTTTATCAATCATGACATAATTTGTGGTTCAATATGATGGAAAATTAGCATTGACTATTTTTCAATTTTGTATCTATATGTATGATATTTTTTCAAGATGGTTTGAAAGTTCGTTTATTTGAAAGATGTATACAACAAATATTAATAAAATATTTATAGTCTTTCCAGAGTTATTTTCTACAAAATCTGTCATCTGCAGGTGGCTAAAATACTGTGAATCAGCTATCCAAGCTTGGGAGAATTAGACTTTCAAAACTTTAGAAAGCAAAACTATAGACATCATACATTATTTGTGGCACAAAAGCAATGCAATGTTTTAAATGGTAATAAAAATCATCTTTTGAGCCAGGTGGCTCTGTAGTTACCTGATATTCTCAATGACTTCTTTCCAATGGCAAGACCATTCATACGTGTACTATTAACAGGATACACAGTCCCAAAATTTTGGGGCATAGAAGAACCATTTTTTGGCAGTTTGCGAATTGCACTGAAAATGAGAGAAATAGTAATCAGAAATTTTATCTTCAAACCAACCTGAAGGCCCAGATAAAATGTCATCAGATATGCCAAGATTTATTCCAGTTATTGCCACCTTTTCTCTTTTGGCAGTGATATTCATATGCTTTGATGCTGGCTAGGTGGACAGAAGTTTGACAGCATATCAACCCTTTAGGCAAAGTTAAAGGACACTTTGCACATGATATAATGAGTAGAACTGTGGGGGACATCCGAGAGTGGCAGTACAACCCATAGTATTGCGTACAATCCCCATAGATCACATAGGATGACCCCAAATGTTCTTCTTTATTTTATCACCCATTCAGTGATCTAAATATGCTTAAAACAGTGAAAATAAAGAGTGGTACAAACGGCTTGTCAATATGCACTACTCCGGATCCCTGTATGTACTCAATGTCAACAAGGTGGGTGATAATAAGAGGATACATGCATTTTTTCCATTTTGTTTTTGAACGTGGCCTTTGCATCAAAAACGTATAATGATAGAGATATATTATTCAAAGTGTAGACAAGGTTACAAGACTTTTTGATATTTGAGTAACAAATTTAAATACATTTTAAGGGGAATCCCCTTGATGGCTATTATTAGTCGTATTATTCTTAATTTAATTCATTGAATAACCTGTAAATATAAAATTATTCATAAGGGAATTATCCACTGTTATGAAAATTTAATAATATGAAATAACAAGGGGAGCAGAGCTCAGAAATCAAGGATTCCAAAAATTAATTTCCCTTTCTAAAGAGTTCAATAATACCTTACAATTTTAATCTTTTTTGGTTTGATTTTGATTCAAGTGAAGTTGATTAAGCCTACACAAAAAGATAGCGACTTGTAAATCTATATACAAGGAACAGTTTAAGGGTTGGTACTGGCTTCTTGTTGAACAAGGATCTAGACAGATTGACACTGGCCATAACAAAGATGCGCACATTTAGAAATATGGGTTCACCAAGTTACGTCAACTCATGCATGTTCCATTCATATTTCTGACATTGTGAGGAACGAAAGGTCCTCTCTCCTCAAACAGCAACTGTGTAGTGACATTTCTGATTTTATGTACATTCTTATTTATCCTTACACTTAACGACCACCTAGTAATTCACATGATGTCACTTGCCATGTAGCTAATTGCCTTTCTCAATTAAATTATTAAGTGTTTTTTTATTTCCCACTTGAAATGACAACTTCTTTTTAGTTTTCCTTCCCTGACTCTGAATCACTATTAGATTGAAAAGAATACAGTGGTTAAATAAGAGATGATACATTTTTGTGTGAATATTACAGGAAACTTTTCATTGAAGGGAATCTCCAATCTTAAAATACAAAATCTACTTTAAAATCAGACACGCATATCTGGCCACATGCAGGCTATTACTGATAATAACATGTATCAATATGCTATCATTCATAGACTGGGAATCCCAAATTATTTCTTTCAGGGATTCTAATCATTACGACATCACAAGGCGAGTACCAAAAGGCCCAAAAATAAGGATTCTGAATTTAATTTTCTTTACTAAATGACTCACTTATACCTTGATCTATTCCCTTTATTTCTTTTGAAATGCTTTTAGAGTACTCAAGTCAGTTTATTTTCACAAAAAATAATGGTTTGTAAATTCATGTGTAAGGAACCCTTTAAGGCATGCAGGCACTTACGTGTGTACCCAGTCGGTAAGGTAAATGTATGTCTCATCTAGGACGATCCCAAAAAAATGGGTATTCTGAGCCTGTATGATTACTTGACGAGCTGAACCATCTGTTTTTGACCGCTCTACTTTGTCCAACTTGGCATCAGCCCAGTAAAGGTACTTCTCAGAACCTGAAGAGGAAAGATAATGTGTGTTATTGAAATCAGAAAACTGTGTAAAAAACACATTACGGAGAGATGTCTAGTTTACAACAGTCTGCTTTTTTGTAAATTGTTTTGTAAAGACATGCTAACCAATTGTATAACATGTTCTGATATCTATAGAGAATAAGTATCAAGCAGAAATCAAGACATTTGTACGGCATGTTTTAAGTATAGATGATACAAATGAACTGAATTTGTTGCAGATCTGTTTCTTGACAGTGTTAAGTTGAACTTTATTTGAACCACTGGCCTGTTGCATAATGGCACATATAACAGGGAATGATGGTTTTGTTAAACCATGCATAGTCAATCAAAAATCCAGCATCAATTTTAACCTACCTATACTATTTTTCTAGGCTGAAAATCTCAAGATCTTAAATCTGTATATCTATTTCTTAGAACATTTTATAGAATTAAACCAGCCCAGTAGAACAGCAACAATTCAACAGTGGGATGTCATCACAGCAGCAACGTTGTTTTATAATATATTTTATTATGTGACAGGCCATTATCAGGGCTTGGTAGAGTATTCACCTGTTCTGTCCAGAAAGATTCCATTCGGCCAACCCAACCCAAAGTTGACAATTATTCTGTTTCCTGAACCGTCCATATATGCCTGGCCAATATGAGGAAAGTTGTCACTCCAGTCAGTCCAGTAGATTTTACTGAAAGAGTGTTGGCAGAGATGGCTGTCAATCATCAAGTTGTCATTTCATCATTTGATTGTAATTTCATTTTTACAATAATGTTGGATGCTTCTTAGAATTTTTTACCATGGCTGACAGAAAATCTTGATTTCATTTACCACAAAAAACTAAGGCCAAGCATAAGGAATTTTTTCCTTGAGATCTATTACTATCTGGGCCATATCTAAGAATCTTTTTTTATAATTAATATAATATTTGTAGGAAAATATTTCAGTGACCAAGCCATCAATGTGTCAATGTATATTGCAATGCATCTTTAAATGAAAACAAAAACGAAAACGAAAATGATAATTTGTTTTGTTTGTGACTCTGAGGTCACAGTGGATCTCAAGGAAAAAATAATCTATGGCAAATGGGGCTAAACTCACCCCTCCAACGGGTCCACTGCTAAACCCCTTGGCTGGTCGAGGCCGTCATTGATGATGATGTTGTGGTACAGGAGGTCGGTTGTCAGGACCCCTATGAAGTCGTCCTTGGCATCAGTGTAGAAGAGCAGCTGAGAGATGGGGTCCACCACCAGGCCATCCAGGATAGAGGCTGCAAGTTGCAGAGGGGCAGGGTCAGAGGGTATTCTGGGATCAGATTCAGGATGTTTGGTATTGGCATATAAAGCATGATGATTATCAGTGTATCTTAAGTCATGTCCCCACAGGGCCACTAAACTCCACATTAGTTTAGTCAGCCATCAAACTTAACCCTTTCCAGTCACAACCATCAATGATTTCAATGACCATTATAGAAAGGGTTAAGACCGACTATATAAAGGCCATATTCTAATATGGGGTGGGTAACTATTAGCTGTGATCTTTTTAGCCATCGCAAGCTATTTGCATTTCAGAAACAAACATGTTGGTTTCTGCTACCACAAGCATTCTATAGAAAACCAATATAAAATTACTTGCGGTGGTCCTTGCGGTGGCCCACCGCAAGGACCACTGCAAGTAGGTCCCTATATTCTATAGATCATTGCAGCAAATTGTGATCAAAAACATTAAGTTGCCCTAACATTTTTCAAAGAAATCCTAATAATTCTTACAATTCTTGATCAATTTCAATCATCTTGGTATCATTCTAAAGGTAGAAATATGTATAATATTAATATGGATGAAATGTGTTCTAACTGAACATTCCAAATAATTTGGAATGTTTGGAATGTCCTCCAAAATTTGCCAAAATTTTGTACTTTTCCTGACTTCTATCAACTAAATTCTAAATAGAATTTTCAACTAACATTTTATTTCAATTCCTTCAATGGAGAGTTTAGAGAATTAAATTTGGTATCAAATGATGTGTCATTCACTTATATGCAAGCATTATTCAGCAAATGAACACAGTCGGAGGGCTGAGGCGAAATTATCACAAATCATCATTTTGCACAGATTTTTCCAATATGCCATCTGGGTGCTGCACAGCAATTTGAATTCTATTTATAGAATGTTTGCTTATTTCTTGCCTATATTTGTTGTATCTTTTAAACTGGTTCTCCTTTTTATGAATTATGAAGAACTTTTTGTTAATTGAGAATAAAGATCTTGGCACATCCTGAAACCAGTCTTAATAGAATATACTTACACCTTCTGAGCTCGAATCGCCGCGAATCGCCTGATGTGAACCTATATCTGGCAATGAACTTGTGACTATTTGCTGCTGGTGTTCCCCTCTCGGTGGCAAATACTGTGTCAGTTGAGTCATCATAGGCAACTCCAATGGGGTTCACAATGTTGGGGATGGGGATCCGGGTATGTGTACCCCCGGTGAGTGGCATTTGAAACAGGCTACGTCGGGTAGAGTCAGAGAAGTACAGCATGTCTTCATTGTCTGGGGTGACCCCTGGTTGGAGACACAAAGGAAAAACTATTATAAGCCATGTGGCCTATTGCACAATACTGATAATAATAATGAACACAATTATAATGACAAGCAAATGTGTTGTCCACTTTGATCATTGTTACACCAGTTTTCACATAAAAAGAAAAATACAACAAAACTCAGACTCTGGTAAATGAGCTGTGTAATCTTGACCAGAAGGTTAGAATAAGGTCCAAGTATGCAGGGGCCAGTCAGGCTCTTTCACTTTGAGGTCTGGGGGCCTGAACATAGTAATGGCCTTCATATTCTTCTAAAGTAAAAATATTTGATTTTCTAGGGGCCAGTCAGGCCTCTTAAATAGGCAATCTTGGGGCCCGCCATATTATCTAGGAGCCTCGTGCTATTTCAACCCTGTTTACAGTATCTAGACCTACCTTGTCCCTACATAGATCAAATTATAGAATTCAGTTTGATCCACCAAAAAAAATTGTACAGACCATTTTGCAACAACAATATTGTAACAAGATGACATTGTTCAGCACGTGTCATTCGCTGAGTAACATAAGGTTGTATCTGACAAATGATAGTTTTTGAGTTATTGCTTATTAAAGAAATATGACGTCCTTTGAAAAGTTATAGGATTTTAAATATCTGTTCAATAATTAAAATATTCCACCTTTATGAAGAATAATTTGCTAGATATTATTTGGTAAGATATTTTGATATTTATGGGTTATTATGATGTTACTATGGCAACAAGCTTAAGTAAGGGGTGTATATTTTGCAAACCCATATATCAAAAACTATTTCAAATTAATGAGGTTTTAATGGATTTCTATTCCCATGATAATAGTGTAAGATCACAAATCGTGCCAAGACTATATGCTGGTTCATTCAGCAAACCTGCCAAACAGTCCTTAGTACCTTAAAGATAACTTGATCTTTACACAATGGAGGTGACCCGCTTGGGAAAGGAGGAAGTAGAAGTCGCGGTTGAAAATAGGAAAATACAATGGTCAAATATACAAGCGTGTTTTCTTGGTTCAGCCTAAGGACCTTTTTAGAATTTACAAACTTTCTACAATGCGCAAATCTGAGGGAAGTTATCCCCCTGAGGTGTGTTATATACCTGAGGGGCATTGTACACCTGAGGCGTGTTATACAGCTGAAGGGCATTATAAATCTGAGATGCGTTAAACACCCGAGGGAGAGTATAGAACTGAGGGGCATTATACACCTGAGGGGTTTTATAATACTTGAGGGGAAGTATACACCTAATGGTTCTTCACACCTGGGGGGCTTTAAAGCCACCCAAAACCAATGTGGCCTGATACGGTGACAAAATGGTGTAAGTTCCAATTACTAGTCAAATACATTGTTTAATTCTAAATGAAGCTTACATTAAAATATAGGCTGTGAAATTATGATATTCTCAGGGAAGATTAGGAGCTGGGACGAGTGAGTGGCTCTTCCATGGTTTCCCTGCTTAAAAAAGGGGTCTTCGGTTCTGGAGGGGATCAAAGCAAGGGCAGACATTGCGGTTTGGTTCGGGCTCGATGCTCGTGCCGACAATTCCAGACTCAGGACGGGGACCATGCCCAAAAAAATTGTGGTAACATTTACTCGGTTTTAGCCTTTATAATTAAACTGCACGAACTTGTATTGCAACATTGAATTTATTACTATAATTCATCACAATATCTAACTTAAACCTTGTTAAAATAGCTGATTTTGTCCTCATGTTAATCCTATTAATGTGGATCCATACAACGTCTTCCTTGTTTACAGCAAGATGTGATGACATCACTCTCTAGGGATTTCCGCTACCAAACAAATAAGCTCGGTTCAGACTGTGTGCCTCTTCTATTTTTTTTCAATGATGAGTTTCCCTAAATTTTCCAGTATATCAATACTTTTGGGTTACTAACTTATTTATTCTCATTTTGATAGATGTTACAGGATGAAATTTCAATTGTAAAGTAGCATAGCCATGAAACATAGCTGTAATGTATCATCAATTCAACTAGTTTGAGTGTGGCCATAGGATCAGACCCCATCAGTGAAATGTGTATGACACCATCAATCACGTATATTTCAGTTGGCTCATTGTTAGCCCAGTGTACATTGCACTCAAGGCCAGCCCATTAACGGGAGGGGTAGCAGCATGTTTCAATCTAATTGAATGTCACTCTTTCTTTAGTAGGTGATGCTCCCACTAGCCGTTGGGTATCATAGACCACGAAAGGGGAAGCTTAACCATAGCTTAACGTTACTGATATTGTTAGCTTACGAGATGGATGGCATGTATTGTATGGATGGAATGACTTTTTACTTGTATCTTCAGAATGTCTCAATGGATATAATGAAGTTACCTCTTGCCAACCACGTGTTCTTTGTATAGGAATGAGCCCCTTTACTTAGACTCTCTACCACTGATGAACATAATTTATGAACATTCAAAATAAGATCTAATCAGATTAATAATGAAAGCTAGCTAATACCACGAACAATAATGAAGAACCCCCTAATTTCTATAGGTATCGTCTTTATTGAATTATCATCAAGTTGCAAGCGAGTAAACGACATGTGATCAACATCACGCAGTCGAACGAAATATCGAACATATCCCCATCAGATACAAGCAAGATTAAGAACTATATCAATGAAACACCATATAAATCAACAACATAATTATATATAAAACAGGACAAGCTCAAAGTTTCAACCTCACCATCAATAACGTAATTATTACATGCCCTCTTAGTAAGCAACAAACTAACCAAAAAAGTATGGTTGCAGAACGCTTCTGTTATGTTGCAGCTTAGTTGGGTGATATCTCATCTAATCATCAACATTTTGATGCAAAGCAAACGTTAGCCAATTCAAAAAGTAGGTTACATTCAGTGAGATATTTTGATTATCTAGGATGATGAGTTCTTCACCTTCAGAATTCTCAATTAAAACATATCGTGATGACAATTGAGACAAGATCTTAATTCACAGAGAACTGGCGATGCACTATTGTCAATTCTCCAAGATCAAGACATGTCTGTATAATCTCATGGCACCAGTTTGTTTTTTAATCCTGGGTCCCATGAAAAGGATTAATTTTTTTCTGGTTACTTTGGTCGTAAATGCTGAATATTAATTCTTTGGTGTTTGATATTTGCGTTCATGTCATTAGAAGCATATTTACAGGTTTGAATAGAAACACGTTGTTAGGTTTTAGACCTTGCGAATTGTATTGATTTTCCCTATTGAAATTGATGATTAAGCCTTAATATTCAATGTGCGATGTTTATAACAGCAAAATGTAAATGTTGATATCACTTTTGCAATATAATTCTTTAGGCATAAGCTAGGCCTACTTAAAATGGCCACGATATATTATTGTTCCTTTCAAATCATGTTAAACTATATTGTTTATCTTTAATCAGCACCTGAGTAGTACAGTGGTATATCTGAGTGCACTACCGTATAGTCACAAGGTTAGAGGAAATATTGGCACAACTCTTTCCGATTTACTCTTCAATATTTTTTTAGATACTCCAAGGCTTGGTGCAATGTAAACGTAACATATCTTTTTTATTAGCCTTTATAAAACATTTCAAAAGTATTTCCTTTCGAGTATACTAGTGTATGGCTACCCTGCAACAGCCTTAATTTTGATCAGCAAACTATACACTTCTAGCCTCATTTATGTTTAGGAAGAATAAAGATACGCCGTGGCATCTGAAACTCCCTAGGCCTATCATAAAAAAAATAAAAATTAGAAATAAACATGGAGAATGAACACACTGAAGAACTAGCCATACAAGTAAGGTAGTTGAGACATAATATACCATATACCTGAAATGTATCTGAGTGTCTAATATACAAACCAGGTCATGCGTAACAGTAGGTAGGTAAGAGGTTACCAACGCTATGCCTACCTTCAGGGGGTAGGGATTGTGACACCTTCCTCCATGGTGTACCATGGAGGGTGTAGGGGACCCACAGCTCACCCGTCCACCCCCTGACCACCCGACACCCCTGACCCCTACAGGTGTGAAGGTTAAAACAACCTACCTGTGACGAGGACCAGGAGAAGGTAGATCCAATATAGTAATATATCCCCGGCCATTTTCACCTGAAGATCCGATGTGTGGACTTCCCTGCCTACCTGATATGTCCTGTTTAACACCGTATGGAGGTATGGTGGGGGTGGGGAGGAGGAGGGAGGAGGAGGGGGAGGGACAGGTTTCTACTTCCTAGATGGTACAAAAATCCCAAACCTGATTGTTAAAGACTAAATATATACGAAAGTGCGCCAGACACATCCTCCATTGACACATTATTACACTCTTCATCAAAATAACAGCTTTAGAAAAGTTCAATCCTCAAATTCTAATTATATGGTTAATTACTAATATCCTAAGTGCCTCAGCTGTTAAAATTACACATTAAAATTAGTTCAATATTCAATTGGGAAAAATATCTAAGTTTTTTATGCATAAATATATAAATGAATTTCCATCAATTTTAATAGTACGCTTCTAAATACACAATCAAATAGATCAAAGACTACACGCATTAAAGACAGTATTCAGAAAAGCAGAAAAACTAAATTACACTGAAAAAGATGGCTAGAATGCTAGCCGATAGCCCCCTTCCCCCCCCCCCCCCCAAAAAAAAAAAAAAAAAAAAAAAAAAAGATTGCACATGTCGTATTGACCATCCCCTTTTCTCCAAACATAACTATACAGAATATTCAAGGACAATTCTTCAATAAACATGGAACGCATAAAAATAAATAATACATAGAAATTAGAAATAATATAATATTCTATTTTCATATAATTGACCATAGGTGATTGTACTGTTTGTTCCTCGGCTTGCGTTTCAACTTTCTATAAAATGGTATGTTGGCTCACATTTCAAACATCATGATTAATAACATTAGAATAAACGTAAATGTAAACCAGCTAAAAAGTAGGTTTCAGTACTTTAACTTAACAAGGCCAGACATGACTTCGCATGAAGGAAGTGCCCTATATTAAGATCCATTCATTTCCTATACATCCTTTATTTATGTTTGAAACATGGATTATTACAACACCAAAATGTTGCTAGAATAGCACTAGAATTGAATAACAGCGATACATATATGGTAAGATCGAATTACAGATAGTGGTGATAGGATTGACAATGTGACATACAAATATTAAAGTAACAACGGGAAATCACACAGAAAGTTGTGTTACTATGTGAAAACCCGTGGTAAATCTAATGAAAATTGATACAATACGGAGAGACCACCACAACACCGGTGTATAGACCTTGTGCAGACATGGTCACACGATCACTTTCTGGTGATCACCATGATTGTGTATGGGATAACCATGTGGCTATCTACAAATGTAGCATTTAAAATCCTACATGATTATAACTGTTGATCATAAATCTGTGAGTTTGTTTTATGTTTGATGTGAACAAGTGCTCTAAACATAATATAATTGAGAATAGTAAATGATCACAGGAAGTGCCCTATATTAAGATCCATTCACTTCCTATACATCCTTTATTTATCCTTAAAACATGGATTATAACAACACCAAAATTGGGATACCCCTGTCCCATCCCCCCCCCCATCCCCCATGTCGACCAAGACAACTAAAAAGCACTAGTCACCGTTGAATCTAATTGCTAACACTTATCAACCCTAAGAACACTTCTTTTTTGAGAATTAATTATTAATTAATTTGATCAGGCCCGTACCCAGGGGGGAGGTGGGGGTGCACCAGTCATAATTATTTCCACCCAGGTAGACATGTTTCCTTCTTCAACATCCTTTAAATTCAAACATTGGAGGGAAGGTTCCACTGAAACACTTTACCTAATGTTCTTTTCCCTTTCAATAACCTTTGTAATGCCACCTTATAGTGTACTATATCTGGTTTATTCAACAGTCAAGAGTCCCCCCCCCTCCCCTCACCAAGAAAAATATAAGTGTAGAAAAATAGAATAGCAGGATTCTCGTGCTGATGAATGTTTCTGCATTATAAGTTCATTCTTGTTCATCAGGCCAAAATAAAATTGTTGTGTTCCGGTTTCCTGACCGACCCTATTATTTTGGCCCGACCCTAAAGTTTTTAGGAAAAAAATTGGGGTAAAATTAATCAAAATATAGCTAAAATGAGCCCTGGGCCTATCATTGCAGTTAAAAAAAAAAAAAAGAAGAAATTACTGACCTACCGACCCTATTTTATTTCAAGCATGAAACCTGAACGCAACTAATTTCTTTTTTGGCCTCAGGTCCCAGTTTTGTTTTTAGGAAAAATGGAATCATTATGATGTTTAAAAATATACACCCCTCCATCATACCAGATGCCCCACCATTTTCATATCCAAATCTAAATATTGCTTGACACATAATGTTATAACTTTATGTATACATGGGACATGCTCTCCTTCCATTTACACAATAAAAACAGTACATGGAACTTCCCTAAAAATATGGAAGAGTTCCATGTTTTTGGAAGTCATCACTGCCCCGCCACCAACCCTGGGTAAGGCCCTGTGAGAATCATCAAATTCTTCGACCAGGGTAAAATATATGATGCAAATATTTCTTTTTATCATTCCTTAAGTTGACGAAATCAAAATATGCGTCATAAATACAGAAATACACTTAGAGCAAATCTGTTTTTTCTCAAAGTCAAAATTAGACATAGGACCTCTTCCAAAATTATAGAAACATACACAAGTGCACATCAAGGTTTATGAGGTCTCAACTAGTTTTTTCAATTCTTGAAGTTCATGCGTTCGTAAATTTTGTTCGTAAATGTTATTTGTATATTTACTAAGCATTTCATAAAGCATTTGATAAATTTCTCTAAATTGCTGCCCAAAACTAATCTGATCATTATTATCGACGCTTTGCACACACGAGTTAATGTACTTCTCAAAAAGCCAGGAACAACAATAACAAGCAACAATACGATTTGAAGCGCCTGTTGGAAATATCTAGACTGGTTCTATCCAAAGTAGTGGTGACTGTAATTAACACTAGGTGTCGCCAGCAGTGGCAGGCGGCCCTCTGACTGGGACACACACAGGGGCTGCTGCGGAGGTGCGGATCTCCTTTTTTTTTTTGGGGGGGGGGGGGGGGTATTTTTTATGAAAATCTCCTTTTCTCACTTTGATTTCTCCTTTTCTTTGAGCTCACTTTTCAAATTATTTGGTCGGAAGAACTAAATCATGTATGAACTGAATCATACAGTGTCGGCTGTTGCCACCTAAACATATTTTGGACACTAGAAAGCAGCATTTAAAGCTTTAATTTTGATTCCACGTATCTAATCAAAGTTTAATCAACCTAAATTCCTTTATTTCCTTGACCACTGACAGTGCTACCTAAAACTACTATATTTTTTGCAATGAAAATAACCTCTCTGAAATCATCTGTGCCATTTACCATAGAACTGTAGTGTGAGTCAGTGTGTATTTCAATGCATTTACTTACCACCAAAATTCCTGATTTGAGCCATCCCATAAAAGGAGATCTCGTTTGGCAGATCTGAGACTGTACTGTAAAGGGACTTCTTTTTTTGATCAGCCTTTCTGAGGTAAAACCCTGCTAGATCTAGACGTGGGTTCTGGTTATTTCTTTTTTAAATTCATCTTATTTATCCTGGTATTATTGAATTAGCAACTTAATGCTAGTTTGCATCAATATACCAGCCAATTCTAAGTCCTACAGCATACAGTCAAGTTTGAGAAAATATAACAAGATTTATTAATTCAAATGAATAAATTATATACATCAAATGTTAAAGATACTTACTTATTAAACAGAAAATTGAATACAAAAAATAAGACAAGTTACTAGCAGTATATAGATAACACTAAACAATGAAGTAATTATAGTCGTCTGTAGTTCTCCTCTTTGGACAGGTCATCAGATATATACACCCTTTTCCATTTCTCTGTAGTTCTCAGCTTCTTGACAGTTTTGTGGATTTCAAATGTCTTGTCGTTCTTGCCAAGTTTTAATACAGGTCTAGGTCGTCTACCCTGAACCCTGAACCCAAGTCTGTAAATTGCTGTCAGATCTCCCTCTCCGAAAATGACACCAATGTCCGATGTCATCTCTTTGAATTTATCACGTAGGGACTGGGTGGTCAGACTTTACTCTATTCTCAAGGTTTATGTACACTAGACGTAAAAATATGTGAGTTAAAGTGTAGGCTTGAAACCCCCCTCCCCCCCCCCCTCCGAAAAAAAGAAAAGAAAGAAGCTAGATTTCAGCCATTCTCTCTGGACATGGCAAAAGATGGTTGCCCCCGAGGTTGGTGTCCAATCTAATGGGATGATTGAATTGACTAGGAGTCCATATCCTTAACTCTGATTCTGTAGATTGGATTAGTTAGATTCTAATGGAAATTGACCCTGGACATTGTACCATGGTTTATTTAATTTCCCCCATACGTAGTTTCCCAAGTGTTAACGCCAATTTTTACAATAAGAAAATTGATATTTGACTCAAAAATAAAAAGGGGGTTCGGGGGGGGGGGGGGGTTGCGCCCCACGTGGGTCCCCCTAGATTCGTCCCTCAATACCATTTAAACCACTGTCGATAATTCTCCCAACCACGGATAACTGTCTTTTATTGTATTTTAGGCACCTGCAGGTTAATTTTGACTGAACTTGTAGACAAAAACTCAGGAAGTCTTTTGAAAATTTACAAATATTTGCTTTATTTCTATTCGAAATGAATGCATTTGCAAATCAACTTGAAAAATATCAAATATTTATAGGTATGAAATGGAAAAATAGTGAATGCTAGTTTTCGGTTATTTTAAACCAAAGTTATGCCATGATTTTTTTAAATTTCTATACTTAAGCCTTGTGACTTTTCTACATATTTCTCAGAATGCACATTGATTAAGGCTAGTCAGCAGGTACGCTTCAATAATTAAGCTATACGTGGTCGGGAGAATTCTGCCGTAGCCTGTATCGACCTGGAACAACTAATGCCACTCCGGATGCAGTTCCTCTTCACGTGACAAATAACACGTTTCTCAGCTGTTGGGTCTGGTAATTACTTTTATTAGTACAAGTAACTGTAAATACAATATAAACATGTTTTCGGCATGAATATGGCCTTTGTTGCTGACATGGCGTAAAAGCCCAAACACTCACTCACTAACTCATTAGTACAAGTTTCAGACAGCCCCATTATTTTATCATGGTGGGTCAGCCCGTGGTATATATATGTATATATATATATATATATATATATATATATACACTAGTTAATCAAGTTCAGCGCATTCTGAGTCACCCACACTTATCCTCACCTGTTCCTTTTCCAAATTAGATTAGATTAAACACATTATAACAGAAAACGGAAATGGGGAGGTGTCAAAAAGCTCTGCATGCAGAGGGGTGGAACAGTCAATGAAATAGACCTTGTGCAGACGTGGTCACGTGATCACTTTTTGGTGATCACCGCGTGGTGATCATGACCACATGGCTGAGATTAAATGAAAACTTTATCTATTCTAACTGGTAATAATTGTTGAATATGATTCAGTGAGATTGTTTTAAGTAAATTTAACATAAAAAATACTCTAAATTCATCAATACTGCAAATGGTACTGATTATTCATTGATCACCAATATGGCGGCCAGCTCATTTTGAGACATGTGACGTCATCTGCAAAACGTCTATAAACTGGATAATCGACACGCCAGGGGGTGCAGGCTTCAAGGGAAGTCTACTCATAATCATTTTAAAATAAAGCTGTTGTCTGAAGCACCTGTCAATGAATAGCTACTGGAAAGTTCAAATTTAACTACATGCATTGTGAAGACGTGGTCACATGACCATGTTTTAGTGATCTCCGTATGGTCGCCATGGAACCACAATGTATAATCTAAAAGTATCCGATTTCAAATAATGGCAGTTCTTGATATTGTTTTCGTGAGTTTGATTCAGGTCAATTCAGGTGTTTTTTTAATTTTGAATTATAACGATTTTAAATTGATCACCAAGGTTGTCCAGGCCGTTTGTGGGAGGTGTGATGTGTTATATGATTGCAAATTGGAGAACCTTGTTCCGCGATAAGAGCATTTCTGAAGGCTGCCTTCTGATTAGTTGATGGCCTGAAAGCCCCAACTCCACTGCCCAACTCAAGTCAACTCAACTCAGTTCAATAGAGGAGTCGGTAGAGCAGGGGTGAATACAGGATTTTGGAAAAGGGGGGTCAGCATCAAGGCAAAGTAATAAAACCTCGTGTAATAGCAATGAGATGCTAATAGTTGAGATACTAAGTTGAGATGCTAAGTTGAGATGCAAAGTAGAAATGCTAAGTAGAGCTGCGAAGTAGAGCTGCTAGGTAGAGATGCTAAGTAGATATGTTAAGTAGAGATGCTAAGTAGAGATGCTAAGTAGAGATGTTAAATAGAGATGCTAAGTAAAGATGCTAAGTAGAGCTGCTAAGTAGAGATGTTAAGTAGAGATGCTAAGTTGAGATGCTAAGTTGAGATGCTAAAGACGTAGCACTCTGTTTTTGGGCCTCAAGGGGATGTGATGTAGCTTTGTAGATTTGTTAAACCCCATTCCCCGTGGTCGCCGTTGTTCTCTGCAATTTAAGAATGTTAGGAACGTTGAAGTATCGCCGAGGTTAGCTGCAAAATGATTCAACATTTTGAATACTTTCGGAGCCAACCTGTATGAATCTAGACAAAATGATCACGAAAATGATCACATCTGATTGCACGGGACCTTGTTCCTCAGTTTGAATGCTAGTTTTTTCTTTTAATTTTGCAGGCTCGTGATCATTTTACCATTCATGAGATTATTTTCTCCAGCTTGAGATGCCAATCTTCGCGATAGGAATTCTTTTCAGGGAGAATTGGGGATTAACTGTACCCTATATGTATAACTGGCTTTTTTTTGTACACTACTCACTGTGACTCCCTGCTTTTGTATACTATACACTCTTTGTCTTCCTGTTTTGTATTCTACTTGCTCTGACTCCCCAGTTTTTGTATACAACTTCATACAACCCACCGTTTTTTATACTACTCGCTTCACCTCCCCGTTTTTGTATACTACTCTCTGTGACTCCGTGATTTTGTATACTACTGGTTGTGACTCCCTGTTTTTGTAAATAACTCGCCACCACTCCCTGTTTTTGTATACTGCTCACTGCAACTCCCAGTTGTTTGTACATCACTCGCTGTGACCGCCCTTTCTTGCATTATACTCACTCATGGCTTTTGCTGACTCCCTGTTGTTGTTTACTACATTCATTGTGTTTCCTACATTGCATACTACACTTGATGTGACTCCCTGTTTTGTATACCGCTTGCTGTGACTGCGTGTTTATTTTATGTACTATTCACTATCACCTTTTTTTGCATGATACTCACTGCACCTTCCCGTTTTTGTATGTTATTCACTGTGACTCCCTATCTTTATATACTACTTGGTGCAACTCCTTGTTTTTGTGTACAATTTGCTGCAGCTCCTTGTTTTTTTAATACAACTTGCTGCAACTCCCTTTTTTATTTACTACTAGGGTTCTGTGTTTCCCCTGTCTTGTATACAACTATATGATAAGTTGCGGAGGTAGAGAGGGATCTAGCGGGTGCACGCCTTCCCTATACTTTCTTGCCAAATATAATTTGTTCAATTGTCAAACCCAGAGGGTCCTTTTGAAGATCTGCCCCTGTAATACCCATTTTGTTGTTTATAGAACTATTCATACGGTCTATTATATATATTATATATATATATATATATATATATAGACACATATTATGTATACAATTAAGCTGATTGTAAGTATGACGTCGTGTGTATAACCAGAGTTATATGAGCAACATCGTGTGTACAATGGTGTACAATGAATGTATGCGACAAGCATCAAATTCTTATCCATAATATATTATATGTGTGTGTTGTTCATGTGTTCATATAATTATATTGTCACATACACACAAAAAGTGTTCCCTGTAAGATCTTTTTGCATAAATAGTCAAACATGTGCACAAGACGCCCCATTTCTCAGCCGGCGCCATGCATGTGACACTTTTTTTTCAATTCGCAATTTTTACATAATATCCACACCATTACAAAAAACTTTATATAATAGAACCAATTAAAGCGATATTGTTACATGAACAGTGTATTGAGGCGACGTCGCTTGTATAGACTGCACACATACAGGCTACATTGTGTGTATAGCTTGGCCTATAGGGAGCCGTTTCAAATTCCCATGTCCATGCACTACTATCATATTACTTACATGATATAATCAATCGACGTAATAGTATCGCTGTTATTTAGAAACGGACGTCATGAATATAGGCAGTACCCTACTGGCAGAAGTTCTCCTTTTTGGAGACTGCTTTTGTATAAGCCCCATTCGCCGTGGTGAACATGGCTTATAGTAGGTGTCTGCGATCTGAGAATGTTAGAAACGCTGTAAAATCTTTTTTTTTAATTTTTAATTTTTATTAGTTAAACAATTTCACATGCAATCAGTTTATGTTCTTCCAGTTGTGTTTATATATGAGATAATAATGATAATGGTAGTTTACATAATGGTTTAAATAGGATGAGTTAAGGACATAGTAACATATGATCAGTGATGAAAGGCATAATCTATAAATTATTCAACATGATTGATATTTTCATAGACATCGTGTGCGATTCAAGACGGAATGGCTCAGGAAAATGATCGCAAGGTGCCCTACCTCTCAGTGTGAATGCTGTGCGATCAATTTCTCTAGCCTACGATAATTTTATCTAGTGGGTACGGCGCTTAACAAACATTCATAAGAATCAGCCGATTTTAGTGCAAATCCGTTTCCCAACTATGTACAAGTTGCTATGTGGGTATGGGGCTTAAGTCAACCGGCATACAGCGGAACGTCGGCCTTCTCACCTGTAGGTCATTATGTGATATAATTAATATCAGGTTTCCATATCCCACCTCCTAATGGGGGCCTATCACACAACTCTACATACATAAAGTAATGGATCTGTTATGGTATTTTCTACCTGTGTTTAACAATGCCGATAATGAATGATGACGTCCTTAACTAACGTTTATAACGTGGGCCTTACTTGTTAGCGCTTCGTGTTGAGAGAGAAGAGGAACTCTAGTACCGTATTGCACCATGGACATTTCTAGATTTATTACCCTCTGGATCGACGAGCCATGCGTATTGTGGGGAGGGCGTATTGCCAGGCCATACACCCTGCACCATTTCCGGTTTGTTCTTATGACAAATTGTTATGGAAATTCACAATATTTTACAATATTTTACATTAAAGTCGGGTAATAAAATAAAGAAAGCCCTTAGGGGAAGTCCTCGGGTGTGTGTACAGCCCTAGCACCCACTGACTCCCCTCGCCCTCCGGGCTCGGGCTGTCAGTGGGTGCCCGCGCCGTACAGACACCCTCGGACTGCCCTCGCGTGCCTTCTTATTATAATAATGTATGTTTCCCTCGACGATTCATTTCTCTTTACAGATAGATGTCACGAGGGGGTATTTCAGATTAAGGGTAAGATGTTGAATACCTATAGAAACCTTTCAATTGAATGATTGAACTAGTAACCGAGGCAAATCCAAATAAGGTGTGTGTGTTAGGGGGAGGTGATGACCCCTGATTTTTGGTGGACCCCTATACTACAAAAAGAAGGGAAAGTGCCGCATGTATGTGCGTGTGCTTAGAGATACAATATATATGTCTATGGTGTGTGCAAGTGCGTGCCGTTCTACTACTTAACCTTTATGCTGAGCCCACCACACACACCCAACCCCCTTTCAAAAATTCTGTATCCGCCCCTTGTTATGCCTCCACCAACATTTTCCGAACATATAATACCTTCTTACGAAAAGAGGACATTTCCAAAAGCACCCCCTTTCCTTTTCACCATCCCTGATCCGTCACTGCGCATGTGCTACCTCCCGTTACACAGCATCACGCATGTGCGAACACAGCACGATTCCCAGGCAAGCAGCGAAGTAACAAGCACATTCTACAACCCTACTTTTTTGGTTAGTCTGTAGCCGCCCAATTTTCACATAACAGTTATGTTATTTTAGGTGAAGTTGAAAATGAAAAAGGAATGTTACAATAGCATAATATTTTAGACGAGTTGAGACCTTACTAATAAAGAACATTATAACAATGTTATTACAACGTGAAATAACATCACAAGAATGTCAAAATTATATCGCAGTGTGATGTCGCAATGTTAGGTTCTAAAGATGTTTTTTGGTGCCATTAAATAACGTAACAAGAACCAATTAAAGCAGAATTAAACAGAACATTATGATAACGTTAAACTAACGTCCTATTATTGCTTGGGTTGTGCCCGCACGCCGCAGTGCGCGTGCACCTACTCCCCCTCTCCCCCCCCCCCCACACCCCCACACCCACCATACAGCAGTGGTGATGCACGTCTCGCAGGGGACCTACCAGCAGTCAATATATCACCAAGTCAGCCTCCGGGGCGGGACCACTCGGTCTCAGACCTCCGCCCGGCTCAGTGGGCGCTGCCACCACCACCACAGCTAAGTCAGACTCCAGACGACCTCCGCCGACTTACCAAGGAGACTTAACACGTACGGAGAACACACTTACATATAGGACTGGGATTAGTGGATTTATGATAAGACATAAGTTGGATTGGTACCTGTGTAAAGGTGAGGAGCGTGTTTGTCAATCAACAGGTAGGTCCTACCCCCAGCCAGGTGCGCCTCATACCTGGGCAGGTGGGTGTGGGCAGGGAGTGTCAGGTGTCAGAGGAGGCCTGGAGGTCCTACCTGTACGGAGCGACACCGTCAGCCGGATCAGGATAGGTGTGATAGGTGTGACATAATCACCGAACCACAGCCCTTGAAAAAGAGGACTAGGTACTTGGACTCTATTGCCTAAGGGCTAGAATGGCCCTTAGGATATCACTGATCCTTCTCAAAAAATAGAAATACCAGCATTGAAAATTCTGACTTAACCTACAACTTTCCTTTGAAATTCTCAGGATAGAGGTGTGATATCTTATTTAGGAGTTGAAATATATATATATATATATTCCCCCAGTTGGACCGTACACATATATTATGGTCACTCCAACATCTGGTAATATAGATGCTCATTATCAATTCCTTATCACCTATATATGATGCCGAGTTTGAAACAGTAACATCACAACCCTAATACATACAAGTTAATGCTGAGTGAATGGACCGACATATTGTGACCCGGTATTAATGTAAGTAGAACCACGGGACTCCTCAAAGACCCCAAAGGTCCTATATTTTACCAAACAAGGGATACTGAAAAGTTGTTGGAAACACTTAAAACAGAAGGGGCGGTACGTACAGCCTGTCAATACACACCTCTATCTATACTCACTATCCGACTGCAGTGTTCTGAGTGAATGGACTGACGTGCAGTGACCAGTATAACTTGGATCCTTGGAGTTCTGAAGGAGCAACATCTGCACTACGAGAAAAGCTTGGCAAAAAATAAAAGGAAATTTCGTCCCCATTTCTAGGCCTTATGCATGAAGATATATTGTGGTCTAGTAGATGAAAAGCCGAGAGTCAGCCCTGGGGCCTGTCTTGGACATTTGGATTTGGATGCATGATCAAAAAGCTCTGCCTGTCTGGTGCATTTATGTGGAATACGTGGAGATGTGGAACTACAAAGCCCTGCCACTGGAAGGAGTTCAAGGTGGGACAGGGACTTGATAGGCCAGTAACACACCTGGTTTAATGTAGAGGTTATGCACCCCGCATTATCATCTTCCCAAAAGAATTGTTATGAATAAGACGAATAGATTGAGTTATATTATGTTTTCAATGAGAAAACATTTGATAAGATAACCAATATGAATGAGAGAGAACATATCTCAAGAGGCCTCTGACGCTGTGAACCCGCCGCACGGTCGATGGGACACGCACTTGACGATGAGTACAGACAGGACTGTTGGAAACTACATCTAACTACCCTACTGCTTCAATAAAAGTATGTATTATTCACATGGGTCTCCTGTCAAAACAATTATGATTAAGAACAAGATCGTCCTTCACTGAAACTTTACCTAGGAATATGCTTGATTCAGAGGGTTCTCCTTTCAGAACAAAATGAATAAAAACAAGATCGTGCCTCGCTTAAACTGAGGACTATAAACACTTCATCTTGTTCTCCCGTCAGAACAGTCAGGATGAATAAGAACAAGGTGGTTCTAAACGTGGGGGGTAAGCGCTTTGAGACCCTGGAGGCCACCCTCCGGCGCATCCCCAACACCCTGCTGGGTCGGATGGAGCGGACCTCCCCATACTATGACCAGGCCAATCAGGAGTTCTTCTTCGACAGAGACCCCTTCCTCTTCACCTCTGTACTCAACCTGTACCGTATAGGCGAGCTGCACCTGCCCCACAACATCTGTGGACCTGCTATTAAAAGGGAGCTGTTGTTCTGGGAGGTGGATGAGAACATTATCTCCGAGTGCTGCTGGAGGTTCTACAAGGCGTTTGAGGAGGAGCAGGGGAGGCTGGTCAGGATCAGACACGCCTTTGGTTTTAATAAGTCTGAGTACGGCTATTATAACCGAGGAGGGGGAGGGTCGAAGGGCCCGCGCTACTGGACTCAGGTCACGTGGCAGCTGTTGTCCGACCCCACCTCCCACCTGGGGGCAAAGGTGAGCTTTATTTTATTATTTATTTTTTTAAAAATTAATTAATTAATTAATTTTTTTTTTTTAAGGGGGGGGGGGGGCTGATGAAAGATCTAAGGGGCCGCGGTACTGGGCAAGGCGTAGTAATATATGAAGACCAGCGGGGGTCGTCAGGGGGTGGCTGGAGGTACCGAAGGGGAAGGTATGGCCCAAGGGTGAAACCTGCGGGTCATACCCTCCCCAAAGGTACGTCCGGCCACCCAAGGATGACCCCTCAGGGTCTTCTATATTTTATCACCCAAGCAAAATACAAAATACTGTTGAAAACCATCAATACAAGGTATGACAAGGAGCGGTACGTACAGCCAGTCAATACGCACTGACCCTTGTACGGCCCGCTGCTCGGCCGTGTGGGTGATAAATACACAAACATCCACTAACAGACAATTATGGATCTACATGTTGAGGATTTTTGTTTTGGTTATTACTTATAGTTTTTGGAGTCTAGAAACATTTACTTTCCAAAACTTTGATAACCTACAATTTAGTGGTAATTTTAAAGGTTGGTGCCTTCCCCTCCATTTTTTTCAGAAAAATTATGCTTAAAGCCAGTGTATCGTCCTTAAGGATGTCGTTATTTGTTACGTTGTAATGCCCTTACTACCGTGGGAGTTTCGTGACGTGACTAATAACTTTGCCGGATAACGTTCTAACGTCGCAAAACACGTTGCCAGCTTCGACGTCGTTAGGGTAAGGGGTGGAATTCCCTAACCTTAGAAACGTAAGGACGATATTCCAACTTTAACACACATTTAAGTGCATTTCAACAAATCGAAAAATGCAAAGATACACGATTAAGTATGCAAAGGAAATCTTCAAAAACATTCATTTTGACATTAGGACAGTAAGGACACAAACATCCACCAACAGACATAGATATACACAAAAAGAGATACACAGATACACAGACTCAGACTCATGCATAAAAACAGACACAGACACAGATTCGCACAGACAGTTATACAGATGCATTGACACAGTGAGTGAGTGAGTGATTGAGTGAGTGATTGAGTGAGTGACTGCTGGATGTTTTATGCCGTAGCGGCAGCCAGGGTAATTTTCATGGTGAAAATAAGTTGGGAAGAATTCTGACTTTTCAGAACTGCATTTGGGAGCATATTTGGGAAAAGGTACCTAATGACATTTAATGAGGTCACAAAATCACATGAAACATGGGGAAATGTGTCAGCATTATTCCTATTGTAGAGAACCTACTCTTTCAAATGCCGCAAACCATTTTGAAATATTCCTGATAGAACCTGAGATAAACATGTATGAACCTACCCACCTCTTGTACATTGAGAACCCCTTATTCCCAATTGCTGTTGTTACTTCCATGTTATGGCGACTTACAGTTTCTTATGTTTATCAAGAAATTAAGTTATCTTATTTCTGAGAATATTAAAATTGCCATAACTATTGACAGGAGTGTTTGTTCCACTCACTGTTTTCAGTTTTGAGAAGGTAAAAACATTTTCTACATTACCTCTGAAAAAAAAATCTTTTCATTTTTTATATTCTTTTCACCGTAACCATGGTAACTCGCTATCCTAAATTATGCGCAGAAATTCCGCTAAAAACGTTCCATTTTGATTTTCCCATGATGCATTGCTTATGAAAATTTTGATTTTTTAGTAAATGGCATGAGAATCCTTAGAAAATTTCATGTAAGTCAAAAATTTTCACAAAATAACTTAAAAAATTGTTTTTTCCCCATATATTTCATGATTAATGTAACAAAGAGTCAATTTCTGCCAGATACTGCCAGATTTGGCCCAAATTGAGCATAATGGCCTATATTGTACGTAAGATTACGAAGGAACTAAATATCGTAGAATGATAAAACAAGGAGTAGAAGAATCCCTGGGACTTCAGAAACATTATAAAACATAACTTTTAGCTGCATGTTAAGTGATTGTTTCATAATATGAACAAACCTCCAGAACTAGCACCACAGGATGGTCAAAAATGTCATTAGGTACCTTTTCCCAAATATGCTCCCATTTGTCTTTGGTGGTCGTATCTATGAGATAAGGGTGACAGGGCGGGCAAACAGTAGGGGATCGAAACCTAGCACTTTTTTGCTGTACCTCGTCCCTTAGTGAACCCAGACACTAACCAGTAATCAAACACAATGAACCCCTATCGTTGCCTTTTATAATCAGCAGAGGCTACTGAGGGCCAATATTCTTCCCAGGAGTAGAAGCTCCACCCCGGTACCCCGACTGGGTGCATTGACACACGTACAGACCCATCGAGACACACAGAACCATGCAGACACACACAGACAAACACACACATACTCACAAACAAACACCCACACAGACACATAGCAAAAACAGGGAATGATAGGTGCACATACTGTCATCTGCCACGATTTTGTCCACACCTTTCTGAAAGGTCAATACACCCTACCAATTAACTGCATTTTCTTCTCAAACGGATTTTTATAGGGTAATTAAGTTCGGCATCGCCTTTCTTCCATTCCACACATTACAATTTCAAACACTTGAATGCGGTTTTCTACTGTATCCGAATACCTTGGAATGCCCTAAACTGTCATTTCCGTTGGTTTCCATTGGTAACCAATAGTCTGTACTCCACAAAGGTCACTGACGAGCTCAGACATTAGCTTTGGGTAATGACCATTAACTGATTAAAGGTCATGTTGTTTAGAACTGTGGATCATGTATATCTAAACATTATAATCAGTTTTTTGCAAGACATTCTCGGTGGACAATTATTTTAGCTAATTGTATTTCATGTAGATAACCCACAATCTATTCGTGGAAGATATAAAGAGTGGGACCCACCCCTCCCTTTTTTCCAAGAAAAAAATCAAGTTTTTGCAAGAGGTTCTCGGTGGACAATTATGGCTCTACTTGTCAAAGAATTTTATTTATAACCTTAGAGCCCTTGAATTTCTCTTTTCGTATTGAAGATAATTCCTTTATTTTAGCTAATTGCATTTCGTGTAGATAACCCACAATCTATTAGTGGCAGATATAAAGAGTGGCACCCACCCCTCCCTTTTTTCCAGAAAAAAATCAACCTGAACAAAATTCTCTAGCGAATCTGCAAGGCCTATGGAACTAGTGATGATCATTACACTCCCATCGTTTACTCGGAGTGTCCTAATGATTATAAGGTTATAAGGTCATAAGGTTTCATGGAACATATTTTATATGTGGAAATAGTGTTGGGATTGGTCACTACTATTGTGACAGTAGCACCTCTAGATTGATATCGGAAAATTATTTTCTAGTTATCTTTGATTTGAAAGGTTGATCTTTTATAGTCTCTGTCTCTTATAGTTTTCCCTGTTCGTCCAACATGGTGGAGTTCTCTGTTATATCGAGCAACGGTTCTTCCCTCGAGAAGTTATGTGCGTCTGACCTAACACCTAGACATAGACATTGCAGAAGTTGTTCTCCAAATATTCCCGTATTCCTAGCTGTATACCTCAGAAGAAAAAAAGTCACATGGAGGTACCTGCACTCAATGGCGGCCTAAAAACAAGTGAAGCCCGCCTAAATAATTTTACATTTATATATGGCATTGCTGCTTTGTAAATACAACGCTAATGTCTAGATCCGGGAAGTCTTTACGTGGAATCCAGCGATATGAATAGATTAGTTCAATTAGACGCACTGCGCATGTCCTGCTGTGTGATTAATTGATATTGCCTGTCATCAGAGTAATTGGTGATTGGTCAGTGCCAAGGGTTGCCTGGTTACAGGGCCTGGTTACCTTGACTGGATTACGTAATGTAATACGTCGATAATGAGGGATGAGAGGGCACACCATCTAGATCTTTGATGAAGGCCAGAATAAAGATATAATGATATATCATCTATATATATATATACATATATATATATATATATATATATATATATATATATATATATATATATATATAGTCATACACAGGGGCCAGATTACATGTTGTGGAGACGACCTCAATTTGTAAAGGCTATATTCCACTTTACAGTAGTTGACATTTGTGACCGCTATTTTTAGGTGCTGCAAGCAATTTGCAGTTCCGATACTAGCGTGTTGGTTTCCCAAACTGCAAGCAATCAATAGATTGCATACGTTTTTTCCGGGAACCGCAAGCAAATACCATATAGTGGAATATAGCCTTAAAGACACTGGGAAGGTGTCTTTCATGTTCTGTCGATATCCATAGAATAATAACTGATGCATCGATAAACAACTGATCGAATGAAAAATCTTGTTCTTTTTAGTCGCGCATTCTATCTTGGAAATTACACCCCTGCTGGTTATCACAGACTCCTATAGGGAGAAATACGACCTAAACAAGCCTAAAATTATGTCAATGGAGGTCAATAGCGGGCTAGCTAAGAATGCAAAGCTTTCATAAAGTTGCAGTGATGTTCTGTTTTCTTCTGCTTAATAATTTAATAAGCAACAACGAACTGTTTCACTATTTAATCCATTTTCATTGTTAAGGAACCCATCGGCAACGGGCCACTGTGGCCCGTTGCACAATGGGTTTCGTAACAACGAAAATATTGTAAACAATGAAACATTTCGTTGTTACTTTTATCGTAACAACGATGGTTTTGCACAATTCTTTTTTCTATATTTAGAATGTTCCCAAAGAGCTGTAACTTTTACTGAATTTTTTATAATTTTTTCTTAGTTCATAACACTTTACAGAATTTAATTTCATTTACTAGATTCAGAGATATTGCATTTTCGTAACAACGAAACATTTCGTTGTTAAGCAAAAGTTCGTTGTGCTTTCGTTGTTTTATCTTAGTAACGAAATTCTATTGTGCAACGGGCCACAGGTCCCATAGGCAGGGCCCTACAATGGGCAGTGGCCCAAGGCCTTTGATAAAGGGGTGTTTACACAGCCCAATAAAATTGTTAGGATGATTCCCCGACAGGCATTATCGTAAGGCTTACAATAGTCCCAACGGCCTTACGATAGTCCCAACAGTGTTATCGGCCTGCATAAACCAAATTTATAGTAAGAAAAGCATTGTCTTAAGGCTGTCATTAGCCTTATGATGATTTATCGGGAGTACTTTCTTAGGGAAGTAAACATTTTAGACGCGTTTGAAATTTCTAGGAAAAAGCTCAGGTCCAAAGGCTTACGACAATGGAATTTGGCTAAAGCCTGGTTCACACCTTACGTATTTTCCCCTTACGATCGGCGTTATGACAATGTCGGCAATAAATGTGTATAGAATCTGAAAATTATTCCAGAATTACAATGTGAACCCTATATATGAATTGACAGTGTTAGAAAATGTGTTGGAAGTATCGTAACAGAATCGGAATTTAATTTCTATTCCGATCCTGTTACGATGCTGTCGTAACCCCTATCGTAACAAGATGAATCGTGAGGTGTGAACGGCCCTTTAGGACAATGAAATTTCTTGTCTTAAGGACCACTGTCGGCCTGTGTAAACCCCCTTACCTTATGTCAAAGTACACATTCGTATAGAAATCTACTAGATATTTCCATTATCGTAATCCTTTAGACAATTGTTCTGGATGTATTATCTTAAGCAAATTATCGGGTTGTGCAAACCCTTCAGGCCTTTGCATACTAGGACAATTGTCACCGATAACCTACGATAATGACCTACATTATTAGTTTTTTGCTTCAGATAATTTATTAACTTAGATTAACATAAGGAAATTTTCGCAAGGACACGTTGACAGCCCATGTAAACAGGGCTTTATTCAGTTGTTGTCTCTTGGAGGAACACAAAGTGCTGCCTCAGCTGGAGACCGAACCCGAGTCTCCTGTATGTGAGGCGACTGCACTAAACCAACACACCAACATGCACCCCCTTGAATCACTGAATAATGTTTTGGTAATGCCACATCCCCACGAGGTGAAAAATGTCAACGACTAGCTATAATTCGTTGATTTTGGGTTAAAGAGATGGACAAAGGTAACAATTAACAACATGAGATTTAAGCAGGAAACTTATGACATAACAAATAGGTGGTATATAGAAACAATGGCACTCAGTTCTCAGAATGTGGCAATATATTATCATCTAGACATCATAGATGGGGTTCAAAAGGGATTCAATTCTGGTCAGTGTATGGATTTTAAACATTTTTTAAATGATTTCCGTATAACAGGCCGTAGTACTATTAGCAACAGTGGCGGATCCAGGATTTTGAAAAAAAAGGGGGGGGGGAGTGCGCTTTTGGACAATTTTTTTTTAATGACCTTTTGGCCGAGTTTTACATTACAAAAATGCTAAATTTGGCACACAAAAAAAAAGGGGGGGGGGGCTGCGACCCCCTCTAAATCCGCCACTGAACAAATACATATATAATACTATATATACATATACATACATACTCATATATAAGCATATGTATATCTCACCAAATACAAACCATATGAGCCAGCGACTCTCTGACTGAGGCCGGCACCCACACAACAGTTTTTAAACTTCACCTGGTCGCTCTCTGCATTTCAGGAGATATAGTCCACCACACTTTCACACACCTTGACATTTGGCTTTTCAAGTATAATTCATACCGACGTTGGAGTTTTTGCCTAAATTTAATTTTCTTATTACTTCGTAATATTACAGATGGTTTTGAGTCATCTATCATAGACACCCACTTAGTATGCCTGTACATAAAAGACAAAATATGTTCACGCCACCTTAATTTCAGAGGTTGCACTCCATACAAATTCATCAGGTCCTCTGAGGCCAAAGTCGCATGTCGCCCATCTATGTACTTTAAACATAATATTGTAGAATTAAGAAAATGAGCAGATAAAAGACTGACCTAAAAAGTACGGTGACAGAATGTGCTTGTTATGCCACTGCTTGCCTGGGCTCACGACCACCTGCTAAATTACCCTCTGTACATGACATGTCCAGGCAAAGGAACCTTCCCTGTTCCGGCCATCACTAGCCATATTCAGATATTGATCCTGGAGAAGCAGCCCAGGCAAGAATATCACGTTATTACAATGTTATCATAACGTTCTGCTTAGTTCTGCTTTGGTTCTTGTTATATTATTTTGATGGCACCCAAAAACGTCTTTAGAACCTAACATTGCAACGTCACACTGTGATGTTTTTATGATATCCTTGTGACATTCTTTTGTGTTATAATAACGTTATTATAACATTCTTTATTAGTAAGGTTTCAACCTCACCATCAATAACGTTGTTGTTATGTACCATTTTAGTAAGTATCAAACTGATTAAAAAATTATGGTTGTGGAATGTTTCTATTACGTTGCAAGCTGGCTAGGTCAGTTGTGCTATTTTACGTGAAGCTTACAGAAACACAAATTTCAGGTTTTCCCCTCATTGATGTCTGTTTCCCATTGTCCACGGAAATACCCAAAGTCTGTGTGATTAGGAGACTTCAAACACATCAAAGCGCCCTGTTTTACCGCCCAGTCCACCTGTACTAAGCCCATGCTCAACTAGGCGATTCTGACTATAATTTGCAACTGGGATTTTGCAATTTCCAAATTGGCTTTAGAAATAAGAAAGGAACCCTTTCCTGTCGCATACCATTCGAAAGGAGATTTGAAATCCTTTCAAATGATATGTAACATGTTTATATCCAATCTTTATGACACTGTTTTTTAAAAATAAAACTGAATATGACCGGGTAGTGGGATACGGGCTTAAGAAGAGAAGCAGAAGCCAACCCAAAGCAGTAGAATCATCTGCAGCAGGCATTTCAAATTCTACCTGTTAGAAGTTGGCTTTTTGACGGTCGATGGGACAGTGGCAGGTGGTAGTAGTGGTGGTGATGGTGGTAGGGATTGGTGGGGTTGGTGAAGGCCCTATTACATTACATGGCTTTAAATTGGTATGTGTGCACGGATATATTTTTATTTTTCCTTTAATTGGATTTTTATCCAGGCGGAGTTCACTTTATTAAATGCTCTTCCACTGCAGACCTGTGGACCATTTGAACACAATCCCGTGCAAGGGTCATTCAAATGTCCCATTTTCCATGTTGCAGTGCATGGGAATTGAACCCATGCAGCGCTAATTCAAACGAGCAGTACCAATGTCTCATCAGCATTGGCCACCCAGACCCCTGAGTTTTGATGACATTCCAGATAATTCAAATGCAGGAGTAATATGCGAACCTTTGGGGTTCCTGTTACACCACATTGGCTTGCCGTGATTTTCACCCCATAGATTCAATCATACAACTGCCTTCGGTCAAAAACGGGGGTTTGTGTTGATATACATGTATTTGAAAAACTGCTGAATAGACTGTAAAATCTAATACATCAGTCATAATACAGTTACTATAGTGAAGGGCGGTGAACTTAAGGACGTGATTCGATCTTTCTATTGAGGTGTATTATGCATGTGGCTGATTCACCACTTTAAAGTTATATTGGTGATGGAGGGAATAGTAGTATATTTTTAGAAGATGAGTTTATAACCAAGGCATAGCTTTCATAACTGAAATGAACCCGAAATACAGACTTGTAACAAAAGGTTCTTCATCAGGTGGGAGGTGACATGATAACTAGATTTATATAGCAGCAGATGAAATATAGACCATTAACTAAATGTTATGTAGCAGATGGGAGGTGACATGATAACTGGATTTATATAGTGCTAGGTGGGGGGGTAATTATGGTTCATACTCACCACTCACCTGGTGGGGCGTATTATACAGAGACACTCTTAATGTACGCGCTTACTATATAGCATTCCGTTTGACTAATACATGCATATCACATCTCACATATCATACCAATATTCATGTATACAACTACAACTATCAATGACCCTGTGGGTAATTAGGACCTAAAGCAACCAATGACCAACCAACCAACAGTACATGTAAAAAACATGCAACCATACATGTACACAAACATACAACTGAACATCCATAAAGCATACATACACTGTTAAAAAACCCCGTAACTTTGACAGTTGTATACTGTAAACCTCAACAGTATAATACCGTATTTTATTTTGTGGTTAAATACCATAATATCCTTGCAATTTACAGTATATAACTGTATTTATTACGGAAATTAGCCTCACAGTAATATACCATATTTGGGAATTGTATACTCTATGGAAAAGAAAAATGGACCCTTTGGGATTAGAACCCACCTTCTCCACATTCAAGGCAGAAGCCTATCCAACTGAGCCAACTTGGACTGCATAAGGTGCACACTGTCATAGTCAGCACCAATGAGTAGGATCAGTACTACTATACAGGTGTTCAACATTAGACAGACATTAGGTCCGTACTTTTATACCCCTACTTATTTAGTTAAGTAGCAAAGCTGGACTCTGTCTAACTACAGGGCTCCATAGCTCAGTGGTAGAGCACAGGCTTCATATGTGAGAGATCCCGGGTTCAAACCTCGGCTAGTCATGTTATCAAATTACTACTATACAGTAATGGTACTATCAGTGGTAGTGGTTTGCAGCATGCCCTCTGTATTTTTGGCCATGATTAGTAAAATATCTTTTTCATACATTTAGGAATTTGGAACTTTGTGATTAAAAATGTTAGATTTTTAGTTTTTATAGCGTTATTAAAATAATCACCTCATTGGCCTGCTATTTTTGGTATGGCCAACCAAACAGAACACCCTAAAACATTTACAAGATGTTTTAAAACACCTTTTCAGTATGATTAACATGTAGACACCTTTTTAGTACAAGAACTCAGCTATAGCCCTGTAGGTTTTACCTCCAACAATCAAACAACCCATGCAAGGCTAAACCAAGAGAAAATGGATTTACTTGGTTATTGGCTAAATTATCCTGTAATGTGATAACAGGAAAAATAAATCTTTCAATGCTTCTAAAATTACATCCAGTGTAAACCATATGGTATTTTACCACAGCATGCATCACAGAATATTATTGTTAAACTTAAACGGTTTTGATATATAAGAATGAAAGTCTGCCGTATGTATGACAGTATATTACTGTTGAATTTAAACAGTTTTGATCCGTAAGAATGAAAGTCCACTGTACATATTACGGTATATTACAGTTAAACTTAAACGGTGTTCACCTGTAAAAAATATGGTCACACAGAATTACGGTCACCCGTTAAATTTACGGTAAAAGTTCGGCAACATAGTTGCCAGTACTTTACCGTAAATTTGACGAGATTTTTTTTAACAGTGTACGTAAACTTAGATGCATACTACTAATAACAAACACACATATGCATGTATACTTCCCTATGCACCTACATACCTACAAAGCTACATACATACATGAAATACGAACATACAATGTCATGTAAAACATATGTACATACCAATATACATACATATAATATGCATACTATAATAAGAAGGACTGTGGGGGGTGTCCGAGGGTGGCCATACCCATAGGGGATCGTCACATACTGACGGTGAAACCCAGGGTTTGTACAATCCCCATGGGTTGTATGGCCACCTGAAGATGACCCCAAAGGTCTTTCTTTATCTTATCACCCAAACAATATTAAAAATATGTTAGAATTACTGAAATTCACAGTGAGCGGTATGTACAGCCTGACGAGAATTACCTGCCCCCAATAGGCACCGCTTGTCAGCCGTGCAAGTGATAAATACATATATACATATTACGAAATTATGAAATAACAAAAGAAATGACTAAATGGCTCATTAGTTCATTATGAATGACACCAGGAGAGTGTGAAGCCACACTTACACCATTGATACCCCTGACATTTTTTTTCATTTCTTAAAGTGGCTCTCTTTGCCAAAGAGCTTTTCTCGTGAGTCCACATAATTCAATACCTAGATATCTAAAACTAATCTATTGATTATAAATGTTTTACAGATCTAAGTTTAAGACATTCATGTGAGAAAAATATAAAAACACAAAAATCTCCCTTGTTAAAGGGGTAGTTAATGGGGTAGACAACTATTGATAAGACTTTTTGCTCATAACCTATAGATGTTAATGGATAAGATATAATTGCGCATACATGTAAGACATAACTGTGCATACATGTCTCCCAGGGCCCCCCGGTGGGCGGGCAGTAATTAACAGACCATTGACCGGTAATTGTGAGTTATACAACCCCTATTGAGATCACCAGGGGGGAACCTTGGGCCAGCCCTCTGGACAGTTGGGTAATGGTCTCAGTGGACAGTTTGGTGAATACTGTGTTGGCAATGTAGATTGTCTCTGGACATTCCCATGGTGGTTTTCTACTGATCGCCCTAGGTGTGGGAGTCAGGGTGGGGCCCTGGAGGCCCTGAGGTCAACCGGTGCAACTTACACTTCTCAATGCAGATTATAATAATACGAAGGTGCTGTACGACCCATAGGGGATTGTCACGTACCGAGGACAAAGCCCAAGGTTCATACAATCCCCATGGGTCCTACAGCCACCCGAGGATGACCCTAAGGTGCTTCTTTATTTTATCACCCAAGCAAAATGCAAAATAATGTTCAAACCTATTACAAATCATTAAATTGATAAGTTACGTATGGCGTTACGTATGGCTTGTCAATACGCCTTACCCACAATATGCACCGCTCGCCGGCCGTGCGGGTGATAATGTCTCTGGACATTCCCATGGTAGTTTTCTACTAATCACCTTATATATGTGAAGGTGGGACCCAGGAGGCCCTGAGGTGAACGGGTGCACATCTCATTATTACCATAAGGGGAATAATATGAGTAAAGTTTCATTATACCCTGGGCTGATTCTTGTATAAGAAGAACCGCGGTGGTTGTCCTCGTGTCGCTTAATGATCCCCATGGGGAGTATGTCTACCCTTGGACGACCCCAAAGATTCATCTATATTTCATCACCCTAGCAATATTCAAAAGCTGTTGAAAATACTGAAAACAAAGAGCGGTCGATACAGCCTGTCAGTACATACCGCCCACCATATGCACTGCTCCTAGGCCAAACAGATCTGAGACAGAGAGTGTGACGAGTATTGGGCCGCATAACCACTAGGCGACCCACTAGGCGACTTTTATACAATTGGCCGACAGATCAGTGCTAAGATCAGCTGACTTTGGGGTTAGAATCAGCTGACTTTAGCACTGATTCTGATTAAACATACACATTAACAATATAGTAAACTTACAGGCGATCATAGGAATGGCTGATTCTCCCTGTTGCTGGTTGCCTGTCGCCGCTTAAGTCACTTAGTAGGTATGGACCTTGAGTATCTTGTGGGGCTGTAGAATAGCACCACCACTGCATTTAATCTAAGATTAATAGATGTGCATCAATACTGTGTAAGGGTAAAACAGACGAATAATCTTATTTGTGAAGGGGTCCGCAATCAGTTTCTTAACCCTTAGTGAATGAAGATGTACAGTATGACACCAGAGCCCACAGGGAACAGAACGTCCAATACACACCTATCACAGAATGTGCTTTCTATGACTGTTAACTAAAGGGCCAATGTGCATTCTGAGGGCGAGTCTGAAACGGACATTTACATTTAAACCCCTTTCATATTTCATAGCAATGCTTAGCAAACTGATATTTTATAACTTTTGCTAATCGAGGGGTCAGACTGTGTAATCTTAGCCAACTTATAAGAAAGTAAAACTCGGGACTTAGAATGACTCTCCGCTGGGGATGGAGAACATCGAGGCTACGTGATAGGTTTGGTAAAACAGGGGTGTGAGTGCCAGTAGCTTCAGAGTGCAATTTGTAAGCAGATAGGCAAAACCTTGTGGAGTAAGCAGCACTGTGAACTCAGGTTACTGTTGGACGAGTGAGTGGGGCTGAGCCAGTGGAATAGGCTTGGGGCATTGGCTGTGTGTGGTCAAGTTGACAACCTCTCTGGACTGATAGTTGTCAATGGAAGCGCAGCAACATACATGACATGTTTGGATTTAATAAACTTTAGCCTTTTATTTGGGTGTTCTGTCACCTCTTAATGATGAGCTACATTCTGAGATGACCTGCAGCCGAGACAGGAATGAAGACTGCAATATAGATGAGCTAGTAAACTGGAATAACTAATACAGAAAATGACAACTGGCAACCCTATGCATAACAGTAAAATAAAAACCTATAGTTCACATAGCCTTACATGGCACATTCATAGCTTTACATAGCACATTCATAGCCTTACATGGTACATTCATAGCCTTACACAATACATTCATAGCCATACACAGCATAATCATATCTTTACACGGCACATTTTATCCACACCTTTTCTCTTTCTCTTAAAAGGATTTGTCACAACAGATTACTTTGCTAAGAGAACCATCTGTCGAGTTACACTAGTTTCGGCCTTCAGTGAACCCGATTCTTATCCTGTAGAACTCTGTTTAAGATGAAGATTATAAGATGGCCAATTCACGCAATGTAACTTTATCCTTTACAGCATAGGCTCAGAATGCCCTAGTAATGAGAGTTTATTACTAGAAAATGCTTATTTTAGGACATATTCATTGCAACTTGTGGCCTCTTGCAAAATGACCAATAGTAATAACAACTTTAAAGTATGCTTCAAGCAAGTGGTTTACAACACCTCGTTATTATGACATCAAAACGCATATAGCATTGTTTCTAATGAATGAAATTAAATTCTGTGGCTTAAAATTTGAAGTCACACTGTAGGTCTACATGCTGTAAGAAATAGTTTATTTACATCATTTTAAATAGGTTTTTCTGATGGGGCAACAAATGGCCTAACAATGATCAAAGTTGTCAAGGAATGCGTTAGTCATTATGAAAGCATTGATTGTTACAATCAGTATTGTGCAAGGGGCCAAAGTGGCCTGTTGCACAATACCTATCAATGTTCTGATACCCATCTTTGTTACAATAACTTTCGTAGCCACTTTGCATGTAACAACGCACGTTTTGAAACTGAAAAAAGCCTATTTGGAATGCTATTTATATGCTGCTATTTTTATAGTTTTTATAGCCCTACAGCACCCCTTTTTATATCAATTTTCAGAATTCAATTTGATCCAGTAGAAACAAAGATATTGGGGATTGCACTACAACAAAAAGTATCATTTTTATGATATGTGCCTTAAAATCATATTTGTTATGATCGTTTTGACTAAATTCAATGTGCAACAGGCCACAGGAGACCGAAGCATTTCATTTGAAAAAAAATCACAATACAAATAGACCTTCAGTGAAAATATACAGCAAGTAAGCATAGTCTTCAAGGGACTCTATATCACTGAAAACACAGAGTTGTCAAAAGCGGTGCCAAAAACGACAACTCAATGTTGTCTGTGTCTTTCATACAAAAAATCTTATTTATGAATAGTTTTATGTTGTAGATATCATAGTCCATAATAATGGCTTCCTATTATCTTATTAATAGTTATTAGGTATGGCCATTACACATAGGAGGCCTATGAGTTGTATGTTTTTTGATACCATTCACTTACAATACTTTGTCATAGACAGAGGCCATGACAACCTTGGGCTGTCGTTTTAGGCACCATTCACTTACAACCCTAGGGTTGTTAGGCAGGACTTTTGACTTCTCATTTTCTTCTGTGACAACCCTATGACAACCTGATTTTCATTTTTGCTTCTCTGAAGACCTTTTTGGCCCAAAGTAGTCAGAAGAAAATGAGAACCTTTGGGTTGTCATCAAGCCTCAAAATTCACAATGACAACTCTCTGACCACCCCCAAATTGTTATAGAATTGTCACAAGGTTGTCACACAGCATCAATCCTAAAATGAGCCCTGCTCTGCCCCCAAAAGTCACCTATTACAACCCAAAAGTCACCTATGACAATCCAAAGGTCACCTATTACAACCCTCTGACAACTTTAAAGTGGCTCTCTGACGACTTTGTGTTTTCAGTGATGGGGGTTGTTGCATGTAAGCCTCACAGAACCTTAAGCTTGACAGTGAAGGAATCAATACACTTGGTACCTCTGTGCTTTATCCTCCCCCCTTTAAGCACCACTTGACACCACCTCACAGGGAGAAGTGTACACACGAGACACGCCCTCCTTAACCGACTGGTGCTTCAAAGTAGGTTTGGGGCTCCAGGGGATTGACTCCTATTAAAGAGGTGAATACTTGTACAAATTGGCTTCATTTGGGAAGATTTGGATTTTGCAGAGATACAGATTCACCTGTGACCTGTTGTACAATGGATTTTCATTGTTAGGATCACCTTAAAATAACTTAAAGATCGTTTGCTTTTAAACAGCAAAAAAGTTTCGTTGTTACGAATATTGTAAAAACCTGGTTCCTAATGAATGGAATGGAATTCTGCAAATTGATATATGAAGGGAAAAATTAGAAAAAAATCAGTAAAAGTTACAGGTCATTGAGGGCATTGAGGGCATTGAGGGCATTAAGGCTGTAATATTAAGCAGCAATTTTTACCAGCAATTTTACCAGAGATTGTACCAGTGATTTAACCAGTGATTCTGTCACCAGTCGCTGGTTGCCCCATATCTACAGAGAGTCACCCAGCAAACCTGAGCTGCCAAGTGAATTTACTGGCAATTCTACCAATTGCCCATCACCCATCGCCATTAAGCCCCATACCCACCAAGTAATTTTACTGTTGCTTGACAAAGGAACAAGTGTCAAGTTCCCAGAACAATTGCCCAGCACTCAAAATCGCCAGGTGATTCTCTGGGGGTATGCTATGCTTTCTGGGCGACAGATGACGGGGAGCAGAATCGCCGGTGAAATCGCAAGTAAAATCGCCAGTACAATATCAAAATTGCTGATATGGCAGTTGCAGGGCGATGACGACCCCAATTCTCACAGTCGCCCATCGCCCAGCGATGGTAAAATCGCCTAGTGGGGTTTGGCCTTTAATTTCACTAAATCCTTTCACACTAGTGCTGAGAATGCACATCAAACCACTTCAGCACGCATCCTGGGTCTTGGCTGAAAGGAAAGGGGATTCTAGAATGCTTTCCAATGCGTTTCGGAACCGAATTCTAGAATTCGCATCGAGAGCAGTACTCCAGAAAACGATTTGCTTCTGTTCACTTCTCAGTGGTTGTGTGAACGATTCAGAAGCTATGGAAACATAGGATGTTATTGCACGAGTCCATGATGTCATAGTAGAATCCATGATGTTATTATACGAATACATGATGTTATTATACGAATCCCCATGCTAGGAACTGGAGGGAGGTTGACGTGTGAAAGTGCCGTATTCTAGAATGCGCTTCACTTCGGTACGGTTCACTCCTCTATTAGTGGGGGTTCTTATGTAGTAAGGTCATTTCTGAGGGGTAAAAGTGAACTGAAGACAGTTTTGGAAACCTGAGAATGTCTATTTTTAGGAAATCCATGTTTCCAAAAAAAATAATTTGGTTGCCATGGTTTTTGGCAGCCATCTTGAAAATACCCTAGCAACGTCACTAATATGCATAAAAGCAAGATTTCCATGCATGCTAGATCAATTCTAATGACACCTACCCCCACTAAATTGGTAGCTACCATTTTAATTATTATACTAGTTTCCATGGTAACCAACTTGGTAACCTAGCAACAGCACTTGATTATCAAATTTCCTTAGCAACTGGGTATTTAGAGTTCTAAAATTGCTTTAAATCACATTTAATCATAATGTTGCAGGTCCATAGACTTAATTGGTAAGATCAAACTGTTCCTAAAGCATGTATGTTGCCTAGCAACAACCTTCTGAACAATACAATAACCTAGCAACCAACTTTTGTGACCCTGATAGCCTACAGGTGCTGTGTTGAGCAACTATTAAAAAAGTTGTAGAAGCTCTGGGAAGTTTGCATGCCCTTTTACACAAGACCTCATAGTTCCAAGGAATCTGTAAATGGTTTTAATTATGGTTACCAACCGAATTGCCTAGCAACATTATCGTAATTTTGCAGTTGCTTAGCAACCAGGTTTAGAATTCTAAATCAATCTTAAAGGGGCACTCCAGTGAAAAAACATGTGTTTTGTGCATAGAGAATGTAAAATTCACAAGCTTATGATCGGTTAAAAGGTTATGGACCAAATAAGGGTCTATCAAGCTGTCCACTGGGAGTAGCCTTTTTGTTTTAATTACCCAGCATGCACTTCACCAACTTAACCAATTGTGGTTCCTGTTTGGGTTTGTGATATATAAGTGCCATTTATTACTTTGCTATGTCGTATTGAGTGTAATATACCAGAATTACCCATTCTGTTATAATCAAAATAATGAAAACTGAGTATGGCCATAAATTTTGAAATATATAGAAACGGTATCTATGGTGTTGTTTTTACCTAGCAACCCTTTCTAGGATTTCGTATTACCATAGCAACCAGCCGTTTAAACATCATTTATGGTTCCATAAAGCTGAAAACCCTCCACACTAAACTTATATAATACATCCAGGTTGCTTAGCAACCAATTTGATACTGGGTTGCTAAGCAACAGGTTGTTGTGTAGGGAGAACCAATGGCTACTATACTACTCAGTATGAAAACTGTGGGTTGCTAGGCAACCAGTAACAATTGATTCACTCCTTTTTTTTTTTTTTTTATATCATTTTATTTATCCTGAATAAACATTGGCGCACGCCAGTATTCTTTGTCTATCCAGCAGAAATTACATCGAGAATTGCTGGTATAGGACACGAAAGTGCACAAATAGTTGGATCATCATATACAAATTGAATCAGCAACTCCTGATAACTTCGATGGGTATAGTAATACAGATTTAACTTGTCAATTAACAGTCAACAACTTATATACATGATATGTAATGTAATGTCAAATGGTTACCTTAGTTCTTAATAACATGAGATTAGAAATATTGTAGTAGAAGGGAGGGAGTGAATGAGTGAAAGAAAGAAAGCAGAATAACGATGATAAAGGAAAAAACGGGGAGGGAAAGGAAAAGTAAAAGTATGAAAGAAAGAAAGAGCGAAAAAACATGAGTTATTTCATATCGTACATTTTGGAAGTCATACTTGCTAAGAGTGTATGGCAAGTTCTTAATATATTTACATATTCCATTCAACAATTCTATCAAGGGTTAATTGCATCCAAAGGTCTTAGCATCATGCGCTTGGTAAGTGATTTAAAAACCATGTAAGAGTCCGTATTCCTAACATTTGGAGGGAGGCTGTTCCATTCTACACTTCCATGGTACCTTATACATCTCTTATAAGCTTCACACCTTGGAATAGTTACATCAAAAACTATCGCATCGTGTGCTCTAGTTCTAATCTCTCTTAGGTTGAGCAAATGTCTCAGTGTCTGTCTCTTATACATAAAATTCAGGGTATGCGCTCTTCGCCTGTCTATTAAGAACGGGGTGGATGTAAGTTTGTGCGCTGCAGCAGAGCTAAACAGTCTATCAAATCCCATACAAATCCTTAAACATTTATTTTGTAGCCTCTGAAGTTTGTTGAGGTCGGCTACATTGCATTTACCGTATATTACATCTGCATAGTCAAAGTAAGGTAGTAACATTGTTTTATAAATCTTTAGTGCTACATGATTTAACAAGTATTTCTTTAATTTGCTGAGTAGTATCATTTTATATTGAATTAATTTAATGACAGAGGCAACATGCTTGTTGAATGATAATGTTGGGTCGAGTGTGATCCCCAAATACTTGAAATTCGGGACCTGCTGCAGTCGTTTCCCTTGGAGGTACAGTATGATGTTCTTTGCTTTTTTAACCTTAGACCTACTACCAAAAGCCATTATTTTTGTTTTACCTGTATTAATTGTAAGAGCGTTTGCTTTACACCATAGTTCAAATTTAACAAGACTAGCTTGCAGATCATCTCTTACCACTGTTCCATTTAACCCAGACTCATAAATTACTGCATCATCTGCATACAATTGCACCTTACCTCCTCCTAAAGCATCTGGCAGATCGTTTACATAGATAAGGAAGAACAGTGGGCCGAGAACTGAGCCTTGAGGCACCCCACAGGTAATTTCCCTCGTGTGAGATTCAATATTATTGGCCAGCACCAATTGCTTCCTCCCATATAGGTAACTTTTACACCATAGTAAAGAACTGCCTCTAACTCCATATTCCTCAAGTTTATTTAACAAAATCTTAGTATCGACAGTATCAAACGCTTTCTTTAAGTCAACAAAAGCCGCCAGCGAGGTATTCCCCTTATTAATTTGATCAAATAAATCACTGGTCAGATCGGCTATTGTACCCGTTGTTGAATGACCCTTCCTAAAACCTCCTTGAAATTTGGTTAAAATTTCATTCTGCTCAAGAAAAATAGATAGTTTATCGTGCACCAATTTTTCCAGTAGCTTCCCTGGGAGCGGCAGTAATGATACTGGCCTATAGTTCCCTACTTCACTCCTGTCTCCACCTTTAAACAATGGTACTACCCTCGCTACCTTCCATGACTCTGGGAAAATGTTCAATTCAACTGACTTGTTAAATAAGTATGTTAATTGGTCTGACAACACTAAGAATGCATCTTTACATATTTTCGACGAGATCTTGCTCATCCCTGATGATTTGATGGGATTTATATCTTTGCATAATTTTACTACATCCTCAGTATCCTAACCATTGAATTGATACCGTTCTACCATATCTTCTATTTCATGGTATATATATGGTTTAGGTAAGATTAAATACCTTATAAATAGATTAATAGGAGCTGTTATTCTTTTGGTGAGGTTGCTATACATACTAATGTTGCCATAGCAATTTTACTATATCAGGATGTGAAATTCCCATTACAAAATGTGCCTCAATGTATCTCCACTAAGGATACAAAGTTTCATGATGTTTCATCAAATAATATTTTCATAAAAACATTCTAAAAATGAATGAAATACTATAGCTAAGCCTACAGGAATCTAAACAGGAACCACAATTTGGTTTAATGGTGAGGTGCATGCTGGGAAATCTAATGGCCACCCTGAGTGGGGAGCTCAGGAGAATATTATTTCCTCAATAACTTTTGAGCTACTTATCCAATTTTAATGTTGTTTTGACTGATGACATCAGAAAGGCAAGATTTACCTACAATTTTGTTGCAGTTTGTCACTGGTGTTCCCCTTTAAGCAGTCAAATCAATAATGATCGACTCCTAAGAATTCATCCAGAATATTTGATAGATAATGGAGTCTTACATATTATTTGTTTCATAGCAACAGCCTATTACATATCAGAATGGCTAATCGATCAATTACAACTATCCAAAATTGATTGTCCCTCATCCCATCCCTACCTGTCCCCATTCCCACCCCCTTCCTTTTGTGACGATCCTCGGTAGTTTGGGGTTTCCGGTTTCTACAACAGAGGGACATGGGGGTTATTTCGGTTCTCAGCTGGGCACGGAGGCTGAGCAAGAAGCAGAGATGTGAGATCAAGAGTCGTGCCTCGCGCACGAGGGGGGCTGAGTGGGTCGGTCAGGGGATCGGTATTCGCTGAAGAGGGGGGGGGGGGTGTTGGTCAGACTGGACCAAGGGGTTTCAGCCATCGGGCGCGTAGGATGGCAGAGGGCAAAAGTGTGGGGTAGGGGTCCGGGCCGTCTCTTCGTCTTCGGGCTCTCGAAGGCCAGCTGGGAGATCTACCTCCTTTTATCTCAGCCGGAGGTCGCGGGCCAACGGTCGCCTATTGGTTGGTAGCGTGGGGCCGAGCCGGTCACGCCTTGGTACCTCCGGTTATTATACTACCGCTTACTATTTCAGGCTTTCGTATCTGGCCGGTCTTCCGTTCCCGGGTCGTCAGTCAGGCTATTTTGGGCCTTCAGGCCATGTTTCGGTCCTTTGGGTCTTCGGGCCCCGTTCTAATTTTCGTCTAAGTTTCCTATAAACTTTACCAATATTACTTGTATTTTCTGGTTACTTAGTCCATATTTGATCATCTTATTGACTGGAATCCCTCCTAAGGGGCTGCTAGAGGAAGAAGACATTTCTGAACACAAGGAGTACTAAGAAGGAACTCTTTATTTTCGGACCTCAACGTCCCTTTTATACTCTATCGGTCAACTCTGATTGGCTATTTCTCGTCACGTGGTCATCACATGATCATACTGACATCATTTCCGGTTTACATAGTTTCTCGGGTTTCGGGCTTTCAGGCCCGTTACAAAGTACACTTTTAACTCTACCCATTGCTTTACTTTGACACTTGATGAATAGACATTCATCACACCTTTCTTTTCACTACTTCCTCTATGTCCTTATCCCTGTCCCTGCCTTGTTCCTGTCCTTATCCCCACCCCTTCCTGTCCATGCCCTTGTCGTTTTCCTGTCCCTCTTCCCATCCCCTACCTGTCTTAATTCCCTTCGCCTTTCTGTCCCTCTTCCCATTCTCTAAATGTCTGTATTCCTGCCCTCCCCGTATTGTGCCTCTTTCCATCTCCTTTCTGTCCCTGTTTCCTACCTGTCCCTCATCCTATCCCTAACCTGTCTGTACTCCTGCCCACCCCATATTGTGTCTCTTTCTTCACACTATCTGCCCGTCTCTCTTCCCATCCTCTGATTATCCCTCATCCCACCCCTACTTGTTCCTCTTCCATTCCCTACCTTTCCCTCTTCCTGTTCCCAACCTGTCCCTACTTCTGTCCCCTGTATCTGTGCCTCTTTTCATCCCTTAAGTGTCCCTGCCTCCTTCCTGTCCCTCTTTCTAACCTCTACTCGTCCCTTCCTCCCCACCCCGTACCTGTGCCTCCTTCCAAACCCTATCAGTCCCTGTCTCGAACCTGTCCCTCTTCCTACCCCACTTGTCCCTCTTCCAGTCTCTTCCAGTCTCTTACTGTCCCTCCTCCCCTCCGCAAATTGTCCATATTCCTTCCCGCCCTGTACCTGTGCCTCCTTCTGCCCCCTATCTTTTCTTATCTCCTGCCTGTCCCTCTTCCCATCCCCTACTTGTCCCTTTTCCCATCCATACTTGTCCCTCTTCTGGTCCCTACCTGTCTTTCTTCCTGTCCCCTACCCATCCAGTCTGCCCCCTACCTATCCCTCTATCTACCCCTTATCTCTCCCTGTCCACTACTTGTCCCTCTTGACATCCTCTACCTGTCTGTCTTCTAATCCCTACCTGTCCCTCTTTCCTTCTTGTCCTTACTTGTTCCTCTTTCCATCCCTATATGTCCCTCCTCTCATCCCCTACCTGCCTCTCGTCAAATCCCCTACATGTCCATCTTCCCACCCCCTACCTGCTCCCCTTCCCTTCTGTTGTAACATGTCCCTCTCCCCATCCTCTATGTGTCCCTCTCCCCTTTCCCTACCCACCCTCACCTGTCACTTCCTATCCTCACTTGTAATTACAAATCCTCACCTGTTATCAACATCCTCATCTGTCAGTACCCATCCTCACCTGCCACTGCCCATCCTCACCTGTTACTGTGGGTCTGCTGGCAAAGAAAGGACCTAAAACTTCATGAGTCATAGGAGTAAATAAGGGGCAATTGCCATTTTATACCACATTCCTTTGACTATCTAAACTGTTTTGAGAATTCACATTTATATTTTCCTAGTAATAATGTAACCTTGTCGTACTTCTCTATGGTGTTAGAATCAAATTCATTTGGCTTTTTGCAAAATAGGGCCAGTCACACAATTTGTCCTTTCTTATCCAGAAGACCTATACCTACCCTCACCTGTAAATGATACTACTCATCTGTCACTACAATCCTCACTTGCCACTACCCATCCTAACTTGTCACCATTCACCCTCATCTGCCATCACCTCCTCCAACCTGTGAGGGAAGATGTCAAAATTCCCAACAGCAGGTCGCAGCCAGTGGTGAGTGACTCAGCAGCATGTAACCACCACTCAGTAGTGCCAAGGGTCATGACTGGCCACCATTTGGCTGCAGCCTGAATAGGAAAGGGGTCCTGACACTGTGTTAATGACCCTAAATGACCTCATTAACCAATCAATTAATTGATTAATTAGCCATAATGAGGTCATTAAGGTATGTAATGTATAAACATATAAAAGGAAACTTCCACTATATCTTTTTACCAAATAATAAACTGATAAAATGTTATGTCTGGCACCCTTAATGGTCATTCAATTGGGCTGTGGAGTGCTGCAGCTAATTAGTCTAGGGCATTTAACTGACATACTGCCCCAGCCTGCCACAGCATCTGGGGGTCGCAGCCTCTGAATTTTGATCTCATCTTCTTCTATCAATACTTGCGCTCGCCTATTATTGCCCACTCTCCTTTGTCACTAATCACCCTCACCTCCCACTACCCAACCTCTCCTATCAGTACCTACCCTCACCTGTAACTACAAAGCCTCATCTGTCACTACCGACCCACACATGTAACTACAACCCCCATCTATCAATATCTACCTCAAACTGTCATTACCCACCTGTATCTGTACTTATAACTCTAAAGATGTAAGTACAAGCCCTCAACTGTAACTATCAAACCTTACCTTCCACTATTCACCCTCAGCTGTCACTATTTATTTGTCTCCTACCTGTCCCTCATCATGCCCTATACATCTTCCTGCCACCTACCTGTCCCTCTTCCCATCCCCTGCTTGTCTCCCTCCCTATTCCATATATGTCCCTATCCCTCCTATACCCACCCTCAACTGTCACCACCCACCCTCACCTGTCATTACCAACCTTTACCTGTCACTACATACCCACATCAGTCGCTACCAAGCCTCACCTGCTGCTATTAACCCTCATCTGTCACTATCTGTCATCACTTGTCAGTACAAACATTCACCTGTGGCTATCCACCATCACCTGTCAGTATCCACCCTCACCTGTAATTACCAGCCCAAAACATACAACTATAAACTCTCACCTATATCAAGCCTCATCCATCACTAGGTACTCTCAACTGTCACCTGTCAAGGTTAGTTATAGGTGAGGGTGGGTAATGACAAATGAGAGTGGGTAGTGATAGGTAAAGGCAAGTAATGACAGAAGAGGATGGGTAATGACAGATGAGGATTTGTAGTTACAGGTGAGGGTAGGTAGTGACAGGTGAATAGTGGCAGGTGAGGATGGGTAATGACAGGTGAGTATGGTATTGACAGATCAGGGCAGGTAGTGATAATGGCTCATAAATACTGATAAAAGAATTACTATGTAAATTTAGTCATTCCTTCTAAGAGTCTCCCCCGACATCATTATATTTAGAATTATTGGTATAGTTGCCATGGTGACCATGGCAACAAAATGCTTCTTATTCTCATAACACAGATATTAATCCACACACATTTTCTTGTTCCTAAAATTTTGATAAAACAGATATATTAGGTATCTCAGAGAATTTTCAATTACTAAACCTAGATTCATGGGGCTTTTACCAATCAATAGGGGTTAGATAAAGAACATCGTATCTATCTTGATATCCTGAATTGGTTACATCCTTGATTTTCTGTGATTTTGTCTACTAAAGATTTTTGGTACTTTTCCACATTATTATAAGAAAAACAATAAAAAGCATGATGTAAGTGTTATCTAAAACACTGAGAAACATCAAAATTTGATAAAGTTAGATATACTGAGGGGTATATCTAGATCTGATTTTTCTTATTACATATATAAAACCCATGCGTGCATGGTGGAACTCTGAAATCAAGGAAATTTAGTAAAGCCATCTCAAATCAATTACCCAAAGTGACAAAAGCTGGCAGTGTACTAACTGCCCCAACATCTAGACCTACTAAACCTAGATTGCTATTTTTGAATGTGGTCATAAAGTTGTACTATATACCATTGAACTCTTCTTGAATTAAGTTATTTAACAATATAAGTATTGTCAATTATTGTATGTCCACTATAGTTTATGACTGAACATACCCCCCTTTTAAGTCTTTGTTCACATTTTGTTGTTGAAATAAGCCACTCTCCTTGATACCTACCTTAAATCCCCAAACCATTTGACTTTGACCATTTTTGGGATTTTGACATTCAAAATTGAAAGCTAATATTTGATCAATGTCAGAAAATAATCTTTTTCTTGCATATGGATAATGGTACTTACTGCAAATATAAGAGCAGATGTGGACAAAATTCAATATCTAGTCTCTTTATATTTTCTTTGACTCAAAATTGATCAGATACATATAAAACTAGGATTTTGGAAAATGTTTCTTTTGTTACCATAGCAATGGAATACTATTAAACTCACTTGAGTATTGCTTATAGGCACATACATCCTTATGATAGCTTTAATTGTTATGCAAAGCCAAACAAAATGTATGTTGTCAAGGCTCTTGGTAAAGTTGTAGAAAATTCATATTTTCTTGGTATTTTGACTATCAATAAAGGTTTTATTGGCCTTACTTCAAGGTCAAATGGGCATTTTATTCATTTCTCCTAGAATTTTAATGGTAGCCATAGCAACTAAATGCTATTTAACTCTGTATAGCATTATTTAAAGGTGCATACATCTGTATGATAGCTGTAGATGTAATGGAAAGCCAAAAGAAATGTGTGTTGTCAAGGCTCTTTGGTAAAGTAATAGAATATTCCTATTTTCTTAGTATCTGACCTTCAAAAAAGTAACCTTGACCTTGAGCCAAGGTCAAATCTACATTTTTTTATTTGGGCCCATAATGGTGCCTACATTGTTAGAAAAGTTTATCCTTTTTCCCTGAATAGTTTTTTAACTATGGACCACTGTATAATTCACTTTTATGGATTTTGAGAAATTTCTTGTTGCCATGGAAACGGGCTGAAAAAACATGTTTCCATCGAAAAGATTTTTTGGAAACATTGGTTTTTGAAAAATACACATTGTACGCTTTCCAAAACTGTTTTCAAATTGCTTTTACTACTCAGAAATGACCTTGCCTCATTTTCATACATAAGGATCCCCACTATATGCTTTGATGTGCTTTGCATTGCCGTGTAGTCTGAAAGGGGTATCAGTGGGTATGGCCTTTAACGGTACCTGTCTCACCTACTGTTAAGCACCTGTCTCACCTGTTGAGCACCTGGCTGGTGACGTCAGAGGTCACTGACTCCTGTTACTGCCATGTGGGGTGGGGTCAGGGTGGAGGGGGAGCAGAGGGAAACCTGATAGGCCCGGGTAGGATTACATTGCATTAATCACATGCAGAGAAATATTTCTGGAACTCGGGGTCAATTGTGAGTTGCATATATGCTGCATGAAAGATTTTTTAGTAATCCTAGATCCACCTGTTGCGTAAACAATGGACATTCGTGTGCACATTCGCGACATGGTTTTTACTCAAGGTCGGCTTTGGGTTGTGCTTACGTCGCACACATGAATTTTGTTAATTCAGGATGTGCATTGCATTCACAAGGACAGAAAGGAAAGTCAAAATCCCATTAAACCCTTAGCCGTCATTTTAGAGGATTTAGCACTCTCTTGCACAGTTATGGCTTTCGTTTCATGCAGATGTACTTTAGTTAGTATGATAATAAAACCGATAATCCATAACTTAGTGCCATATTTGCTGATTCATAGACTCTAGAAAGAATAGGTGGTAACATGAAAAGCTAGATTTTAATCAATAAAGGTCACAAGGTCAATAAGGTGCCAGATTATAGCTGTCAGATAATGAAGGGAAGCTGAAATGTCAAAAAATAATGATGAATATACATCAGAGTTATTTCTTTTGTAGAATCCAATTATAGCGCAGTTTTAGAATAATTATTTCCTAATTGAAAACCTGTTCTAAGAAGGAAAATTTTGTAAAGTTCTCTGGCCACTAACAAATGTGATTGTAGAAGAATTTTTCCATGGAAATCAGGAAACAAGGAAAATTAGATATGTCACTGACATAACTGGGGAAAATCTCGTTTGCTATATTTGTGATGTAAACAGGAATAGGATATCATGAAATCAGACTAGGTTATAGGTTTTATTTGATCTGATTTTAAGTATTTTTTACGTAAATCTACACTGGAAATTTAATTAGTTGTATATCTGATATCTCGAGGACTAGGTCAAACCATTAACTATGAATTGGGGATGGTAATTAAAATGGCCATAACTCTAGTTTTATTTCTTTGAAAACCCATTTTGGACAATACTAACCTCAAGACTCCTCGCTTTTTCCTGTTATATATCTATAACGTGCTGAACCACGTCAGAACTAGAAAGGGATTTTGCTGTTTGTGTGTATGGTATGACGTCTTCTGTTCCTCTCAGCACCAATAATATCTATATAAAACTGACCTGGATTTCATCCTGACACCGACAAGGGGCAATATAGGGGGTTGTAATGTGGGGGACCAAAATAATTGGCTTTTTTTTCGTGCTGATTCAGTTCAACAATCATCTCATGATATTGAGATTTTTTTTTTTTTTTTTAAACATTTTATTTTTAAACTGGGTGGCTTTCAGATTTGGCATCTGGTTTCCTGCACCACCCAGCAGAGATGCTTTACATGTAAAATAATTCGGCGTGATCAAGACACATGCAATAAGATACTACTGTACAATGAGATAGGCACAGTTTATATGGATCCATACTAAAATTGGCCAATTATTCTAGTAGATTTGGCTGATTTTAGCACCGACCAGTTGACCGACTTTGTTCAAATATTTATAAAATAATTTTCATCCTTGTTTAGGAAATACTGAGGGGCTGTTTTTCTCAATTCTGGTTGGACAGAAAAAAAAAGAAATTGTTCAAATTTTCCTATTGAGTATGCAGCTTTGAGGGTAGCTGTTGTGACATGTAAACTGGGGTTGTGGGAGTATAGATCCCTCTGACACAGAGCCTACTGGGAGGTCTGGTGGGGCAGGGACCGGTCAATACAGTGGGCCGAATAACCAGAGTCAGTTTGTCGCCCCATCTCAGGTTACAAGACATCATTGATTCAGTATTAGTTTTAACGATGTGTGCAGTAAGGTTTATGTGTGAGGTGGAGGTAATGTGTCATGTAGGACGGCCGCACCTAAGTCAGGGGACCTGCTCACAGGCTGTGATTCAGTTTTAGTTTTAACGATGTGCACAGTAAGGTTTATGTGTGAGGTGGGGGTAAGGTGTCGGGTAGGACAGCCACACCTAAGTCAGGGCGCCTGATTCAGTATTAAGGCCATATTCAACAAACCAAAAGTACACTGCCAATTTCACCCCAATACATTTTTGTTACTGCCAATACATAATCGGCAGCACTGCCAATAAACTTTACCAACCTGTTGGTAAATATTTCCTATGATTTTGAACTGGTTGCTGACTTTGCACTTTTGGTGGCCGAAATTGCACCGAAAGTAGTCGATCCTGATATTGAATGTTTCCATGGAGATGCTCAGTATTGGCGGCGCATACTTTCGGTATGTGGAATACAGCCTTTAGTTTTAGCTATGTGCTATGTGGGGTTTATGTGTGAGGTGGGGGTAAGATTTCCTGTAGGACTGCTGCACCTAAGTCAGGGTCACAGTCATTGATTCAATATTAGTTTTAACAATATGTGCATTTTTACCCATCGCACGGCTACACAGCGGTAGGTACAACTTGCAGTGCATGTCCTAGGCCCTTGTAAAATATAGACTGTGGATACAGACTTAAACTACTTCAAAATACATTAAAACTTGTCCCAGGCCAATTTTGGTGACCCACCAAAATTGGTTTGTTTACAAACATTGCTGTCTACAGGTACACTTAACATGAGTATTTTAGAATTCAAGTGAAACGAGAGCCAGTTATCATGATTTATAGTGTACCAATGGCTAAAGTTACCCTTATAAAATGTTTTTGGACCAGCCTTCAATAGAATATACCAGACTCAGAATGGAATTTTGGAATTATAGGATAATTCACCATGAAAATAGGTACAATTAACGCCATGAATAAACCAGTGCACTAATCTGCTAATACTGACATCCTGCTTGTATGGCCTTATATTGGGCCCCAGTGGTGCCACCCGTTTCATCAATCAACAATGGCTGCGGCTCGGGTGACTAACCGACGGGCCGCACTCACAAAAGGAGTCAATCAGGTCTAATGCTGGGCCTATGTACTTTAGTTCTGTACAATGAAGGCCCGGCCGCACTGCCCAACTCAACTAGATTTTTAGAGCTCCTGGATGCGACTAAAACAGCTGAGAGTCTGGTCTTAGTCTTTACAGTGTGGGTTGCCATAGAATGCTAGATTGTCATAGATCTAACCAATTTAATTGCATAATATATAGTCTTAAGGGGTGGCTACACTTCTCCACAGTGGAGTTAAGTTGAGATAAGTACTCTGTCCTTGGAGATGTGGTTAAGACTAGAGGCACATGTTTAGACACTATGTGACAAAAGACACTAAATCACAAAATGTTGTAGATATGGAGTTTGTATGTATAAACATCATAATACTATGTTTGTATCCTATAGTTTAATATGGGCCTGAACAGATGAGAAAACTGAAAAATATCAAATTTTAGACTTTAATCATGGCAAACTACAAATTATGCAATGATGAATGACATTTTCTATAATTGAGCCTTGTGACTGGTAAACATGTTTTGCAGCATATATCTTGGTTTAGGCTAGTCTCATACAGGAATTGAACTATTTGTGGGGGTGAGAGTTGATTGAGTTTATATTAGTTGGGCAGTGTTGCCGGGCCTCAAACGATGGGTCTAATACTGGGGTTATGTTCATCAGTTCTGTCTAACTAAATGCCGAGTCAGTCCTCACTAAATATGGCTGACCAGCCATTGCGGAATTATTGATGTGTGGCATCAAACGGGCCAATCAAAGAGGCCCTAGGTGACCTTTAGCTGGGCCCTATGGAGCCGTATCGTTTACAATCTATATATATTGTATGTATATGTATAGAAAGGGGTGGGGGAAGCCAAACGTTAAAGGGATTAAGAGAAGAAACAACTAGATTAAAAAGGGAAAATGCAGAAAACTTCTGATGGATTTGATGATGCCAATTATTTTCAAATATTGCTTAACCCGTAGTTTGTCATCTTGGATTCCAGAGAGATTTTCCAAAGGTGTTTTATCTGTTACATAGAAGCAGGAACGTTTATCAGAAGGCAGAACGGGTGTATCTTGAAGAAAATAGTATTGCTCGCAAAGGCCTTAAGGAATTTTATGTCAATAGTTTTTTTTTTATTTCCCCGCTGCCTTCAGAAGTAGTCTACCTTAAAGTAATCAAAGACTTCACTTTGATTATACTGACCGCTCATGCAGCAGGCAGTATAACTACCTGTAATGCTCACTATGATGTCAATATGATATGATATTAAATGGAATGATATTTAAACGCCCATGGTCATATCCTGTAGCAGATCGAGGTTTTTGAAAAGGTGAGGGCGCGCTAATAAAAGGGGGGTGGGGGGGGGGGGCGCCCCCCTTTTCCCAGAACTTTACATTAAAAGCTGCGCATCGACACTTGTTTTTTAAACACTGAATTCTGCTTCACTTGATGTCAAAGGCTATTATATGTGGGTCTGGAGACTGCGTTTTTCCTGTTCCCGAATTTATATCTAAACATAAAACCGGCTATATGTTCTTGAATCAATAAATTAACAGTTGACACCCCACAAGGTGGTCAGGTATAGGTCTGTAAAGGGTCTCTATAGTAGGGGGCTGTGCTTGGAGGAGGAGAGAGAAACCCTATCTATCTAGACAGATGTCGCCAACACCAAACGATGACAGATATTACAGGTACCTCTCTCCTCTGAACTCACCACTGCCGACCTGCGGGTGTGGTCTGACGTCATTGATGTCCTAGGGGACCGTTGGGGTGACTTTGGAATACGTTTATAGGCCTATATATATATATATATATATATATATATAGTATATTCCGAGAAAACACACCTAGAGTTCACCTAGCACCTGGAAGAACATGTATTCACATGAAGATGTTAATGAAACCCTATCTTGAATATTTCTTTTACATGTGTAGATTTATTACATAATTAAACATATGTATTACATAGATTCAGTCTATTCTCTACTAAATAAAATTCAACATTTTAAATCATACTGTCGTCGAGTTGGATGTTCATCTACACTTCACATATGTATTACATGTGTGTTAAATACTGTATCTTATTATACCTTAGGGTGATACAAGTTTAGTAGTTTAACACAGGATGATACAAACCTGGGCCCTGGCCTCTGGCTGATATCAGGGTCCTGGTCCGGGGTGATAACCGCTCTCGTACTCACTTCTCAGTTGGTTATATGTATACCATTTGTATATTATTTATGTTACATAATTATATAATGTAACATATACGTTGGTAGATATTACGGGTACTTGTGTGCCCTTTACTCGCCTCATAGCCTCTGGGCGATGACTGACGTCATTGATGTTGTCATAGAAGACTGTTAGCATGACTGTTTTATATTATATATATATATACATATATATATATATATATATAATATGTATATATACCAACACATTTATATAAACTATATCATATACGTTGTACCAGTATATAAATAAATATATGATATATAATACACACACATATTCATATAGGTGAATGGCTCGTGATGTCCTTTGACTAAATCCACCCCCCTCCTTCCCTCTTTCCCAACGGTCGCAGTTTGTTTTGGAAGCTTATCTGCCACGGCGAATTGGGATTAAGAAGTACCTCCTAGGACGTCAAACCATAGGCGAATATATACCCAATGGGTCGTTGACCAACCCAATGACGTCCACATCTGTTCTTCCATATTTTAATACCCAAACAATAAATGTTGAGTTTTAAAGGGGGTATTCCAATACACAGCATGGGCCGTGATATCAGCACGATAAGATGATATTATTGACAAATTTGCATACAAGAGTGATATAATGATTAAAACTGACAATTCGGAGCATGTGTCATATATGTAGCACATCAATTGTATCTGTAACATGTGCAATTTCTTTGCGAACATGTTCATATCACAGCCCAAATCGTGTAGTGGAATACCATCTTCAAGTGATGAAGAGAAGGCACGGTACTGGCGCATTCGTGCTGTTGGCGATATACCCCTTTTCCACGAGTTTGCGCAGAAAACCTGATCCCATCTCTTTTAGTTTAGGCCAAAAGGAATCCATATCGTTATCGTTTATACGAATGTGCAATGTTTTAGTACTTAGTCTTTCTATGCTGAGCTCCCTGGCCCCTTCTAAAACCCTGGACCCACCTGTTGGCATTACAATAGGGATCTGTGTACACATTCACAGCATGTCCCGCTCTCTGAATAATTCACATGAAGGTCTACACCAATACTGATAGGTGGAAAGGGAGGGGGGGGAGGACTATTCTTGGAACCCCTTCCTTGAGAGTGTATAAGCAGGAGTTAGGGCACCCAAACCAAAGACCAACTGGGCTTAATCGGAGCACAAGTACGCCAACTATTAGTATTACTATTAAAAGAAACGACCGATAGCTGTGCCAATTCAGCTCACTAATAAGTAAACAATATTGAAATATGGATGTTTGATATGAATTGCTGCTAAAATCATCCGATCATTCCGGTAGAATAAGCCAATACTAACGTCGGTTAGTTGGTCGACTTTGTTAATATTTGCCTAGTTGGTATAAGAGGAGTACAATTGACTGAAATGACATCACATTGCACCAAAAACAGCCTGACCCATTTAAGCTACTTTTATCTTTGTTCTTCATATTTACATCGCGTCTGGAGACCAGAGGGAAACCGAGACCCAGGTTCGATCCCTGGCTGAGGCACCACGACAGGGTTATCAAAGGTCCCTAGAGGACCACAGGCTGTTGTGTGTGTGTCCCTGTCTATGGGACCATGCACATTAAAGAACACCTGCCTCGGTAAAAGTGTAGGGGTATGGTCTCTATCTCCTCATAGATTCGATCACCATCACCACCCTTGATATGACCCTGGCAGTTTAATAGGGCGTAAAGCAACCAATAACCAACGAACCAACCACTTGACCAGTAAGCCGAGGTTAAAATGGTCCGTGTAGTACACCAGATATTCCAAAAATACATCGCTAATGATCAGACCATGATCATGGTCGACAAAGATTGGTTCCAACCAGCCCCCAGGGGAATGGTCACATAGAGACAAATAAGAGCTTTCCAGTCTCTATTTAAATATATACATATAAATGCAAGGTAGTTGATCTGACCATGGCCTTGGATACTCCGTAATTGTATCCAATAAAGGGTCATTGGAACTACACTAATGCTGCTATATATATAAATGTGCGCTTATGAAAGCGTTGTATAATGATGCACCCTGGGGGCCTGTGTAAACGATACAATAGTAATTGTCATCCACGGAATGCTCAAGTGCCCTCTGTGGTGCATAAGTGTTCGACCGTTTGACTCATGCTGTGTCGTGGGTTTCCCCAGAGTGGCATAGCTAGATGGATTCCAAGTTGTCTTGAATTCTCTTTTATTTCCTAAAATATGAGAAATATTATAATATTACTATGTTTGTTATGCATTATATTGAATTTGGGGAGGCATCTCTGTTGATGTATACGTAAGTCTAAATAGACTATAATTATGTATCATCACTTGAACAGAACTTTTATTGCACTTTTGATGAAATGATGAGTTCAGAAATTGGTAGCCGACCAAAGACAAATTCACAAATGTATCAAGAAAATCTATGAAGCGTTTTAAAGGGATGTGAAACAAAATTGCTGCAAGGAATAAGCACAAATGTTTGACAAGAATATGAAATTAGATCTTTTGCCATTTATTTGATATTTTGTAACAGATTGGTGTAGCGTATACCATCAAAATGTATTGCAAACCAGGGGTCCTGGCCCCCACAACACTTTTGGTGGACACTAAAGCTTGATAAAGAGAAAAAAACGTCGCTCATTGTGCGCAAATGCACACGTTTTAGTACTTAGCCTATATGCTAATCCCTCTTCTGAAATCCTGTATCTACCACTGGCAAATATGCATAAATTTTATGTCAACGCGAAAATTACAAAGGATTGATGTACGGCTACAAACAGATTCCAGTGCACAATGTCAGCAATGTGAATCCAAATAGTGCAACTTTCGTAAATGCGTGGAAGATGAAGATGAGTAATGTCAGCCAGAAGTAACCATGGCAACGTTTGAAACGTGCCCACCTAATAGTAATCATAGCACATTACATTACAAACATACCTAAACAGATTGGGGGCCTTTAATTAAGTGCGCACACACCAATGGGGTTGGGGGCGTCTACAATTTCTAAGATATGTGTATACGTTCTTGTAAAAATCCAATGCATATTTCAGTTCGTGGGGGGGGGGGGGGGGGGGGTCTACACTTTTTGAAAGTTTGCGTATGTACTAAATGGAAGGCCCAATGTTACTGTAGCATTGTAATGATGCTGCAGATTGCCTGGGTTGGGTCCTGGGTAGGTGGGAGGCCTACAAATCACATACCTACATCATGACCTCACCTTACTAATCAGTCGAGGCACCCCATCAAAAATGTGACATTATTGGCTCTTGTTACGTTCTTTCGATGACCAAGAACGTCTTTAGAACCTTACATTGTGACGTTGCAATGTGACGTTATTGTGACATTCTTGGTAAGTTCTTTCGTGTAAAAATAACATTATCATAACATTCTGTAAGGCTTCAACATCACTGAAATTGATGTTATTATAACATTCTTTTTAACCTGACCTAAAATAGCGTTACTTTTAAGTTTTAATTTAACAATTTAACAGCCTGACCAAAAAAGTATGATCAAAGAACGTGCCCATTACATGGCTGCTTGCCTAGGTTTGGTCTGGTGCATGCCATTAATATGATTAATATGAATACCACCAGTGAGTCTAGTCTTGAATCCGGATTCGCCTGAGGGATATAACCATTCAAAACTGACAGCTATATAGAGGCGTTATTACCAAACATTTTAAGCCCGAGTCCATAGAAACTCATATATATCCAATCACTTATTCCAGTTTGATCGGCAAACAGGGCGTCACACTATTAAAAAAGGCGTATAGGTCAGCTAATTGCGGTCTTAAGTGTGATCTCAAGCAACGAAATATACTAATTATCTCAGTCTTTTGTAACTGGTCATAAGAGATGTTCATTTTGATTTCATTATTCTTTATTTTTGTGTATTTTTGTATGTGTACATAGTTCCACTCCTTATTCCCAAAGATGAAAGGGTTACCCTGAGCTTGATTCAGAAACAAAATAAAAGAAAATAATTTAAAGAAAACAACTGTTGGCTGTCCACATAACTATGTTCTTTTGAAATAGATATGTCGTAAGTATATTAAAATAATGTGGGGTTCAAGACTGCATGATCAGAGACTTGTGCGGTTCTCACAACTTAAAACTTAAGATGAGAAGAGTCCGGCCGTCCTCACTCAAATCAAACGTAACATAACATAAAGCTAACAACAGAAGCAAGCAGATCAAAAGTCTGTAACTTCATCATATCAAAGTAAAAGGATCTTTTAGGAGGATCTGGCCTCGAGGCCTTGAGGTTCTATAAATACGGCCATGTTTGCAACCAAACTTTCCCAACAAATTCAATAATCACAGAAGCTCTACAGTTTATCTTCAGCCAATATATAACCTCACTATCATCTTCTCTTTTCTTCCAAGGGGCCTTCCATTTAGTACATTATGCACATTTAAAAAAACAAATGAGACATTATTTTTTGGTGAGGTTAGAACAAACCCAAAACAGAATGTTATAAAAACATTATGTTTAGATTGAATAACGTAACCAGAACATTATAGTAATGTCATAGTACAACGTCACAGCAGTATGTTGCAGCAACATTATTGGGAGTCATCAAATTAACAAGAACCAATACACAGCTAAACAGTACGTTGCTACAACATTATAATAACGTCACATGCTTGGCTGGACCATTACCCCCTTGGGCCAAACTATGTATTTTATTTGTACTACAACATTATTATGCACATTTTCAAAATTTCTTTGGTGTGCACGTACTAAGTAGGAGCCCCCAACTCTTCTCTCGAAAATCCGTTTTCACAGTTTCAGAATCTCTCTCACAAGCAAGAATATGACGTTATAATAACGTTATTATAACGTTCTTGTGAGTCATGATTTGGTTCTTGTTACATTATTTTGATGACACCCAAAGACGTCTTTAGAACCTAACATTGCGACGTCGCAATATAACGTCATTGTGACGTTCTTGTACTGTTCTTTGACATTATGATAACATTATTATAACATTCCTTATTAGTTAGGTCACAACTCTACCAAAATATAACGTTTATATAATGTTCTTTTTTATAAGTTGTACCTTTACCTAAAGTAATGTTATTGTTACGTGACAATTGGATAGGTTTCAGATTAACTACAAAAGTACAGTCGCAGAATGTTCTTGTTACGTCGCTGCTTGCCTGGGCCTGGCCATCCCCCCTCACTCACATTTATATACTCATTGTTACCCGATAGCCTCCCTGGAGCTCCCATTTTATAACGTGGCCGACCTCATTAGTAACTGTAATGCCCCAGAAATGGTACAGTACAATTATAATTACTTTATTCTCATCCTTGGTTACAGATTTGATTTCACACTAATAGCGCATCACGTTCCTGGGAGCGTGGTTAGACTCCTGTTACACAGATCTGTGTGGGCGAGGACGGTTTGAATGTATTGTCATTCTCAGAACAGTCCTCTGTGTTGTTGTTCAATACAGGACAAAGTACATTTTCAAAGTAACGAGGCTTTTTATAAAGTTGAGTACTGCGTAATACAGTTTGGTAAATTGGCTCTACAGAAAGGAAGGACTATACAAGTCGGCAGGGCCTTTAAACAAGGGGGAGGGAGGGGTCGTGGCTCTTTGCTGATAACCGACGAATTTGAATTAGCCCTCATATAATAGTCATTGTGTCTAATTCTGCCTTATTATTTTGATACAGAATTATCATGAGTTCTAGGAGGATTTTGATGTAGGGATTAGATAACAATTATATAAAAGGTCTCGTTGATAAGATACAATTTCTCTCAGGAGCCTTCCATTTAGTATGTACAACCCCCCCCCCCCTCCTAGGGAAAATTGCAAACTGGGATTTTGACTATAAATTACGCACACTTTCAACAATTTCAGATCCTCCCTCCCTCACCGATTCGTACATGTAGACTTAATAGAAGGCCCCTCATCTAGATTAAAACACTGTTTAGAAAGGAGCCTACCTCTCAATACTAGATCTCATAGAAGCTTTCCCTGAAAAGAGGCAGAAAGTGAGATATTTCAATTGAATACCAGCTATAACTTATAAGGTAACTTTCCCCCTCTTTGATTAAATGATATATATATATTAGTATATTGGCTACTCAGGTGGGAAAGACCATCCTACTGATCATTAACGCCCACTAGCTTCTCTACTTTACTCCTTCCCTCTCCATTCCTTCCTTTCTCAATCCTCCCTGCCTCCCATCCTTCAAATCTCCCTCCCTCCCTCCCTTTCTTTTCCCCTCCTTCTTTCCTTCCCCCTTCCTTCTTTCCTCTCCCTCTCCTCAACTTCCAATCCCTTTCATACATTTTTGGACGTACTCTAATTCTATATCCACCGTCCAGCTCTCCCCACTTTGTTTTTCTTTTACAGACTGGCTAACAATCTATCCCTCTCACCCAACCAGCTTGTGATGAAACAGAAACATTCTGCAACCATACTAATTTAGTCAGTTTGTTACTTACTAAGATGGCACGTAGCAAATATATTATTGATGGTGATGTTGAAACCACACCAAATAAGAACATTATCATAACAATATTTTTTGGTGAGATTAGGAAAAAATAAAAACAGAATGTTATAAGGAAATTCTGTTTTGGTTGAAGAACATAACCAGAACGTTGTAATAATGTCACAGTGCAATGTCACAGCAGTACATTGCAGTGACGTGATTGGGAGCCAGCAAACGACATAACAATAACCAATACAGAACCAACCAGAACATTGCTGCAACATTATAATAACGTTGCATCCTTGGCTGTGTTATCACCCTTCTACCTCCCACCTTCCAGCCTCCCTCTCTACTCTGAATGCTCGCATCTCACTCTACAACACAAAATCAGTAGGACTAGGATATATATGTGGCTACTATTAGGATTTTACGAGCATGCGGCAATGCAGTCCATATAATAAGTCCTGCCCCTAAAGTCGTCTGGCTCTAGGTTTTACCTGTGGTCCACACCTCTGAAGGCTGGTTTACACCAGGCAAGTTGCTGTGATAAAGCCATGTCCACACTTGTCTGACAAAGAGTCTAGTCAGCCATTCAGTGGCGGATTTAGACGGGGGCACCCCCTTTGTTTTTAGTCAAATTTGGACTTGTTTAGTGTAAAGTTCTAGGAGAAAGGAAGCGTCCCCCTTTTTTATTAGCACGCCCCCACCTTTTGAAAAATGCTGGATCCGTCACTGTATAAACCCATGTCCCCTTTTGGGCAAGTTTAGTCACCCAGTGACAATTATTAACCCTTCAATACCTGGTGACAAGTGCTTGTAGGTGGCACTGGTCACTGTGGCAGGAAAGGGTTAACACTAGTTCCCTACTGACAATAATCTCTGTCTGTCAGGCAGGGATGTGGCATGAGTCGAATGACATGATAGAAGTCAGTCAGACATAAAGTGAGTCCTACTGTAGCTGCCATAATCACAAACTAGATCCTGGCCATCGGTGGTGCACTGCACCCCTCTTAAGGGCTATACCCACTAGGCGATTTTACCGTCACTGGGCGACTGGCGACGGTAAAAAGGGCCGTAGTCATCGCTGGGTGATGGCAATATCAAGCAAGTTTGATATTTTACCGGCGATTTTACCGGCGATCCCATCGGCCGTCGCCGGTCGCCAAGAACCACACCATGCATACCAACAGGGAGTGGCCCGGCAATTCTGAGTTGCTGAGCGATTTTACTGGCAATTTTCCCAGTCATCCATCGCCCAGCGACGGTTAGACTAACTAATTGCTGCTGGAAAAAAAATCAATTGCCACGTTAGGACACTCTTTCCATCAAACTGCCAGTGATTAGACATTCTATTGGTCGCCCTGCCTGTTAATTAACTCCACTAACGCTGCTGACTAGAGAAAAATATTAAACATGTCAAATATTTCGCCCAGAAACCACAGCGATTAGTGGTTTAATCACCAGACATCATGACACTCTCATATAGTAAGTCGTAAGACAACTAAATCGTTGAATATCATGTTGGTCACGTGATGATTTTTGTGCTAACTAATCGCCCGTTGGGGACCAGGCTTAAAACGTGGTCCCACAGGGCAACCTTAATTGGTTTAGTCACTGGCGACTAAGTTAGTTAGTAACCTAGCAATTAACCAAACACTGGCACCATGGTGTCTGGCAACTAAACCACTAATCGCCTGATATTAAGCACATTCAATATTTTGCCCATGCCGGTGACCAAACAATGGCGATTAGAGCTGATTGGCGGGCAACTAAATTGCCCAGCAACATTCTAATTTCTTAATCACCAGATCACTGGGCAACTTACATTAATTGCTGGTATTTAGTTGTCAAGTGGGATCGTTAACCAGGCTTAGGGTCACTGTGGTTGGAATCACTAGTCCCCCACCGACGACGGTAGTGAAATCTCTGTCACTTAAGCGGAATACGACTTAAAGAGAGGGGCCAGTGAAATTTCAATTTTGTAAAATTCTCATCTTATACAGTAGATATGATGCTTTAATATGAATACAAAACAATTTCATAACTTGTGATTGATATCTTGTATAGGAAATCTTGTCTATATATCAGATCACACATTGAATCCCCTGCACACCTGACACAGGATGTCTGTGTGTGACGTCACACAAAATGACAGTTATATTCAAATTTTGAATTTCTAAATTCCATGAAAATTGTGTTTTTTCACATTTTCTTTTATGAATCATTTAGTTTTGTGATATGATTCTCTTTTAGACTTATAAAGAACATGTGACAAATTTATTTTTGCATTTTTCTTAGTTTTATATTTTTTCAACTGTTCTGCTTGTGACGTCACAGACAGATAAAAGCTCTGTGCAGGCATTGTTAGATGCAGGCAGAGAAACTAAGTTTGATACACAAAGATGTGCATAAAATAAAAACTAATAGCGATAAAAGTATAACATTTGGAATGGTTATTCTCTGGATGGTAAGGATCACGGCAGTATACTATTTTTTTGTCACTGGCCCCTCCCTTTAAGTCAAAATACACTACATCAATCAATCAGAGATTCCCAATCTGAATTAGTCGTAAGGTTACCAAAAGTATCTTATCACAGACCGATGCCTGTTGATCTGTGGTCCATCGCACCTTCTTCTAAAGGGGTCACCTGGTACGGACGTCGTTTGTGTTTCGTCCTGAACAGACACTAGTTGTGTGTGTCTGATGTCGTCCTTAAGTCATGTCTGGGCGTGGTGCCTCACGGCCAACACATAACACATGGACAGTATAGCAGTATCATTAACCATCTGCGGGGTGTTTCATAATGGTGTTACAAAGCAGCACACAACACGTACAGGGTCACTTGAGTTCGTTTTATTCCAGTCCGGTCAGCATTCAGGGGTACAGAGCCCAGCTACTATTAGTCCTTTGCCCAGGAACAAATTTGCCTGCCGTCTCCCTGCCGTCTCCCTATCGCGTCAACTCTCCCTGGCCCCTTCTGCCAGTCGGGTGACGTCTCAATGGTTCTGTTATGTTGTTGTTTTGTCTGCTGACGTCAAAGACTGAATCGGACCATTGTTTCTTAGAACTTGACGTCAGCAGACCAACCTCATGCCATACACAGGGTTGCCGATGATCACACCACCCCTTCTACTAGGGATCACGTGATTGGCAAGTTTCCGAACAGTAGTACAAATATGGCTCTCATTAATCATATAATTACAAAGTTAAAATGATGCAATGTGTTACAATTGCCTAAGATGATTTTGGAAAATATTTCTATTTCACGACCTTAAGATGAGGGTTTGAGTCGTCTTAGTTATGATGGTTTCATTTTCCTTATAATTGTTTGGGGGTCACTTACGATGGTTTGGGGGTCATTTATGACAGAATCATTATGAAACACAGATTTCAAACTGTCGTTAGAAAATCGTAAGGTTTCGACAAACTCTCATAACTACAACGTAACTACTACGATTGTAAAACAGGCTACTGATAGAAAGGGTGATGAGGTAATGATTAGATTCTGGTCGAGGGAGTTGCGAAGACGTCATTACTTTTGGATATTTGTTCTTAAAAGACAGAATTATTGACAGCAGAGAATTGTTGATGAGATCCGGCCATATCCACCTGTAGGTGGATATGGCCGGATCTTGAGGTAAAGGGTAAAATGATACAGGCACTCACATAGACAGAGCCGTGCGAGTGATCAAAACACACACACACACACACACACACACACACACAAACGCATAAATAATACAGATAATTATATGAAGTTTTTTTTTCTTTAGAAGAATGCATCCGAAATCGCAGACTGCGATTGTACTGAGTACCTGCTTTTAACATTACATTGGTAACATTACATTGTTCCTCTCTCTCCGGGACTTGTGAGTAGTATATAGAGTCTAGGCTTTACACCAGGGACACACAACCTTCTGTGACAACTACTATTTATAGTAGGTCTTCTAAGAAATCTTCATGTATGTATTTGTGTAGGTGGGTTTGTTTGGTTGGTTATTTCGGTTTTACACCGTACCGACATCTATGGTCATATCACGGTGAGAACAAGGACTCCCCACACAGAAAGCATGACTTCATTATATTATCAGTCCAAACTAAAATAGATTATCTTTTCTAGATCGAAAGTAATTCGCATAATTGCTTTTAAAGGCTTTTTTTTGTTAATTTATGGGTAAATTTTATTTTATAACAAAATATCAAGGTAAATATAGTACCCGGCCTTTTTGCCATTTTCAGGAATACTTATAGTCCTGTGTTCAACAGCCTGTAACTTCCTTAAGCGGTGCAAAAAGGCCTGACTGGAACCAGCCAGGTGTATACAGGTAACACACTGAGACCAGTGGCCACTGGGACCTGTGATGTGTTCAGTGAGGCATGGCACCAGTGACCACTGCCTGTATCTGTAATCAACACATTGGGCAGTCTGGTGGCCGGCTTGAGGCACTTCCAGCCGCTATTGGCGAACACTCCCTATTTTGTATCGTGTGTATGCTGCCTCCTTACTTAGCATAGAGAACCTTTAAATCCTATAATCGGCTGAGAATAACGACTAGTTACTTAAGAAAGTTCGAGTCACAATGTTAGTATTAGAATCACCCGTCTGAGTATAACTTTGATCGTCAAGAGATAAATTGGCATTGACTAGGGAGGGTTGGGGGTGGGGTGTGCTGCTGTTCCATATCAACTTAAGGCTTGTATTCTACCTTGCCCATTCGGACTTATCATCTACTTCCTATAACAATAATAATCCTTTAATTTATTTCCTTTATTTTTTTATTAATGTTTTTATTGATGAGTGTGATTACATATTATGTACTAAAATGATCGATGCAATGAACAAATATGCCACGTGAATTTCAAAATACCATAATTATTATACTAATACAGTTCTACATCTTGGCCGTCACCTTGTTGTATGAACTATAGGAAACAAAGTTCCAAAAACTTAGAAACAATTTTTTGTTTGTTTTGGTAACAAAATGATATCCACACCAAATTTGATAGGACACCCAAGAAGATGGTCGTGTTATCTAGACTTTAATACTATTACCATTATCAACTCCCATCGCTTAATGTCGTTCCTGATCTTACATCGTTTTAACTCAATCCCCTTTTCCTGGAATGTGTCGTATAACATTTCGTCCTTTTTAGCGTATGACTAACTTGTTGCAAACAGTGGAGACCTGAGTGTTATAAAATGGTCTGTTACAATTTTTCCATTAAAGGTGGATAATAGCGGATTTTCTGTTAAATCTTCCCGCTATATCTATAGAAATAACAAAAAATTGTATCGAGAAGAATCTTTATTTAACAGATTCACAAGTGACGGAATTCACAAAACTTTTTCAATCCATAATACCAGAGAATATCTTAAGCGGGTTATTATGTAACTCCCTCCACAAATCCCTTTATCCCATTCGAGATAAACCAATTAACACCAATCCTTTGATCCCGTTCCAGATCTGGGCCGTCACCTTCTTCCTGCTGCTCATGCTGTCGTGCACGGTTCAGATCCTGCGGACGGAGCCCGCCCTGCGCAGCACCAAGTACGACAACGCCACCGACCGCATCCTCCGCCTCTACTCTGACACGGAAGGCGAGTCCACGGCCGCGTACGTGCTGCGCGTACTCGAAGACATCCTCACCGTCTTCTTCACTATTGAACTCACCCTGCGTCTGGCCGTGTGCCCAGACAAGCGCAAGTTCTTCCGGGATGCGCTCAACTGGATCGACATCATCTGTGTGATCCCGATGCTGCTGATCTTCATCGCACGGCTGATCATCACGGCGCAGACCACCAACGAGGCGCTGACCTACGTGTCAGCGTACATGTCGATAACGGGGTTACTGCGTGTGTTGAGACTGCTCAAACTCATCCAGCATGTGATAGGGTTTAAAATTTTGATCCTCACGCTTAAGGCGAGTATGAAGGAGATCTTACTGTTAATGGGGCTGATTGCTCTGGGTACTGTTCTATTCGCTGTGTCAGTGTACATCGCTGAGATCTTCGACGAGGGCACTGAGTTCATGTCGATCTCCTCCGGGCTGTGGTGGGCCATCATCACCATGACGACTGTCGGCTACGGTGACCTCAGCCCCAAGACGTTCGCCGGGCGCGTCATCGGCACTCTGTGTGCCATGAGCGGCATCCTCACCACCGGCCTCGCCATCCCCGTCATCGCCAGCAACTTCGACAAGTTCTACTCTGACGCGCAGGTCCTGAAACAGGCTCGGCTGACAGAAGGCAGGCCCAAGCAGGCCGAGATGCGCAGGCGCGCTAAAGACCCCTTCGGTATGGCCGAGGCGCGCGTTGCCGCCACCAACGGGGGGAGAGTGAACAGAGACAAGATGGCCGCCATCAACCCACCCACTTCCGTTTCCGGCACCGACATGGCGGACCACCAACAGGAAGTGGTGGTCAGCGTCATTGCGGCCGCCGACGACTCGGTCGTCATCGCCAACGAGGCGCGGGAGGAGGACGAACCGGAAGTAGGACCGGAAGTGGAGGTGACCTCTGGCAGCAAGGTGACCTTGGCGCGTTCTAACGGCGTCCAGCTGGGGACGCCAGTGACCACCCCAAAGAGACGCTTCTCTATGGGGGCCTTCCACAATAACTCTGTAGCCCCGGCCCTCAGCTCCGACCCACCCTCCGCCTCCCCTATACACAAGTCACGCAGTAGTTTCCTGGCCATCGACGTCGTCTCCAAGGAAACGGTCACATGATAAAACGTCCGCACGTGTAATTAGCCTATATAAACTAAATATTTATATGACTACACATATATATGTACATAGAAAAGTATCCATTTCTTGCTAATACAATGTGAGAAATGACAGTTGGCTTAGTGGTCCAAGGTTATGCTCCTAGCATAGGAAAGGTTCAAGGATTATAACAAGGCATATTTCATGCACCTTAGTCCTGGAGTGGTCCACAACTTAATAAAGGCTGTGGGTGTGTCTCGTCAAACGTATATATATATATAGTTAACATATTTGATTATTCTTAATCGGGATACATCCATCTTTTTATCTTATAGTGGGTGTAAAACAAAGAGTGATTATTCCTGCTGGACCCTCTGAAGTCATAATAATGTATCAACACAAGGAGGTCTATTGATAACGTACATACATGTACTTAAATTATGTGATATGAAAGTCGATAAAAGTGATAATAATAAGTTATGTACCGGCAGAATGTAACGTGTAAATGGCTGCAATAATTCCTTGGATGAGAGAACCGATACGTTTCGGAATGTCTAACTTAGAATGGAGCCTTCAGTTGGTTTTAAGCTGTGATGTGTGATTTATGAAGCAGTTATATTATTACGATAAAGTATGTCTTTAAACCAATGTAAGTTAATGGTGGTGTTACAATACACGATATGAGCTGCGAAATGACTATGTCACAGATAAACCAAGCATATTGGAGACAACATTCTTTGTGATATATGTGTAAAACAAACTTCAAATTGCCCGTTCAAAACAATTTTATTACTCTGACATGCGCGCAAATTTTCTTAATTTCATCATATCGTGTCAATATCGCAGCTCAAAGTCACGTAATGAAATAGGGCTATCACTTGTTTACAAATAGACAAAAGGGTGGTGAACAATAATATAAAGCGCCTGTGTTGTGGCCACGTAGCAATCGCAATGGTCGAGCATCAAAGAGTATTGGTTTTATATTTGAGATTTCTTTTTAAAAACATCTACTGAAATACGACCCCTCTTTGTTGAAGTAGGACTACAGAAAAGGTTGTGATAATGAAAGGTAAATACTGCTTTATCGTTGGTTCCCTGGGCGGTTCGGTCAGCCCTAACAATGATGTACCCTTCACGTGGGCCTACCTTTGTGTGGTAGTATTGTTACGGTAATACGTTAATCAACTTGCAAAACATTGGTACCATGTACCTCAGTGGCATAGCCGGGGGGATTTCTAGGTATCAGGGACCCCCTTTGATTTACCACAATATAAGTAAGATAAATAATTTTGTCAAAAAATGTAGGTAGGAACCCCCATGAAGCCCTATACCAAAAAGGTGATTTTACCATTGACGAGCGACTGGGAGAATATCTGGTAAAGTTGCTGGGCAACTAGATTATCACTAGATCACCAGGCGACTGCCTGTGGGTGTGGTTTGCTTTCTGGGCAACAGATGACTGCCAATAGAAGCACAGGTAAAATCACTGATAAAATCGCTGGTAAAATGTCAAACTTGCTTGATTATCCAGTTGCCCAGCAACCTTTACTGGCGATCCTGATGGTCCCCCATCGCCTGTCGCTGCTATAATCGTTTAGTGGGTACGGCCCTTTAAATTCACCTGGAACCCCCTTTAGCTTTAGGGCTGGCTATGCCTCTGGAAGTCACATATAAGAGATAAAATCATTTGTTACACATATATATCTGACATACTCAAAATCTTTAACAATGATGTCACTCCTGCATGCAAATTTCCTGTACTATCTTTCTATCGGGCCGATTTCACAGCCCAAGTCATGTAGTGTAATACCGCCTTTAAGGTGCATGTGTTCTCGCCCTGCTAAAGGTTCTCACTCTAGCCCCAAGAGGCACATATTCTTATGCGCTTATTACGTAATTCTGATTTTGTATATAATATTGATGAACCTCCAGCCTAAATCAACGTGCGTTCTGAATAGTTTTTCGACAGGTTCATTTTCTCCGCAAGGCTTATGTATATATACATGTACTTTTCATGTTACTTTTCTTGGTGTGACACCTAAACATTTGTCTATATGGCACTGGTTTACCGCAGGTGCCTTCAATGTGATTCCCACTTCGATAAAATCTCTATTCTAAGCCGCTGCCTGAATCCAACATCAGTGGCCCTTTTCATAATAAAGCTCCATAGCAACGGGAGTTTATGTGAGCTTACAGAAACTGTATGTGAGTTTAAAACTCTCGTATGTATATCACAGAAAAATAATGAAATACTCTCTTAAAGTGGACGCCCACTAAACCTAACTGAACGCTATGTCACAATACTTATAATACACGTTGAGGCCCTTCCTTCCTGTGGTCTTCTATATCCTGGGTCCGCCCCCGTATCCCTTATTAAGTTGAATTTAACACATATTATCGGGCTTTTATTTTTTTCCAGAAAGCTGGCTACTCGCTAAGTGCATATATACACACAGTTCCTTCCTCTTTTTTCAGAAGAAAAACCAACAAGCGTCATTTCCTTCTAAAGGTTGACTGGAAAGGTTGAGGTCTCCTGTTTGACATCTCACGAAGTACCTTGCTTCTTAGTAGCAACGATTCTACAAAGGAAAGATTAATGACTGGATTAATTTCGGCGTGACATCGCCGTCAGTGGCGCTGTCTATGATTGTCTGTGCAACCGTTTACAACGCGGCCGTCATTGTAACCGTTTTCGTGACGTCATGTATAAACAAGCAGTATGACGTCACGAAAACGGCAGCAATGACGGCCGCATGGTAAACGGTTGCACGGACAATCATAGACGGCGCCACTAACGGCGATGTCACCAAAATCTCGTAGGCAAAGGCCGCACTTGACCAGCTTTGTGTAGCTATATCATTTTTGTTAGTAAAAACAACAGTTGCCAGGGGTTACTGTTGCTAGTGTTAAATCCTTGCGTGCCACACTTCTTAAGGCGGTGATCCACGTTGCGACAAAAATGGACCGATAGTGAACCGATTTTCAAAATATTTTCTATCTCCAAAATCGGTTGCAAATCGGTTGCAAATCGGTTGCAAATCGGTTCACTTTGGAAAATATCGCAACGTGGATCATGTCAACCGATTTTTTCCAACCAATTTCCAACCGACATTATGTGATACCAAATTTTTCCAACCGATTTCCAACCGACGACGGCCCGACAAAATTATTAAACCTGTTTAATATTTTTGGACCGACACTGGACCGATTCTGGACCAATTTGATTAATAATACATATTTCTGATGTTAATTCTTTCATTTCAGGGTCAATAAGGTTGCAATCTTCAACATAACTTTGGAAATTAAAAGGGCGTTCATTTAATACTTTCTTTAATGCTCTCTTATAGGTATTTATTATTTTCTCATATTTCTGTTTATACATACTAAATAATTATAATAATTTTTTGGGCGCAGTAATTTTACTGATACGTTTAATACAAAATTATTTGATGAATTTCAATAATTAATACATACGATTCTTTTTCCATACATTCACTGTTATTTCTAATATAAAAAATAAGAAAACAATCGGTGTTCAACCATATCATGGATCATGCACTGAAAACACAGAGTTGTCAAAAGTGGTGCCAAAAACGACAACCCAAGGTTGTCACAGGCTGTGTCTGTGTCTGTTAGACAAAAAATCTTATTTATGAACATTTCATGTTGTAGATATCATAGTCATTATAATGGCATCCTATTATGTTATTACTAGTAATTAGGTGTGGCCATTACAAATAGGAGGCCTATGAGTTGTATGGTTTTGACACCATTCACTTACAACACTGGGTTGATATAGACAGAGGCCATGACAACCCTGGGCTGTCACTTTAGGCACCATTCACCTACAACCCTAGGGTAGTCAGGCAGGACTTTTGACTTCTCATTTTCTTCTGTGACAACCCTATGACAACCCATTCTTCATTTTTGCTTCTCTGACGACCTTTTTGGCCTAAAGCAGTCGGGAGAAAATGACTACCTTTGGGTTGTCATCCAGCCTCAGAATTCACAATGACAACCCTCTGACCACCCGAAAGTTGTCAAAGGATTGTCACAAGGTAGTCACACAGCCTTGATGGCCTGAAATGAGCCCATGTGATGATCCAAAAGTCACATATGAGAGGCCAAAAGTGACCTGTGACAACCCTTTGACAACCTTGCAGTGGCTCTCTGACGACTTTATGTTTTCAGTGTGGGTAGGGGACCGATTCTGGACCGATTCTGGACCGATTCTAGGACCAATAGGTTTAATTACCCAACCGATTCCAAACCGACTAAAAACCGTCAGTCCGGAAATCGGCTCAGTCACAATTTTTTTGTCGGTTTGTAAAATGTCGCAACATGGATCACCAGCTTCATTTAATACACTGCATTTGCCGTGTTTTTCTGCCACTTGGTTAATGGTCAAATGTATTGAAATAAATGTACAATTCATAGTATGAGAAATTCAAATTTAAACAATATCAAAACGTGTCCGAGGGTGGCTGTACGACCCATAGGGGATCGCCACAAACCGATGGCGACGCCGTAGGTTTGTACGATCCCTACGGGTCGTACAGACACAGTATGCACCGCTCGTCGGCCGTGCAGGTGATAAATGTTGTCTTGCACTTGAATTAACGAATATTTCTGGACATAATAATGATATGAAAGATGTATGAGGAGAGAATCGACTTGATGTTATAGCACATCGCTGGCTTCACAATCCCTTAATTTAGCCGAAACCCTACGCGTATACGTAAAGTGCAGAGCTGCTGCTACGATCGTGGAGACGTTATTCAACATACAAAATATTGATATCATGAAGCTAAACGTAGCAGGCGTGGTTCGACGTACCTTCTGTCCAAGCATGGTGTGCCTTTATATATAGGATATGTTTTAATTGATAAAAGTTTAAATATTAGCATACAGTTTGTACTGGTCAGCAGTCGACTTGCCTCTTCAAATCATATGTCAAATTGGTATGCCAGCTGCAGTCCAAGTAGGCCGCGCTGACAAGATATAACTACCCAAGCAAGAATATGACGTTATTAAACGGTTGCAGCACCGTTCCTTTTGGTTATCTTTGGTTCTTGTTACGTTATTTTAATGGCACCCAAAAAATGTCTTTAGGACCTAACATTGTGACATTGCACTGTGAAGTTATTGTAACATTCACGTTACATTATTTCACATAAAAATGATAATTAATAAAATAACATTCTGTATTGGTGAGGTATCAACTTCACCAGAATAATATAACATTATCACAACACTCTGTCTTAGAGAGCATCAACCTAACTTAAAGTAATGTAACTGTTACGTGAAAATTGTGCAGGTAACAGACAAACCAAAACAGGATGGTCACAGAATGTGCTTGTTACATCGCTGATTGTCTGGGTAGACAGCAAGTGGAAATACTGTTCTTGTGTACATGATAGACCAACTGTGCTCTCTGTGATGTTTGAGTTGTTTCCCCCTTAAACCCGGTTCAAACTTTGTGATCATTTGAAAAGGCTAATGTAGGAATTTGAATTATATAGTACAGAAGATACCACATAATTACTGAAAGAAACTAATTTACCATTTTGAATGTGAGAAAACTTGATTCAAACATCAGAGAAAAAATAGTAACTTTACCTCTAGATCTATTTCAATTCTGTTTCAACATATTTGTAAGCCCTATGTTCAATATTTCAATATTTATCCGGTTACAGTTATGAATGTAAGGAACAAATCGGAAGGTGCGAAAGTCCTATAAGAGTGATAAGTGTAAATAAAAGCAATCTTACTGACTTAAGCGCCGGAATATAGAATCGAAAACGTCATTCAATTCCGTCGATTTCCTAAGCCTTGTCATAGAGGCGGTGACTCTATTTAATGGTGTGCCATGATGTATCTGTTACATATATAAAAGTGTGATTTATTGATTTCTGAATGTGAATTTCTCGCCTTTCTCGCTGTATAACGCTTGAATCATAAATACATACTGTGACACTGGAGATGTACAGAATCGTGGCGATTGATAGGCCACCTCATAATGTGGATATAACTGTTGTACATTCACGGTGAAATAAAGGAAATATTTCTCTTTTAAATTGCTGTTGGCTCAATCTGCTGTTGTCTATATACCTGATTCTTACGTTTGAAGTGTTGTTATTATTATAAACCAATGCAATTAATACACATCTCAGGGGCGTATCAACTGAACTCAGAACCCCCCTTTTGGTGGACCCCTAAACTTTAAAAAGGGGGGAATATGTCGCGTGCATGTAAGCGCTAATGTAAACCTGTTTATTACTTAGCCTTTATACTTACCCCCCTTCCCTTTCGGAAAACCTGTGTCCGCCCCTGCCTCTCTTATGTTAGGTTCACCAATTTGGCAAACGACATCAAGGGATACAACACAGATTTTGAAAACAGAATGATTAGGAGGGAAAGCAGAACCTGTATTATTTTCCTGATTCTCCGCAACATGAGCTGATTTACAGTATTTTTAGCATCTTCAGGCTAGTTTGAAATAACTTTGTTGACAAGACTAAGTTTGATACTTGTCCATACTTAAAGCCGCGTTCTCGTTCATGAAACAGCCTTTAATTGATACGTTGTAGTCACGTAGGTTGGCGCCAACTTCGCGACTTGACCAATAATGTTGCTGGATTAAGTTCTATTCATGCAAAACACGTCACATTTTGTATATACCGAAGCCATTTGAGTTGTCAACATGTCTTTCCAAGCACACATCTTGATTTGGACTAGAATGCAGGTAAATTAAGGGAAATAATTATGCTTTCAGTGATAGGGGGAATTCCTAAACTATATAAACTTCCAGAGGCAGATACAGGAAAGCGGGGTTGGGGTGTATGGTCAGCATACGAGTGCAGCACTTTCCCCTCTTTACTCAGTTTAGGGGCCCACCTAATAAGGGGGGGGGGGGGGGAGTCAGGACCCCAGGAACCCCCCCCCCCCCTGTGGATCTATCCCTGACTTCATAGATTTAATGAGGGGAACGCTATAGTGTAGTGGGTAATATCCTCGCCTTGCTTGTTGCTGGACCAGGTTTGAGGCTGGGCCGTGCCTGCTACACTACCTTGTCTTGCCGTTGTTTTCACCCCAATGTGAGTTGTCCTGATATGGCTGAAAAATTGCTGAGCGGATACTGAACTCTAACAATCACCATCGTTGTCATCGTCATCATCATAGACTTAATCGATTCAGGAATTGCCAGATGCTCAAATGCTATGTTTCAGATTACTGGAAGGACAGTATGAGAAACAACTCAAATACCTGAACATTTTCTGTCACCTTCTGTTAGTTCTTGTAAATTCACCAAAATGCAACTCTAATGCCACATTCAAAATGAAATGGCAATATGTGTCCTGGTAATATGTGACCTGTTTTGGCGAATTGAGTTGGATGTTGCACTGGGTCCATTTTTAGAGACCTATCCCATCAGAAAATACAGATTCTTAGCTTTCAAACGAGGTGTAACAAGCGACCTCCGACTCATTGCGACATCCGAACCAATTCACCAAAACGGGTCACATATACACAATTTCATATGAAATAGCATTTATTATATCTAGCTAGAGGACAATCAAATATTGCTATGTCACAATAAAAGGAACACAAAATGAGCTGTTTCTTGCTGACCAGATCTATAGCTGTACTTCCCTTAGGAAATGGGTCATTGTCTGATTAGAGGCTCTCAAATGTCATCTGTAATATTCTCATATCCGTTGTCACATGCAGGGCCGGATTCAGGATCTCAGAAAGGTAGTGGCGCCTCATTCTACGTAAAACCATTTACAACTATACCAGTAAGTTTAAATGTCAACATAGGCGTGTGGTATCTACAGTATTTGTGTACTTTGACTCAGAACAACAAAGGAGGGAGGGTCAGGAACCACTGGACCGTAGTTTTAAAGGAAATAAAGATTACAGCTTAGTGAGACAAAGGTTTTTGACCTTCTCTGAACCACGTATGCATGGCTGTAGGTGGGGGAGTTTTTGCAAATATCCAATGCTTATTTCAGCCGAAGCATGGATGGAAAGTCGGAAATTGTTGTAAATGTGCGTACATACTTATTGGATGGCCCCTTCTCTTAGCTACTACCAATCCAGACAACTTGTGATGTAGCAGAAACGTTCTAGAACCACACATTTGTTGCTTACCAAGATGGCACGTAACAATTACGACATTGATGGTGAGGTTGAACCTCACCTCGCCAAATCAGAACACTATTATAACACTATTTTTTGGTGAGGTTAGGACGAAATCAAAACAGAATATTAAAAGAACATTCTGTTTAGGTTGAAGAAAATAACCTACATGTATCAATAATGTCACAGTGCAAAATCAAAGCAGTATGTTGCAGCAAAGTTATTGGGAGCCATAAGAAAATGTAACTAGAACTAAACCAGAATGTTTCTGCAACATTATAATAACGTGACATCTTTGGCTGGGAAGACTGTGGAGTCCCACAGATTAAACATTTATGATTGTACCCTCTCAAACACAAAACTTCTTTGTGCATCCCTTTGCTAAAGGCAAGATGTCCTCCAGCTAGTCCCTTCATGTTTTTTGGTGAGTCAGCAGATATTAAAGCATGTGCTTTATGGCTACGTTATCATAAATACATAGCGCGCGTTTACCCTCCCTATATATAGACCAGACGTAAATCAATACCATCATGTCATCAGGGAAATGGGAATCTAGCATGGTGCACAGTGAGAATACATGAATACAGTAGAACAGGGGCCTGTGGCCTATTTCATAACATACCTCTCTATGTTTTGCGTTTCATAAACTTACAATCATGTTTTGGGTTGCCGTAGCTACGTGAGTTTTGTTTTTGCTTACGTGAGTTTAGGTGGGTTCACAGGAGTTTTGGGTGGATTTAAAGGAGTTTTGGGTGGATTTACGAGAGTTTTGTTATGAAATGGCCAAGTGCACGAGTTTCAAACTCGCATACATTTCCTTAAGGGCACCTCCATAAAACCTCGATAACTCCGTACTGCTATGTGAGTTTTGCATTTCTAAAGTTACGATCACCTTTTTGGTCATTGTAGCTACGTGAGTTTCAATATTGCTTATGTGAAATCGGGTGGATTTACATGAGTTTGGGCTGGACTTAAGAGAAATTGGGGTTGATTTACAAGAGTTTGGACTGTATTCATGTGAACTTTGTTATGAAACACAATTTTACGGGAGTTTCGGGAAACTTGATGTGTGTGAACGAAACTACTTGTTGAACGGAACTACTGTGTGAATAAATCTACTTCATGCAAATGAATGAAGCTACTAATCTATAACTAATATCATCTATTGTTGTTGTTCAGTATGCACAATGTAAAGAAAACAAAAAGAGACATACATATCAGATAGAATATAGTATTTATTCATTTTCCTATTCACCATAGCCTTTACTGTGTCTGGCTTAACTATAAGTTCCACTGAATGGCAAACATCATGATTTCATTTTGTAAAGATAAATTATTATTACAATGTAAAAAGGTTTCTGATTGGTTGACCAAGCAGCAGGGGTGAATAGAGGAGCACTGACTTACCAACCAACATGGTCGGAACCCTCCTACCTCAAAGTACATGTTACAGACCCAGCCAAGGATGTGACTTTATTATAACATTACAGCAACGTTCTGGTTGGTTCTCTATTGGTTATTGTTATGTTCTTTTGATGACTCCCAATAATGTCACAGCAATGTAATGTTGTGTTGTTGCACTGTGACATTATTACAACATCCTGGTTATATTCTTCAACCCAAACAGAATGTTCTTATAATGTTCTGTTATGGTTTGGTCTTAACCTCAACAATAAATAACATTATAATAACACTCTGATTCAGGGAGGTTTCAACTTCACAATCAATAATGTAACTGTTACGTGTCATCTTATTAAGTAACAGACTGACCAAAAAAGTATGGTTGCAAAATGGTTCTGTTACATCGCATCTCAGCTGTGGAGTCAGATCCAGAGTGATTTCTTTGTCATCTTTCATGACACAAGGAATGTATTAGTCTCTAATTGCGTTATTAGATTAAGCTGCAGGAAATCAGTAGAAAAAGCACAATTTAACTCCTTCCCTTACCAGTTTAATACCTCTATTCTCGGTACAATATATGTAAGCAGTTTCTTTTTTTTCCATCCTTTCATGGATTCTAGGATATGGCAGTATTGTCGTCCAAAAGATACTAAAATATAACCAGGGTGCCCACTTCATTCCAAAAATCTAAATAATACCTAAATAAGATATGTAAAATACCTTATCAGGTACTAAAATAAAACGTTTTTAAGACACTTCTGTCTACCCTTTTAAACGTTTACACATTCTACCAAAATAGGTAAAGAAATAAATGACAGGAAGAGCATTCACAACTTGTCATAAATTCAGTTTGACCTAGATAATAATACATGTTTAAGCCTTAAAAATGGCAAAATCAAAATAAGACCTTTTAAGACCTTATAATACCTGTGTGGGCACCCTGAGTAATGTTTTATGTGACACTCAAAGGATCTCTACCCAGATGTAGAGTTTGTTCATTTGTCATGTATAAAGCAACTATGTAAGAGCCCAAACTTTATTCTACTTAAATTGATTGTTCGCTTGTCCTATCATAAATCTACCTAGCATTTGGGTGCAAAGCAGGATTCTTTAAGTGGTAAATATGATTTGAATGGATGTTCTTCACATACTTAACAACTCACAGTTAACAACAACAACTTCCCATGTCAGCCAATATCACAATAACTCTTAACAAGTCAAACACATGCATGAATGACTGCATGGCGCTACATACATGGTTCCGCAGAGTGGGGAGGCTTTTGAAATTCACAGAGCCCCCATATCAATAAACATGCGATTTTCTTTCATTTAATATAGTGATTATCATAGAAACAATTCGCTAAATTTGTAACTTCAGTGCGCAGGCGCAGTAAGCTATATTGTCTAGCACAAGTGACCAATGGCAAGCCTTCATTCTGCACACACTGGGATTAGCACACGTACGGCTACACACCTCATGTATGGTTACGTCTGGACTGGAGTCTGCACTGGAGTCGACCATGGATGGTTACATGTACGGTTACAGAAAGACACAGAGGAACCAACTCTGTAACCTTGTTCATGTAGCATATATAAACAACGTTTTTTTTCTGTAATCGTACATGACATATAAGGCATTCGTAAGTATGGCATTTTGTAATAATCATAGTCCGTGCTATTTGTGTAGTCATTTGTGTCATCGTACATGTCGTGGGGACCCAGTGCCGCCCCTAGCGGACATCTCCCTCACATTGGCCCAGCAGAGAGCTGGTTGGTGCTGTCCTATAGGTGTACACAGCGTCTGTATGGCGTCCCTCCAGCGTCCTTACAGCGTCCCTCGGGCGTCCCTCAGGCGTCGGACACCTTGCCGAACTTGCCATGCCGTCCGATCGTCTCCTTAGACAGGACCACTGCGCCTCGTTTCCTTGGCAACGTCTTGGTGTTCTCAGCAGTCATATCCTTGAACATTTTCTGTAATACAGAGAAGATACTTATTTCAGGTGAAGAGTTCATAGATTAATGGCAAAGTAGCACATGTAACTGTTAGCCTCATTTCATCTCCGGTGGACCCTATACATATATATACACTCTCCTTCTATAAGAAGAAGAGACAAAGGAGGTCTTTACTTCTTGAAGGATTCTAATTTCTTACCCCAACCTAACATGAGGCTCAAATGCTGAGACCAGCTTCTTTGAGGAGAGGTGTGTGAACTGGTCTCACACAACGAAGAAGCAGGTCTCAGTATTGAGCCTCATGTTAGGTTGGGGTAAGAAATTAGACTCCTTCAAGAAGTCGCGACCTCCTTTGTCTCTTCTTCTTATAAAACTAGACTGTATAGGGTGGATCAATTTTCATCTAATTGGGTATCTCTATTAATGATCAGGTGTATCTAAATAAGTATCCCCCTCCACAATGATGTATTGTACGTCATAAAAAGATACCAGGCGGAATAGCAGCAGCTGGTTTCATAAGAACGTCCCTATGAGATTTTTATAGCTTTGAAAATGGTGTTTCATATGCAAACCATCCCCATAACTCAACCCAAACGGTGTTTCATATGCAAACTATCTCCATGACTTGACCCAAATGGTGTTTCATATGCAAACCATCCCTATGACTCGACCCAAACAGTGTTTCATAAGAAAATCATCCTCATAACCTGACCCAAACCAAAAAACCAACCAACTTAACCCAAAATGTCCGTAGCTACAACAAGGTTTACCATTGCCATAGCATCTGAATTATTCTGGTTAAATCCTACTTTAATTAGATTGTCCTATGTCAGAAATAATCAATTTAAACCCCCCTAAAACCACGAAATGTAATTACTTTCAGAATTCTCTGTAATTCAGTATGAACCATTCTGCAGCAATGTTAGCCTATGAAAATAAAATATGATTTTCAAAAAGTCTAAAACTCTATTATGTATTCATACTGACCAGGAAGTCGTCGGGTGGTTTCTCCAGGGTGGGGATGATGTAGATACAGTCAAGTGGGAAGGACCCCCTCGTCCCGGACCACTCGACCTCCCCGTAGGCCCAGTCCTCCTTCTTGGCCTTGTTCACGTCACTGATGTTCTCCATGAGGACAACAAGGTCGCCCTGCCGGATACGGAATGCCTCCGATGAGGCGCCGCTGTTGGCCCCTAGAGGTCATGGCAAGGATAAAGTGTTACTTAGAGGTCACATAAAGGTTAAAGAGTAAAATGGAGGGTTTTTGACAGGTTTCAGGGCGACCAGGTCGCCCTGCCGGATACGGAACGCCTCCGATGAGGCGCCACTGTTAGCCCCTAGAGGTCATGGCAAGGATAAAGTGTTATCAGGAGGTCACATAAAGGTTAAAGTGCAAAATGGAGGGTTTTTGACAGGTTTCAGGATGACCAGGTTGCCCTGCCAGATATGGAACACCTCTGACGTGCTGCTGCTGCTAGCCCCTAGAGGTCATGGCAAGGATAAAGTGTTATCTGGATGTCACATAGAGGTTAAAGAGTAAAATGGAGGGTTTTTGTTAGGTTTCAGGATGACCAGGTCACCCTGCCGGATACGGGACGCCTCCGATGAGGTGCCACTGTTAGCCCCTAGAGGTCATGGCAAGAATAAAGTGCTACCTAGAGGTCACATAAAGGTTAAATGGTACAATGGAGGATTTTGGTAGGTTTCAGGATGACCTGGTCGCCCTACCGGATACAGAACGCCTCCGACGCGCTGCCGCTGTTAGGTCCTGGAGGTCATGGTAAAGTTACACAATTAAATGGAGGGTTTTTGACAGGTTTCAGAATGACCAGGTCGCCCTGCCGGATATGGAACGCCTCAGATGCACTGCTACTGTTAGCAGCTAGAGGTCACATCAAGGTTAAAGCATTGAATAGAGGGTTTTTAGAAAGGTTTCAGAATCAACAGGTCACCCTGTCGTATACGGAACGCCTCTGATGCACTGATGCTGTTAGCCCCTAGAGGTCATTGCAAGTATAAACTGTTACCTAGAGGTCACATAGAGGTGAAATGGTACAATGAAGGGTTTTTGATAGGTTTCAGTATGATCAGGTCACCCTGCCGGATACAGAACGCTTCTGAGGCACTGCTGCTGTTAGCCCCTAGAGGTCATAGCAAGGTTATAGAATTAGATGAAGGGTCAGGCTTGGTAATGTACACCAATACATTTCGAGACGGTGCTCATGTCAAAAGGTCCCTCACCTTGTAAGACGAACTCCTGCAGGCCGACAGCATGCTTACTGCGCCTACGAAGACCAACGAGGAAGGTGGACACGAGGTCTGCGATGGCCTGCGAGTTGGGTGAGATGAAGGTATACTCCTCCCCCTTCACCGTCACCATACTGAAACTCTGCCCCCGCATCTTACCCGTTCTGTAACAATAGACACATAACGTCAAAGTTTATCAGGTTATAGCTGTATTAAACACATGATGGCCTGAGAGTTGGGTGTGATAAAGGTATACTCCTCCCCCTTTACCGTCACCATACTGAAACTCTGCCCCCGCATCTTACCTGTTCTGTAACGATAGACACATAACGTCAAAGTATATCAGGTATTAGCTGTATTAAACACTTTATGGCCTGAGAACTGGGTGAGATGAAGGTGTACTCCTCCCCCTTTACCGTCACCATACTGAAACTCTGTCATACTGGGTACAAGAAACAGTTAAAGGATCACACCTAAACAGGTAACTCTACTCTCCTCCAATCAAGTAAAGGTTATCTCTGGGTTATGTCAAATAAAGTCAGCTATATTTAAATACACAGAGTCACGTCTAAACCTGTAACTCTTCTCTCCTAAAGCTGATCAAGTTACAGTTAAACACAATACATGGGTATAAGTGTTACACCTGAACATAAAACTCTACTCTAGATCTGAACCAATCAGGAAACAGCTATAATTATAACTCTACTCTCACCCAATCCAGATACAGATAGCTCTACTGTCACCCAATCACCCAATCAGTTTACTGGTATCTTTTCTCTCCCCCAATCAGGTTACAGGTAACTCATCCCTCAGCCAATCAGGTTACAGGCAACTTTACTCTCCCCCAATCAGGTTACAAGTAACACTACTTTCCCCCAATCAAGTTACATGTTACTCTACTCTCACCCAATCAGGTTACAGGTATCTTTTCTCTCCCCAGATCAGGTTACAGGTAACTTTTCTCTCCCCAAATCAAGTTTCAGGTAACTCTACCCTCAACCAGTCAGGTTACAGGTAACTCTTCTCTCACCCAATCAGGTTACAGGTATCTTTACTCTCCCCCAATCAGATTACATGTAACTCTACCCTCAACCAGTCAGGTCCCAGGTAATTCTTCTCTCAGCCAATCAGGTTACAGCTACATACAATCAGGGTATTAGACACAGGTAAAAGCATCACACCTGATTGGGTAACTCTACTCTCAGCCAATCAGGTTACAGGTAACTCTTCTCTCAGCCAATCAGGTTACAGTTACCTACAGTCAGATACAAGCGTCACACCTGAACTGCAAGCTCTACCCTCTCAGGTGACATAGGGTCTATCTAGGCACCAGGTGGAATAACAATAGACCCCTAGAACTGCTCTGTCATTGTACACCTACACCAACCCATCCCCCATCCTGAATACCTTCTAAAGGTTGACTACAGAGGGGTCCTGGATAGCTAGGAAGGGTTCTGACGTCAGGTTGAATGTATAGCCACACAATTGGGAGTCTGGATGGGGGGGGGGGGGGGGGGGGGTCCTGATGTCTCTGAAATTTTCAGAGTCGCGTGTCTCTGTAACTTATTTATTACGATGTCACACATTGAATTTGAAAAACGCCTATGTCTTATGTCAGTATTATTTGATCTTGTCTGTCGCATTGGTAGGCCATAATGTCATGTGTCTATTTTAAGAAACAGCTGTGTCACCGTGTCAATTTTAGTGGTCAACCCCCATACAATTCCTCTGATCCATTGATACCAGTCTCCTAGGGACAGAATCTGATACTGTTTTTGTTGTTTGATGCATATTTGATAGGAATGTAGAGCCTTATCCTTTGGAGTACCTTTAGAATAGTTAAAGACATCAGCTGGATTTGCTGTAATTTCATCGCTGAACAAACACAGATGTATTGTTTAACATGTTTTGATTTTAAAAAAAAACCTCGGTATAAATTACATTGAATTGTATAGGGGGATGACAGTGTAAAGCCGGGTCCCCACATGGCGATTAAACCATGACGACGAACATTAGTTGGTGATTAGTGGTTTAGTCACCAGGCATCACGGTGCCTTCGTATGGTAAGTCATTGGCTGACTAAACCGCTGAATACCACGATGGTCACCGTTGAATTTTGTAAATCTAATCACCTTGCTGGGATCGGTCGTTAGTTTGTCAAATTACCTTTTCATTATTCATATTTCTACTACTCATATTTCTACCACTATATATCCTTAGATGGTCTTAACTTTAATGCTGAGAAATTTGTAACTCGGACTTATCACATGTTTTCAAGTTTGTATTTCTACACAAAGTGAAAACTAATGCAAAGAAGCAAAGAGGATTCCTTCTTAAAACAAAGGAGAGCGGCAATGATTTTGTATGGGATCAAGATGACTTATTACAAACGTCTTATCCAGAAGTTGCTAATTCTTTTTTTTTTGTAATTCTATTAATAATTCATGTATCATATAGGTATTATTCTAGTTTTGTCAATCCATTCTAATCAAGTTATGATCTTGCCTCATTTCAAAGACCATTGTGTTTACCTGAAGATGGCATTAGACTAAAATAACAAATAAGAATTGAAGAATGTTACATATACCCCTTGCATATCTAATCTTTATGGACAATCTCAGATAACTGTCATGTCGGACATATCTATAGACACACATGGTCTCTCCTTCAGGGCTATTTTTAGATTGCAATTTCCAACAAGTCTACAGAAGTACACCTTGTCATTCCTTTAGAGTCATTCTCAGAGTATAAAGTACATTGTTTCTCATTCGGGGCAATTTGTAGATAACTGTCTTTTCCAATGTATACAGACATATATAATCTCTCCTTGAAGCCCCATACCCACCAGGTGATTTTAACATCGACGAGCAACGAGGGACTGGGAGAATTTGCCGATTCTTAAATTCACCTTTAAATATACCCGATTGGAATGAGCAGGTTTGATCTGAATCGCTGCTAAAATCTACTGATTCTACCCCTAGAATCGTCAACTTTTGCGCCGATCAGTTGGTCGACTCAGGAATAATCGCCTAGTGGGTATGGCCCTTTAGGACCATTACTTTTTTTAGATATCTGCACTTCCCAACATATCTACAGACACGCATTGTCTATCCTTTAGGGCCATCTGAAATCCCTGTCGTTCCAGATGTATCAATAAAAATACATTGTCTCCCCTCCAGGGGCAATTCGATATGACTGTCCATTCTGAAGTAATTACAGACACACATTGTCTGTCCTTAAGGACCATTCTCAGATTACTTTTTAGAAATATTTACAAACGCAAAGCCTTCTCCAGGGCTGCACTGACTGAGGGAATGTATAGAGACTGGTTGCAGTGTGAAGGGCTGTACCATTCTGCAACACACCACTCTCTTCCTGAAGAGTTGTCTCTGCGCTGTAACTGCCACTAGGTCCGCCCCTTACAGTTGTACTCCACCAGCGAAAACTGCGGGATTAATTATAGGCCACAGTGTGTAGTTATCTTCACCTGCTGGTGGCGAGTTTTCTCCCTACATAGCAGAGTCACGTCTCAGGGTTCTCAGTGTTGGCGTGGAGGGTGACTCGCTGCAGAAATACATATAACCAACCGAGAAGGGGATACGAGGGGGGTTACCAACCCTCGGGGGGACCCTGATATCAGCCTGAGTGCAGGGCCCGGAGGGCCGCACGAAGGCTGATATCAGGGTCCCCCCGAGGGTTGGTGACCCCCCGAGTATCCCCTTTGAGGTTGGTTATGGATTTATTATACCTTAGCCCCTGATATTCTCCATAATTTAGAAAACACAGACGTCTGTAGTGGCCGTCGACGTCTGTAGTGGCCGTCCGTAGTGGCCTCCACGGCCGTAGCGGCCCCTATTATCGCCCATCTGAATGTAGGAGTTTAAATGCGTTTTTTATGCGTTTTGGAGCATTTTTAGCTGTTATTTTAAATATCTACGCATGGATTAACGCATTCAAATACAGAAAATCGCATTTTTAAGGTAAAATATGCGTTAAATTACGCATTATCTCGGACTATGTTTTCGCGGCTTTGTATTCATGCGAACTTTGTATTCATGCGCTTGGACTATTTCTTTTATCACACTGCAGTGTGATAAAAGGCTGGTTATCACACGAGCATGATAATTCATGCGTTACACTCTTAACTACTAAACCTGTATCCCACTAAGGTATAATAATGGGAGTGTACACGTGGCTGATACACATAAAGGGGGCTGTAGGGTGTGGTCTCCCTGGGATAAAACAGGCATTGTTTGCCGCTTTGTCTCATGTATTGTGTGGAGACGACATCACATAGGGAGCACGTGTACAGATAGGGTAAGGAGTCTTACCACATGTAAACAGGGGCGGATACAGAATTTCCAACAATGACAGGAGGTCAGCATAATATAGGCTAAGTACTTAAATGGCATGCATTTACGTGCATGCATGCGGCATTTCCCCCCTGGTTGAAATGCTGGGTCCATCAAGGGAGGGGGGGGCAGTGAGGACCCCATAGATATAACTTCCTGATATAGTTAAGCGGCATACTCACTAGGTGATTTTGAGACAAATATGCACCGATTTGTCCCAAAATTGACGACGATCGGCACCGACGGTCGGCGATCCTTATCAAACATGTTTAATAATTTTACGCCAACGCCGACGGTCGGTGCCCATCGGTTAGTGGGTAATGGACTATATAATCACTTGAACTTAGCTAAGTGTCTGAGTTGTCCCTGACTATTTAGTAGAAGAGAAGTTCTACAGATCTGTACTTTCTGTATTTCCAATGACAGTGGTGAATTTTGAAAAGCAGGAAGTGGGTGGGAGGTAACATGTCAAATATACTAGAGTTGTTGGGGGTGAAAGAATACTGGAGCAATCCAATTCACCCTCAGGGTAAATAAAATGTTTAAAAAAAAACAAAAACAAAAACTTATTGAAATGGCTGAAATATCCCTCCCCACACTTAAGCACTTTAAGTGCCAATGTCCTCAAAATGCATTTTATGCTTGTTCACTTGCTTCAGTACTCGTATTAAGGTGTAATCCACTCTACTCTTACAGAGAAAGGGGGAGGGTTGGTTCCAGGGAGTCCTAAACCCTCCTGGACAGCTTTGGATGGACCCCAAAACAACAACAACAAAATTGAAAATTGCTGTTTCTGTACACATAACTTCCCTATGTTTTGATACTTAGCCTATATATATATATATGCTCATTTCTCCTTTCGGAAATCCCTGTATCCGCCTCTGGAGACCATTGGGTACCATTGATTGACTCTGCCCCCTCTGGGACGGTCAGTGCGCCCGGGGTGGTCAAACAGCAGCGGTCAATGATAGAGGGTGGGTGCCAAGGTGACCGGGTACTGTCTCTATTGACCCTAAGCTGACAGGGTCAGGTGGTCAATTTAAGGTAATTACCAAGGGGTCATATTACCATGTGGTCTTATGTTGGTCAAATATGGGTGCTACTGAAGTATACATTGTTGGTACATGGTTGATACTGGATCCCCATGAGGCGATCACTTGCAACTAATGATTGACGATGATGGTGAATCCCAAATGGCACCACCATGTCTGACGATCAGATACACTAATCGTCAATGATGAAGGTGAAAAAATCAGACATGTTCGATATTTTGTGGATGAATAGCTGTGAATTGTCAATGACTAGCTGCAGTTTGTCAATAACGAAGATGTGTTGACACATTGCATATAGTCGTTGACGAATTCTAGCTAATTGTCGGCAAAATATCGCCCCGTGGGGATGCGCCTTTACACATTTTTGGGGGTGGAGTGGTCTAGTGGTTTTGTCCTGACATTGTACACTGCCGGCCTGGATTTGATCCTGGGTGCTGCCTGTTAGACCACCTTAACTTGCCCCCTGTGCCAATGACAACATTATCAAATGCCTGGTGCCATCGGTTGTCGTGTGTAGGGCCCTGCCTACCTGCCTATGGGACCAGGCATGTTAAAGAGTACCTGCCTTGGTAAATGTAGGGGTATGGTCTATATTTTCTCATAGATTCATTCATTTGATAGGTAGAACAATCAAAGACAGGATTGTCAAACCTTGTTCTCACCGTGATATGACCTTAGATGTTGCTATGGCATTAAACCCCAATAACCAACCAACCGACCATAACACATTTTTTAATCGATGACGGACACAATTTATTTCCAAAAGATCCTATGTTGTCACTTCATGTGTAGTTCAACTCGTGAACCACTTGACACCCATTATTCAACCAGTGAAAAAGACACGTACCTATGCATCTTAATGTCTAATTTCAATCCTTACGAAGGTCCTTACTAGAGCTCACAATTGCAAGTTGTTTGTATGGAAATTGATTCCCTAAAGAACAGTACTGTTTCTGCCTTGTCTCAGTCAGTCTGTGGTGGTTCCTGCCATATCCTATGTTTGTTGTACAGTCTGATCCAGTGTGTGGGCGGGGGGGGGGGAGGTCCAGGGGGTCCCTACCCCTCCCTCTTTTGGCTGAGTCGTTTTGATTCTCATAGCCTATATGCTTATCCACTCTTTTCAAAATCCTGTATCCACCCTTGACTGGTTCATGGCATGCAGTGGTCAGGTGCCACGTGTATCAATAGACACGTGCCAAGTACTATTTAAGATATATATATATATATATATATATAGGTCGTTGGACCAATTGTCACTGTTATTGACAGCTTGTTCTGAATGGTTACACTGGTTCTGGGAATGCGTCTCTCCCAGGCAAAACATATTTATGCTTTAATATCCTGAGCCAAAACTTGTAGGTTACCTCCCCTGCAAACTCTTTTGGAAAATGTCATGATGATGTACAAGAGTTTAATGTCCACTCAGCAATTTTCAAGCTGTAATTATAAGGACCATTCATGTTTTTGATTAGACACAGTTCAACATCAAAACTACGTGGGAGAGAACACAAGAAGCGATGTAGTGTAACAGGCTCAGGGCAGTCTTCAACCTGGGTCTCCCGCATGCAAGGCAGACAAACCAAGTAGGTTAGCCAGAAACCTATTGTTGGAATATATAAGGTATAAATACAGCGAAAAGCATGCTAAATTATTGCTAGGTGATATGATTATGATACTTTAAGATAACCACCATGGATCGGACACATACCTTTCCAGATGATCTACAGGTTGTCAACTATCATTATGTTAAAACAAAGTTAAAGCCTCACATATATCCTCCCCCTAATAATAAGTTGTATCAAAAGTAGTACACAAAATGTATCATTAGTATAATAATCCCTTTACTACACATACCCCATGTTTTTTTGTATATATAAATTACCAGTTGAGAAATGAGCTATGTATCCATATCATAATTAGTATCATGCTTTAGTATGTCATCGCTTAGAGTTATGGTAATGAGACAGGTGGCATTCCCCATGGCCTTTAGGTCACTGCCCTCCCCACGCACCCATGCTGAGTCCCTGGGTCTATAATCTTCAGAGATAAGAGTTTTATAAATAAAAGAGATTAACAATGATTCAAGTCTTCTAATATAAGTCTTCATTATTTTAAATCCACAACAAAACATCGGTCCAAAATAGATTTCATTAATTGGGTATCATGGGAAATTGTATACTGAGTAGTGTATGTCAATGCCCCACTATCTCAAGAAGTGGGAGCTGGCGGAAGAAAACAATTTTAAAAAGAAGTTTCATGTTTCCCGCTATCATATCCCAAAGGGACCCTTATTGTATTGACACAAGCAATTCGAGGTTGACTGAATCATAACTGAAGTATGACCCAATTTTACTCGAGTTTCTACCGTTTGGTAAGATATAGCAGTGCTCCTGATGGGTGTATGCCGGGTATATAGTAATAAATCAGTAGTACCCTGACCTATGGCTCCTGCCTCATATAAATGTCAATGACGGAATATTTTATTATAATTTCCTTTACCTTATATACTGAATATATATTTTTTCATTTATTACATTACATATTTATTAAATGCATTCAAATTTTATTTGTTTGACTTTTTTCTTCTTAAAAGCATGTAAGTGCATCTGTGAGACGCCTGTTGTATTCATCTGGGCTATTTCCACTAGGTATCTGGGTTTCAATAGGAATGTGCATATGTTACATACCATTCGAAACACGCTCACATTTTTGGCACGACACAGTTCAATAATCAAATCTATTTGGGTGAGAACAAAGGAGGCGAGAACAAAGGAAACGAGGCCCAGGCCAGTCTTGAACCCAGGTTTGCTTCATGCAAATCGAGCAAAAGAAATAGGTTACTTAGAAACCTACTGTTAGAATATTTATGAGGTATAAATACATCGAAAACATGCTCAGTAATTGCAATGTTATTCGATTGTCAGCCTTCGCTGATCAGGCACCTCCCTATTCGGGCTATGTTGCTTCCTTTCTTATTCCCCGAAGACAGTTGCATTATACAAAATCAACCAAAGCAATTTAATTGAGAGATTGCTCCTCAAATTGTTAAAATGCCACTTTATGTTTTGGACTTAGAAACCAATGTCAAAGCCTGTCCAACCCTATTTTGCTCTGAAATACAGCATTTTGATTGACTGACAAACCTTCAAACCTGTCAATTTATAGCATTTACGAAATGATAATGTTCTAGCAGCACCTTGAGATGTAGAAAAAGATAACTTTTGCTTATTTGAGTAACCCCCACCTCTAGGAGAAGAGGACGGCTAATACGTTGAATTTGTCCAACCCTTGTCCAACCCCGTCATAATACCTAATGTGGGATGGGCTTATTCATATCCTGTAAGTCTCCATTTAGACACCCAACAAACCACGTGTCCTCACAGGGCCTGCTCTTATGTCCCCAACAGTCACTTATTGTATTGACACAAGCCTCTTTAAAAGGCCTACTGAATTATAACTGATTCATACCCTACTTTCAGCTGATTAACCGCCCTCTGGTGGACAGAAACAATATGTGTGGCATGTAAGTAGTATATGAAAATAGGACTTTGCAGGCTATCACATAAACATACCATCCTTAGGGATCTCACAGAGATAAGTACAAGTAAGTAGTTTATGTACGACTCTGCCGCAGAAGTTCTTGATAGTCATAGTATACATAATTAAGGGGAAGGTACTCTTAAGACTTTATCCTCCAACAGAAGCATAAACCTACTAAAGAAGATCTCGACCAGGTTGTAGCAATACATGCTGAAGACGACCCTGAAGGGCTCGTAAGGATCTCAAAGATAAGTATAAGTAAGTAGTAAAAGTACGAACCTGCTACAGAAGATCTCGACCAGGTCGTAATAGTACATGCCAACGACGACCCTATTGGGTTCGTCCGTGATAAAGATGCCCACGTTGTGTAAGTAATGATCTCACAGAGATAAAGTACAACTAATTGCTATATATACAAACCTGCTGCAGAAGATCTCGACCAGGTCGCAGTAGTAGATGCCAACGACCACCCTGTAGGGCTCACCCATGATAAAGATGCCCACGTTGTATGAGTAAGGATCTCTCAGAGATAAGTACAACTTATCGGTATAAGTACAAACCTGCTACAGAAGATCTCGACCAGGTCGTAGTAGTACATGCCGACGACGACCCTGTAGGGCTCGTCCATGATGAAGACGCCCACGTTGTTGACGGCGACGACCACGTCGTTGCGGGGCAGTCGGGGGCCGGCGATCTTAAAGGCCTCGAACAGGGCTGAGAAGTGCATGGGCCAGCGCCGGGGGGCTGCGATCACGAAGTTCTCCTTGGCCTGGAAAAGGGGAGTGGAGAGGAGGGTTTAGATATAGAGGAGTGTGATTCAGGGTGAGAGAAAATACACAGGAGCGTGAGGTAAGAATTATACAAGAATGTTTGCATTTTCTGAGATATTTAGTCCAGCCTTTCTGATATACGTACTTGTACATAATTAATTAAAGGCAAAATGTGGGAGGGATATTTATGTTTGATATTATATTGATTATTATTATATTAGCATATATTTTGGGACATGCATATAAAGTTATGTTTGAAATATAAAATTGCCTTTAATGTTTCTTTGTTTTCATCTGGGACTCAAAGGGTGTGTGTGTCTCTCTCTGTGTGTAAGGGAGGGGTAAAAGGCTTCATTACATACAATTAATACGGTATAAGAGTCACAATCCCCTGCATTTCCAACCTTCTGGACGGAGATCTCCCCCCCCCCCTCACACACACATACACACCACACACACCACACACCCACATGCACACACACAACACACACCAGACACACACTGCACCATACATACAACACACACACACCACACACACACACCATATCATACGGAACACACACACCACACACCACACACACACCGCACCATACACACAACACACACATCAGCACACACCACACATACACACCACACACACACACACACACACACACACACACACACACACACACACACACACACAAAGCCCACCTTCTGGACGGAGATCTTGCCGGAGCTGAAGCCCTGGTCCTCTAGTGAGGTCATGATGGCCTGAGTCCACGTGTCCCGGGCCCGCTCCTTTAACTTCTTCTCCGGCACGTAGTTGTGGAGGGCGGCCTGCAGCTTCCCGGGCACTAAGGGGGGACCGTTGTCGATGTAGTACCGCTGGGCAGCCACCTTGGCGATCAGGTCGTCCTGGGGAAAGGAGGGGGGGGGGGGAAGGGTTGGTTATTAGCAATGATAGTACAAAGGAAAGATTAATGAATGTATAACGTTTTGATGGAAACGTGGGCAATGGTGGCGCCGTCTAGGGGAGTCCGTTAAAATTCGTCGTTTGTTTTGCTGTTTTCATGACGTCATCGCTGTTTGTTTATGTTTCGGAAAAGTGTTAAAGTGATGTGCCTCATTTTTTGTTTGAAACGGTTTGCATTGACTCTCATAGGGGGCGCCACTAAAGATATACATTATTTATTTAAATGTGGCTATGACCATGAATAAAATAAGCATGTTTCTTTCAAAATCTCACCAGGTTATATCAGACATTCCTTCTGTAAGAGTGATCAAAGAGAAGTGCACCTGTGTGACACAGGAGGCAGTAATCCTGTCTCCAGACAGAGAGGATTAGAAGGGAATTACCACGTGGGGGGGGGGGGGTTATGAAGATAGACATGCACACAAAGGTCAGTGAGCCATGGTTCACGGACAAAGGTCACCGTGTTTACTATACCTAAACATCCTTTTAGATTTTGTGGACTTTAATCAGAAACTAATTGAATAGAATTTCATTATAGAATCAGTCGGTACCCCTTTGTTCTAAAGAGAGTTTAATTTCAAATATAATAATACTCCTAGCTGAGTGTAGATAAAGGTGGAATAATCTCAATAAACTAATCTGTTTTAAGACCATCATAATAATTACCTAAAGAAGATTCTACGCCATAAGACAGTGCTGTTCCCAATGTTCTTAATACTTCGTTTATTAATTGATTCTTTTCGTTGTTAAAATTAAGCTATTCAACTCTTGCCTAATGTTATTGGAGAGACATATCAATACAAGGTGCGCTGATTTATAACAGTTACCAGCATGTATTAATCCAATCTTAACTATATGTAGTAAAGTTTATCATGTAATCAGTAATGTCTATGTCAAATCTGCTAAGTAGCAGGTTATTATTTTTGATGATGATTTAGTTCCGAATTAGTTTCCAATTGATTTTCATTGGCCCTATGGGTTCACTTAACCAATCTTCCACCCGTTAGAGTGAAATACATGATTGGTATTATTTATACATACCCACTTCTCATACTCTGAGGGGGTCCTTGTACTAGGGAACTGTGCACATGAGAGCAACATAACATCGGTTTAACTTTTACAGCTATACACTATACAATGAGGTAAGGTTAATGGTATACAATATTGCTTTCTTTGGGTTTACGTTCATTGAATCTCTGAAAAGGTTTTACCTGACCGGATGAATGTTAACTCTAACCAACCACATGGGTTATAAAGAGTGTCATTTGATACTACATATTCATCCAGTTTCTAGATTCATCTGAGTGAAAGGGGAGACCAGAATACATTGTAGTTTGACTGTATCTCCCCATAAAAACCTCACCCTTGACCTTGTACTCACCCCTTATCCTTGCACACATCCCTTTTACCTTGAACTCACCCCCCTGACCCTGTACTCACCCCATTGACCCTGTACTCACACCCCTGACCCAGTACTCACCCCCTGACCCTGTACTGACTCCTTGACCTTGAATTGACCCCTTTGATCCAGTACTCACCCCCTGACCCTGTACTCACCCCTTGACCCTGTACTCATCTCCTTGACCCAGTACTCACCCCCTCAACCTTGTACTTGCCCCCTTGACCCTGAACTCATCCCCTTGACCCTGTACTCACCCCTTGACCCTGTACTCACCCTTGACCCTGTACTCAACCTCTTGACCCTGCACTCCCCCATTGACCCTCTACTGACCCCCTTGACCCTGTACTGACCCCTTGACCTTGAATTGACCCCTTTGGCCCTGTACTAACCCTTTGACCCTGTACTAATCCCCCTTGACCCTGTTCTCACCCCCTTGACCCTGTACTCACCTCTTGACCCTGTACTCTCCCCTGACCCTGTACTCCCCCCTGACCCTGTACTCCCCCCTGACCCTGTACTCACCCCTTGACCCTGTACTCCCCCCTGACCCTGTACTCACCCCCTTGACCCTGTACTCACCCCTTGACACTGTACTCCCCCCTGACCCTGTACTCCCCCTGACCCTGTACTCACCCCTGACCCTGTACTCCCCCCTGACCCTGTACTCACCCCTGACCCTGTACTCACCCCCTTGACCCTGTACTCCCCCCTGACCCTGTACTCCCCCTGACCCTGTACTCCCCCCTGACCCTGTACTCCCCCCTGACCCTGTACTCACCCCTGACCCTGTACTCACCCCCTTGACCCTGTACTCCCCCCTGACCCTGTACTCCCCCTGACCCTGTACTCCCCCCTGACCCTGTACTCCCCCCTGATCCTGTACTCCCCCCTGACCCTGTACTCACCCGCATGACCTTGTACTCACCCCTTTGACCCTGTACTCACCCCCTTGACCCTGTACTCACCCCCTTGACCCTGTACTCACCCCTTTGACCTTGTACTCGCCGTTCTTGACCCCCCTGGCCACCTGTTGGTAGATGAGGTTGGTGGAGATGTGGTCGAAGGCCGGGTCGTGCCAGGGGGTGAAGGCCTCCTTCCTGAAGTAGAGCCTCCAGGGGGCATCCTCCTCCTTCTGCCCCCTGGACCTCACCACCTGCTCGCACTCCGAGATGGCGTCCATCACGTGGTCCAGCCCGTTACCAAGTGACGACACCTGGCGGCGGGGAGAGGTATTAGATCAAATTGTAAGCGCTTAAGGGGGATATTGCACTAAGCCGATTTTACTGCCAATTTGAAAGATGGGCGGTGAGAGTTGGGGGCCAATCAGAGACATGCAATTCATCATTATAAAGTAAAAGAGTCATTATTTCTCGTTGATATGATATGTAGGATGCATGGGCATTTGTCACATTACTAGTAAAAAGTTAGAATGGGAAAAGAAGACCAGCAGGGGCAGTCCGGGGGTGGCCGTGCGACCCAGAGGAGTTTGTTATGACCTGAGGACAAGGCCAGAGGATCGTGCAATCACCAGTCCTAGAGTTACCCGATGATATCCCCTAACGATCTTTAATATTTTATAACCAAAGCAAAATACAATATGATGTGGAAAACCATGAAAACAAGGAATGGTATGTACAGCCTGCCAATACACACTCCACTGCTATTTGACTGCGCGGATGATAAATTACCAAATTACCGGCAGTTAAAGGCGCCTAGTTGAAGATTAATCAAAGAGCGTACAGGTAAGTTTGAAAGAAATCAGTTCTGGGATAATCATTCCTGGTGGAACTAAGTAAGCAGCCCCTCACGGCCTGGAAATTGGATGAGTGTTACAAAAGTATTCAATATCATCAGTTTGTCTATTTTACTGTCGTTTTTTAATTCCTCTTCTTATAATTATATTTTATTCACCGGCATTTAACAACAATGGAAGTGTATAAGATGGAATCCTGATATACACCAAATAGGGGACGCAACAGCACTAGAAAGACCCTATCCCTGTCACCTGCCCCCCCCCCCGTCCCTCCCAATACTAACCTGTCATAAGTGAAGGTCCAGACCGGAAACACCGTCAACCCGAGGCCTTGACAGAGTCAGGTTGGAAGGTGACTTGGCGGAATTGGGTTTCCACCTGATGAGAAATATTATGTTATGAGGATACCACCTTTTCCGGGTGTCCATCTGACTAATGTTCTCATTTCAAAAGGGAAAATGCAGCTTACATTTCTATTTCTTTTTCCGTAAGAAATATTACTTCTTTCAAGCTTGGTGAAATACAATGTGGACACTCGTCCGTCTGTCCTTATTAGGCCTAAACCAGGAGAGAATGGCTCGTGATATACAATGGTCGCCCTAAATTATAGTAAATATGCGTCTCATTCTCAAAACATCAAATTGTAAAAGTTACACCCCCTTAACGCCTCACGACATCTTTCCAATTTTACATTAGGAAAATAATTTTGATTTTTGGTCGCACAAAGTCCGTCCATTGGGTTAAGCCCGTATTCCACTATTGCAAGGAAATAATGACCAAAAATTGTGACTGAACATCACGAGAGTGTTGCTTTCACCGATATAGTGGGCAGAGCTCCCAATATTTACCAACATGTTGGTGTGTTCGGTAGGAATTCTCGGAATCAAAGATCGCGAGCCTTTAAAGGTATATTCAACTTTAAGAGGTAGCACCCAAAAAAATCGCTACCGACTGCTGATGTTTGGATTATTTTATTTACCAAATATCGGCAGAATTCCCAGGAATACTTTTATAGTGTAACAGGGCCATTACTTAGATAGTAAGTCCCTTTACCTTAGGAGTGGACAAACTTGGGGGTTGGGTTACTTGTCTGGCTCACCTTGTCGAAGATACAGATGTAGATGGAGAAGCCGAACTGGTCCTTGAGGTTGATCTTCCCGGCCAGCAGGTTACACATCTCGGACGCCGTCGTCGCCGCGTCTCCCTCCAGCGTCTCCGTGACCCCGTCCGCAAAGGTCACCGGAAGTTTGACCGCGCTGAGGTCACGCGCCGCCTGGTGGGAGAAGTGGTAAACTGAATTAGTAGGAACTCCCTCCGATTTACCTGCAACCCTATAGGACTTTCCCAGAACCCCCTCAGAATTTAGGGCTTGTTACGGCTTTCCTTTTCATTGGTTCGCAATATACAGCGGCAGATTTAGGGAGGGGGTTTCTTAATATCTCTAGATGTGCTCTTGGTACACCACACCAGAACATCCCAGAACAAGAGAAAATACATTTTTCAGTCCTCTAGACTGAAAACCTTGCTTTTGTGGCGAAGAGCAATCCTCAAAAGATCGGTAGCATACCGACCCGCCCCCACCCCTGACCCTATACCTGCCAACCCCCCCCCCCCCTCCCCCCCGCCGCCACTGCTGTCCGGCCTGCTGTCTGGACAGATAATGCATATTCCGGAGCCAGCCCTGAGAAAGTGCATACCTCGGCCCCGATAATGCTACTTCCGGAGCCGTATTTCGAAAGCCGGCTACGAAAGATCACTGTTATTTCACATTTTACCAAATTTTCATTCAATTCAACTTGCTCACGGAATATTTCTAGGTCAACTCCAATCACTTTTACTATTTTATATGGAGAAATTCATGTACTTACATGAGAAAAGTGTGGGACAAAATATTTGAATGGGGCAAAGCTTGGATCCAAAAAGATTGCCTGAAAACCCACACTTTCCTCACGAAAATAGAATAATAGAAATGATTTGAATTAATTAGTTTGTGTTCATAAGTAATGGTGCATTCCGTGATTTCAGAATGTAGTAATATTTTTATTTCATGAAAAAGAACCATTTGTTTGTGTCGTGAAAATGCGGGAGGGGCCGAAGTATGCATTATCGGGGCCGAGGTATGCATTTTCTCAGCGCCTGCTCCGGAAGCAGCATTATCTGTCCACCAGCGTGCCTACCCTCCCCCCCACCCACCAGCCTGTACCCACCCCCCCACCCCACCTGTACGGCGGCCCACAGGTACAGTATGGGGGGGGGGAAATTGTACCTGTGGGCCACCATAGGCCGCAGTGGCGGTAGCGGGTAGGGAGGGGGAGGGGGAGGGGTCACTCTGCCACTTCAGCGCTCGCCCTCCCGCGAATCATCTCTGCACTGTAGCGACCACTGGGTGCCGGCCCCTGTGACCTAGATAGCACCAGCGAAAACCGCGGACTACTTTTAGGTCACAGTTTATCTAGGTCACCGGCGTAGTAATAATATACAGGGGTGTATAGTTAATGCCCTACATAGCAGAGTCACCTCTCACGGATGTCGATTCTGGCGCGGAGGGGTTATTCGCCGCAGATTGGGGAGGGGTAAGCAGTGGGGGGAGGGAGCCGTGCCGGCGAAGTGGCTACAGGGGTGATTGACAGGCCATGAGGACCAATGAGATCACGACCCCTCCACTCCCTGACCGGTACACATGGGGGTGGGGGAGGGGGAGGGGTAGAGTCCAATTAGTAACAATTTCACGCCTCTTGACTTCACACAATGGGAAAACCTCCGACAGTAAGGCTTATGGGGCGTACTTTATCAATAATCACTACAGGGCGCCCCAAAAGCAAAAATACATAGACCTTACATAGTGCAGACCAAGGGGGAACAAAGTAATTAAGGGGAGAATGACTCTTCTGGGCAGATTTTAAAACTATTGTATACAAATATTAAACTATACCCTTAAAGTAGTGTCTCACTACCCTCATACGGTCCAGGTGGAGTCACCTGCCCTACATTGTAGCAGAGAGAATTATACCATAGTTTGATATATACTATAGTATAATTCTCTCTGATTGTAGAGCCAGGGAAATTTGAATGTTCCACTGGGCAGTGGGAGCATGGACACCAAGGTGGACACATGTTCTTTGTGTAAGAGCCAGGGCTATTGCCCAAGCTCTCTAACCTGTAATTGAAGTAATACAACATCATCTCCAAAAAACTCCTGTCTTCAACTCTTTATTACTCCCCAGAACAACATCCATGATCAGAAAGTACTACAACACTTAAAGTTCTTCACCTGGTACTCGAGCCAGTTCGGGGGGTGGTAGCGGAGCCCGTTGGCCAGCGACCTGATGAGGATCTTCTTGGCGTAAGAGGCGTACGTGTCGTTAAAGTCGGGGTGTGAGTCTTTGATGAAGCACTGCAGGTACTTGAGGAACTGAAGATAACAAGAAACAGAAAACACACTTTTGTAGTAGCACAAGCGTTGGATAATCGCAAGCAATTTTCAATGGGTGTACTTAAATTCTTGTGTTGGTACATATTAGCTTTTTGATATCTAAAACCACAAATTGGTAAAACACAAAGGCAATAAAAATGCTTACCGAGGCCTTAATGGATAATCATATGGATGCATTTTGTGCTATATGCTTTGCAGGTATCTGATAATTCAATCATTCCAAAGTCCTTACTACTTGGAGACAGCTACAGGTAACCTTATTTTCAAATGTGTGATATTTTTGGAACATGTTAAGAGATACTAATTCGCCAAACGTTATAGCTAAGTCCTTCAGTTTTACGGGACGGTGCCCTTACCATAGCAGAGGGGTAACCTTTAGTCAGTTAAGCCCCATGCCCACTAGGTGATTTTACCGGTGATGGACCAGGCAACCGGCAGAATCGCAGGTAAAATCGTCACTGATCCAGATCACCATACAATGTAATATTGAAATCTACAGGGTCCATATGAGTCGGCGATAAAATCGTCCTACTCTCCTTGTAGAGTCAGTCGATTTCAGCGCCAGTGAATTGGCGGACTCTGGTCAAAATCGCCCAGTGTGTATGGGGCTTTAAGCCCCATACCAACTAGGACATTCTGACAAGGTCGGCCGACTGATCGGCACTAAAGTCAGCTGTTTCTAACAGGAGAATTGTCCTAATTTAGCAGCAATTCATATCAAACATTTGCATTTCAATATTACAAACTGACTGGTGATTTTACAAGCGATTCTGCCAGTTTCCCGTTGCCGGGAAAATCACCTAGTGGGTATGGGGGTTAAGTGTCATTGAATGCAGCCAGCTGCACGATGTTAGAAGGTTACCTTTACTAGTTAATAACTGTTATTACATCAGTCCTTACCATGTCGGAGGGGATGAAGCAGCCGGCGCACAGGGCCATCAGGATCCAGCCCTGGGTCTGACTCTTACGGGAAGGGTTGAACGACAACTGTTTACACAACTGGGCGAAGATCTCATCTCTGGAAAACAAAACAACATTTACTTGATTAAAGTTGGATTTAAAGGACTATGGAAAGATCACAACAATTCTGTACCTACTTTGAATGTTTTCAAACATACTGACTGATAACAACTCCAATCGTTGTAGTTACTGTTTTTAGATTCATGGTCAGTTCTGAGGTCATAGGAACTACAAATCATCTGAATTGCATGTTTCTGAACTACAAGGTCAAAGAGAATCCAAGGTTAAAAGGGATTAGAAGGTAAATTGACATTTATATTCTTACAAAGATGCATTAATACTCATATCTATAAAAGCTGTAAAATGTTGCCAATATGCAGCAACAACGACACTTCTACTATACAGAGGAGATTGTATGTATCTTATTGTATTATGCCAGAACTTTGCTAAAACCCAACATTTTCATTTTTTGCCCCTTTTTTCCTAAAACAGTATTACCCACCTGAGTTCTCTCCGCAGAATGCCATGGCCGACAATAAAGTGTATCAGGTCCAGATCTACAGTGGGGATCTTTTCCAACATGGCGGCCGGGTCAGGCAGGTACTCGAGGTTGACGATGACCGACAACTCGGGCTCCTTTTCCCCGTTCGCTGAACTGTCGCTGCCCGTTCGGCTCTTTTCTTTACTGCTGCCGAAGAACTTCTTCCAGTTGCTCTTCTTCTTCTCCTTCACTGTCATGGATTCTTTCTGCCATGGGGAAATGAGTAAGACATTTAATGATAACTCAACATAGAGTGCTGTAGAACTGCTGTAATTGTTATTGTTTGTTTAAGGTAATGATTCAGGTGTACAATCTAAACCTGAATGTTCGTTATCACTTACACTATCTTAGATTCATCACATTATTCTTATATGAAACAAAAGCCCATTAAGGAAATTCATATTTTGAGATGATATTTCAATAAAAATCTTCCTTCTAGCAATGTTTCTACCATGAATTGGTCGTTTTTGTGTATACCACATATCGTAAGCAATTGACAATACCCTTTTCAGAATCAACATTGGTTTAAGACCTTTTCTTATCTCCTAGACATACAAGCAGACGTTGGTAATTTGTTAAAAGATAAATCAACAGTAAAAACATATTTTGTTACTGATTGTGTTAGGCTTCTAATGATAGGCCTACCTAGGTTATCAAACTGTTAATGTCAGGTAAACTGGGCAAACAGGTAGACAGAAGGGTGCTACATTACTGGGAACATGAGACAACGTGGTTCATGCTAACATGTAGAAATATAGTCTTTATTGTAACCTTTTCTGAGCAGGGTCGTGAGTGTTTAATGGCCATACTCACTAGGTGATTTTATCGTCGCCGGGTGATGGGCAACTGGGAGAGTCGCTGGTGAAATTGTCTGGCTGCTGGCATATCAAGCAAGATTGATACTTGTCTGGTGATTTTATAGGCAATTTTACCAGCGGTTCAGTTGCCAGTCGCCCGTCACTCAGAATACACACCACACCCACGAGTCACCTGGCAACCTTGATTGCTGGGTGATTATGCAGTGTGTGTAATTGTTCGTGCGGTTGCCCAACATCGGTAAAATCGCCTTGTGGGTGTGGGGCTTAAAGGGTCATCCCCACTAGGCGATTTTACCGACAACTGGTGACTGCACAAAAGACAAATCGCCTGACAAAATCAACTGGTGATCACTTTTGCCGGGTGATTTCCCGTGGGTATAATGTGCATTCTGAGCAACTGGCGACGGGGATCAGGATTGCCGGTAAAATCGCTGGTAAAATCGCTGGATGCCCAGAATCCACACCATACCCACAGGGAGTTGCTTGGCAATCCTGAGTCGCACGATGATTCTCCCAGTGGCCTGTTACCCGTCAACGACAAGATCACCTACTGGGAATGGGGCATTAGAATTGCGAGTACACGCCTGGAGGTTTCACCTAGTTCCTTTTCTGAAGTTACTGCCCAGACGTCTGACTCATACAGCTGTCTCTTGTGGCATACCAGTCTATTTTAAGAATTCATTAACTTAGAAATGCCATCAGTATTTGGACAGCGACCTGGGGGATTCGTTCCTAAGAGATTCGACCCCCCCCCCCTACATTGGAATACAGGCTCTCTTGTCTGTTACATATTGTCTCCTGGAATATGGCTCATGATGATTGTTTTCAAGGGATATTTATGATAAAGGTTTATGAGTCTCCATGTCTGATATGTTTTGTTTACCTCACTACATTACATACTCATCACTGTGTTCACCTATGTAGTGTAGGCTGGAAGAACATATAACCACGTGAAGCCTTAGATTTCAATAAAAGAAAGAAAGGGCCATAGGCCTACCCACTATAAGATTTGCGTAGGTCCATAAATTGGCATACAGATTGGTAAGGAATGCTGGTTTTCCAAAGATCTGTATGCCAACATATAGGCTGACTATGTTTGGGTATGCCTTGTCCAGTCAGAGTTGACTGACGGGAGCATCAATGGGAGCACGAATCCCTTTTAAACATATTTGATAAATTGACGCCAACAATTGACTGCCGACTGCACAGAAACAGTCATCCATCAATCTGTCAGGGAGTGGTTATGCCGCTTTAGCTTATAACAAGTGGCTTTGCCAGGATTCGAATCCACAACCTTTGGGTTTGGAGGTGAGGGTCTTAACCACTACACCATGGAGGATGAGGCTGGAATTAAGAAATGGGGTCATGACCCAATTCGCTGGTTCCCACAGGTCCTTTTGAAAGCAGTTTAACATAACAGCAACCAGATGGACAGGTTGGTTATGGCCCATTTTGCTGGTTCTTGGTAAGACCTGAAGAAAGTTCAGTATGTAGGCAGCAACATGCAAAAGGACATCATTTCATAAGAAGTAGGGTAAACATAAAACAATAGGTCCAAGATATATAACACATGGAACTTATTACACTACAAGTACTTGTCCTATGTCAGATATGTCATTACCTGGGTTGTTAAGGAGTGGGCATTCCTTGTCAGAGAGAGTTATGCAGTAAGTAGGTGAGAAATGCATATTAAGGATGGCTACCATCTTGGCTACATATCATACAGCTAATGCATGATAAGACATACTAATTTTGTTGGGAGGTATTACATATCGGCGAATAATTATAGGCATCGAGAATAGCTCAATAAGGGAGAGAAGACAGGTGGGGGGTGTTCTGAAAATGCTATCTAATATACAGACTGACATAAGGGATAGGTTTAGGATGAAACAAACGGAAACACTAAAAAGGCAGATATCAATTAAATCAAACTTTGTAACTGATTTATTGACCCTTGACATGATTTATAACTGATTCGAAGCCTTTACTTGAATGCTGATACCAGCTACAAATTAGGCTAGAAAATTAGATATCTGCTTTTGATAATATCTATGGCATGTACTGTTGATTGTGTGTATGCTTTTGTACTACTACATCTATACGGAAGATCAGTCTGTCAGATTGAGTATGGTTAAATAAATAAATAAATAAATAGAATATCAATCACCTGCACAGCCAACGAGCCAAGTGTATTGGGTACAGGTTGTATTGCCAGGCCATATGTACCGCTCACTGTGGACTCATTGTTCTCAGCTATTTTTACATACTTTGAACATTGTTTGGGTGATATAATAAAGAGGATGGCTGTACAACCCATAGGAATTGTACGAACATCGGGCTTCACCCTCGGTATGTGTCGATACTCTAAGGGTCAGACGGCCACTCTCAGACGCCCCCATGGTCGTTCTTATAATATGTATAATATAACTAGAGAAAAATTGTTCTGCAATGAAGATTGGAGGTTAAAAACTTAAATTAACTTAATTATAAAAGAAATATTAAATCAACGGTACCCCCTAGATGCACCTAGTACTACCGTCGTCGTACCAAATTGGCGGACTGACCATTGTGCCAGACCTCTACCTGTTAAAGGCCTTTTGGGGAGGTATCTCTCAAGTACAAAGGACGAACCACTGCTTTGATCAATGTCCAGCCTTATTTACATCAGTCAAGTTACATACAGCTACAGAAACCGACCGAATAACTTGAACAACAACAGGTGCAATGAAATGACTTATAGTAAAGGACACTAAAGGTGGTATTACACTACACGACTTGAGCTGTGATTTGACAATGTTACAGAGAGGTCGCACAAATTAGACATTAAATCCTTTGTTACACATATGTGAGATAGTCCTAATTGTCAATTTCTAACAATTATATCGCTCCTGTATGTGGATTGTCTGTATATAATGACTATGTTATGATACGTGTATTTTAATGTATGCAATTTTGTGCTCTCCTATCGGCATATTGCTTTGAAGCTAACTTGTATACCACAACAAAATAAACGTATCTAAAATACATTATCACCATATCGGGTCAATATCCCAGCCCAAGTCGTGTAGTGTAATACCCCCTTAGGGAGAAGTAAAAGGACAGAGGTCAGAGAGCAGGCAGTCTACAGGTGTATAACTGTACAGGTGGGAGGTGGGAGGCCTAGGACTAAACTGCCGTCTGGTGGCGACTAACCGTACTGGGTCTCTCTTTCCGTCCCGATTTCAAAGAGAGCCGCTTTTTGCCGTTTGTAATTCTTACATTTTCGGTCTGCAAGATGAAGGTTCGAAATGGTGATTGAAGGTCATGTCTTTTACAAAGGAGACTTTTCAAGGAGACCTTGGAGACATTTTACTGTAGGAAAATTGTCTATTGGTAATATATATATTTCTGTTGTGCCTGAAATGTTCAATAATGTTTCCCATTCTTACTCTTTTCACGGAGGAACTACGGTTCAGAACATGGTGAATTAGGCAGTCCCTTGGTGTTGGCATTCCCCGCCAAAACAGTATAGTGTATTGTCATTACATAATACCATAAGGTTTGATCACCTGTTCTTTAGACAGTCCCTTGGTGTCTCATGACATCACACTGTGACATCAACCAGTTGTTTGTCGCTTAGTGTCAATTCCTATTGTCATAAAGTCATACCGTGACATCATAACATCTTACCATGACGTCACTCGCCCGTTCTTAGGGCAGTCCCTTGGTGTGAGTGGCCCCTTGTCATAATGATATTACCATTTGCCTGTTCTTTAGGCAGTCCCTTGGTATCAGCTGCCCCCCGTTCTGCCTACCGTACGTGGGCCTCCAGGGCCACTCCGCATCATCACATCATACCCTAACGTCATAACATCATACCATGACACAATGATGTCATACTATGACATCATAACATGCTGTGACTCACCTGTTCCTTAGGCAGTCCCTTGGTGTCGGCTGCCCCCCGTCCTGCCCGTCGTACATGGGCCTCCAGGGCCACTCTCCCCCTCCCACTACATCATGACGTTATACCATGACGTCATGCCTTCTAACCATGACGTAACTTACCTGTTCCTTATAGGCAGTCCCTTGGTGTCGGCCCCCCCCCCTTCCCGCCTGCCGCACGTTGAACTCCCCCATCATGATGTCATACCCTGACATCATGACATAATACCATAACGTCATACCATGACGTGACTTACCTGCCCATGCCTACCCTTTAACACAAGTAGTGGATAGACTGGGCTTACCTATTCCTTAGGTAGTCCCTTGGTGTCGGCCGCCCTCCATCCTGCCTGCCGTACATGGGCCTCCTGGGCCACTCCCCCCATCATGACGTCATACCCTGATGTCATAATGTCATACTGTGATGTCATGACCTCTAACCCTGCCCAAACTTACTTGTTCTTAGGGCAGTCCCTTGGTAACAGCCACCCCCCATCCTACCTGCAGGTTACGGGCCTCCAGGGCCACTTCCTCCATCATTACCTCATACCCTGACGTCATGACCTCTAACCATGACTTAACTTACTTGTTCTTTGGGCAGTCCCTTTGTGTCGGCCGCCCCCCGTCCCGCCCGCCGTACGTGGGCCTCCAGGGCGCGGTACACCTTGGTCATGATCGGCACCTTCTCCTACAGCAGGACAGGATTAACGTACAGGTATGATCATAATTATCTTTAATATCTACTAAACATCTAACGATGACATACATATGATATTGAACGAGGCTTTAGATATTTATACTTTGAATGCTACCTTAGAAATACAAACAAATAAACAAATAAATGTATATTATATAAACATTTATATTTATGTTGTATTGGAATAAGTATCTATAGGTTCTTATGGACCACACTTAAAAGTTTGGAAGCAAGAAGTGTACAGGAAGGGTTCACTGCGCAGACTCGTGGAAAAGGTGTATATAGGACGTTAAGGATGTACCTACCCTGGGCGGGGGGTCCTTGGGATCAGGGAGGTCGCCCATGAACCGTTGTATGGCCAGCCACACGGCGATGGACGCCTGACAGGGGGGAAGCATGGAAAACAGTCATTATAATAAGTCTTTATTGTCACCCTCCCATCCCAAGTACCTTATCTTATACACTCTATGCATTTCACCCGCAGACCATCCTATATTAGGATACAAGCTGAAAAATATATCGACAAGTTAGGAGGCATACGGAACGGGATTGTGGCATAATTTGTGAATTGACAAGATGGAAACCAGTATTGATTTTCGCCCCATTTCGTTTATATGATATTTGATATTTTTGAAGATAATTACATTATAGCAATTATTTGCATACATTTTGTACATTTTCATGTGTTTTCGTCGACAAAATCGGTCCAAATTAAACTGTAGATGCCTTGAATACTAAAACTCAGCTATCATTATATTACAATCCACGTTGTTTTAAAAGCGGGTGTCAGAACCAAACACAAATATTACAAATAATTACTAGGTTCAGGGTTTTGCGACGATGAGATGGAGGTTTGATCTAAAATTTTACGGAGACTTTCGTTTACTCCTAATTTCATAATGCATGTATTTTACGTTTGAGCCGAAATCCTGGTCATAGAAATATTTTGTTTGAGAATTATAAAAATAAATCAGTTTTAAAACCAAACCTTTCACTTTTGTTATGCATAAAGTTGGCGCAAAGCCTGATACAAAAACTCATCAATAAAAACTTGGGTTTCTCACCAATGTGTCGATTTCATGTTTCTTCTCAAAGAGTGGTCCTTGGAGGGGTTCTTTCGTAAACTCGGGGCCCACCCCGTTCAGGAACTTATCCTTGGCGATCTTGGCGAACTTGAGATGTTTGATGGTCTCGTCCTTCTCCCAGACCAGACCGACCTCCACCTCCTCCACCTAACAGGGTAAAGGATATAATTATGAACATCTTTAAATGGAGCCAAAACCAATAAATTCAATGAAATTTTCCAAACTCAAATAATCATAGAAATCCATTCCTTGAGCCTATTTCTGGCCCATGTTAAAATCTAAATCATGAAATATGATAGAGAGTCATTAGACACATGTTTTTCTTGCTCAAATCAATGAATGTGGATCTGCAAAAATAGGGTTTGTTTACAAACAAATGCAAATTATTACCATCCCTTGTGGCATTCTACTTCAGTTTGAGCTAGTTGTCACAGCTAATACTTTACCACTGACCTTAACTGGACTCATCTAACATATTCCTATACTTATCTGAGTTTTTAAATGTTGTCAATGTTAGTGGTTTTGGCTCCCTTTAATAGCTTAGACATCCAGAATGGATAAACCAGCCCCACTTCCACCTCTTCCACCAAGGGGGAACAGTTATGATTTTGGTGGGCTTGTTATGAGTGTACATAGTTGACAAACATGTCAGAAAGTATCAAGACATGATGATAAGAATGATACTGGCCACAGAACATTTGAGCCGTTAGGTATTTTGTATAGGACATCACAGCAGGTCGTTTAAGCCTATACCTATTCAACTAACTGTTTCTGCTGTTTTCCCTGTGCCATATGGACCCTGAACAAGCTATACGACAGGAACCCAGACACCCTACATTCCGGTAAAAAGAACATTTGAAATTTCTTATTATGATTATATTTAATTTGCCCTTCTCCCTATTATAATGTTTTTTATAATATGTGAAAGAATATTAAAGGAATGTCACAATAACTTTGCAGTGCAACATCACAATGTTAGGTTCTAAAGTGGTCTTTGGGTGCCATCAAAAGAACATAACAAGAACCAAAGCAGAACTAAAGAGAACGTTGCTGCAACACTATAATAATGTCATATTTTTGCTTGGGTATCTTTCCTTAGAAAAAGACTGCTCTACAGTTATAGCAAGGTGAGAGAAAAAACTAAAGTGGATACTCTCTAAAGGTTTTAAATTTGCGTACGCCCCTGAATGTACTGTTCACAAGTATGTTATTTCATAGATACTTCTTTTAAGACTAGAACTGTTTTCAACCTTATTATTCATAGAATAATAACGTCTCTAATTCTCCCAACCACGGATAGCCATTTTCTCAAGTTTTACCTGCAGGTTAGCCTGAAACAGGATGCATGCTGGGTAATATGTCGACAAGACTCAAGGCTTTAGCATAATAATTTTCATGAATTGTACCATTACTTTAAGAATAACATTGTGAAAAACTAGCCATCAATATTTTTTAGGTAAGTATCCATATCCATCAATATTTCCTGAGCCATTTAAAAATTCATTCATTGTAGATGGATATATGGCAGATATTTGCTTATTTTCTATTGGTTTTCCAGATCTAGAGAATTTGTAGACAGATTCAGCCCAAAATAGCCTGCAGGTGCTTGAAATACTGTAAATCAGCTATCCGTGGTAGGGAGAATTAGATACTGTAGGAGTACACTACACTAGCCAATGCCCCCCCCCCCCATTTCCCCTGAATCATTCATGGACATCATCAGATCATTGTAAAGAACATGAGGATAGCGAGGAGGAAGTTAGAATAGTTGGATGCCTAGGGTGGAGTGGGTAGTTCCAGGTACTTCACCAGGGAGCACCACAACCTTGCACCTAGGCCTAACGATGAACTTGAGCTTGTGTAGCTGATATTCAAAACAATAAAGGCAATATTCGGTTGTGCGGTGTAGCGTCAGGCATTTTACTAGCGGCAACTAAAACCAACCACTGCAAGGTGAAACATAGAAATCGCTTGCGGTGATACTTGCATTGATCCAACAAAAGTATCACCACAAATGATTTTATACAGGTTATCTATGGACCACACACACTCACCTGGTTAATACCTGCTAATCCGTCCGTCCCTAGCCGGGCCTTGAAGATCTCTGTCAGCCCCTCCTCATCCTCCTGGAAAAGACAGAATAATGGTGATCAGTTTTAAGGGAAGCAGGTGTACAGGGTGATGGTGTACAGAACCCGTAATACTGTATTACTCTGGAGACCCTATTAAAAAAGAAGAATACAAAATTATTGATACTAGAAGTCTATAAATCTGGTCAGCAAGAAACAGCTTCTGTTTTGTGTTCCTTATATTGTGACATAGCAATAGTTAAGAGTTCTGTCTAGATATTATGAATGTTATTTTATATTAAGTGTTGTACATTGACAGGACACATATTGTCTTTGCACTTTGAATGTCCCTTTAGAGTTGCATTTAGTGAATTTGCAAGAATATAGGAAAAGACGAACCGAGAGCGGGTGACAGAAAATGGTCAGGTAGTTGTTTCTTGTGTCTGAGATCTTTAGCAGAGTCATTAAATCCCCATACCTTCAAGACGAGTTTCACGAAATCAGCTGAATATACCTAAACAATTGGCTGATTTTTTTTACACAGATTCAGATCAAACTTGAAGAAAGCTAACTTTGATGTAAATCAATGTCGTGCAATAATGATTATAAAAACATTTTGTAATTTTTCCATGCGGATTAGAAAGGGGCCTCACTTATCCCCTGAAAAAATCCTGAATTAATTATAATTTTTCGTGCAGTGAAAAATTTTTTTTGATTATAAAAACATACACATTACAATATTTTATACTGGCAGATTACAACTATTCCTTACTCATTTTATCACGTAGGTTTAAAAAATAAAGTTGAATTCGTAATATCATATGAAAATATGATATTAATCTTGCCAAATAAGGGGAATTGGGAAATCTATATTCTCGTGTTATACTTTTCGTCCCATTTATTAAGAAAAATAGAGATAATTAATGTATACAAGTAACAAAATACCAAAAATTAATTGTAGCCAATCTAAAATAGACTGGATGGAATATTCAATTAAACATGAGAGAATAATCTCTGTTTACCCAGTTGAATACCATAAGTAACATTTTCCTTTACAGTGGCTGTGATACGCCATAATAAGCCCCTCCCACAATGTATTGGGTATATTCGAGGGTATGGCAGGGGTCAGACAAAATTACAGTATAAGCCATCCTTGTCTCCTAGAGTTGAAGTAACTGAAGTAAGCAACATTTATATTTTTCTATACCCCCAAGTGTTGCTAAAACATTAACATTTCTTAGATTCTATCGATTGACAGATTTGCAGGTTTGCCAGCCAATCAAAATGCTGTATTTAAGGACAAAATAGGATTGGACATTACAGGGTGGGCTTACAGGCTTTAACATTTGTTCCTATAGGAAAAAGACAAATATATAAAGATGCAATTTACCAATTATAGGAGCAGTTTATCAACCAAATTGCTTTGGTTCATTTTGTACTGCGAAACTGTCTTTATGGAATAAGCAAAGAAACAATTTTGACAATATTTCAATATTTTAATAGGGCAAATCTGCCTATTATAGGAAATCAGCCTCTTGAAAGCATTAATTAAGGAATTATTGCTGAAAAAACATTTTCTATGTAATTTTGTGGAAAAGTTTGACTTAGAACTTAGAGAGAAATTTCCTGAGAATTCAATGATTTTCATAGAAATATCAAATCTTTTGCAAATGATGCATTATGGGAAATTTGCGATGGAATGTTTTTTCCAAAGAAATCCTTCATAAAATAAGGTTGTTAGGTTGCCGTGGTTACAGAAAAAAGAACACTCAGAGTCAATGGAACAATTTTCATTGGTAATGTAGGAAATATCTTTTTCCACCTTATATTTCAAACAGTTAGATAAAAGACCAAGTCAATCAAAAGTTATTTTATTTTGAATATTTTTTCGGAATAAGAAATGCATTTTATTCAAAATATACAAGGTAAAGTTGAAGTTACCATAACATGGAAACAAAGATGACTATCAGAACTGACGGGTTTCTATTGCACAAGAAGTAGGGAAGTTCAAACGACCATATCTAAGCGTCTAAAATGGTTTGCAGTTTTAGAAAGCATTTCCTCTGTAGTCCACACACATTTTCATGTAATATCCTCAGGAATAGAGGGTTGAAGGGGTTAAGGATAGACAACACCTCTCATCGCGTCATTATGGCAAAATGAGAGTGACTCTCTATCTATTGACACCAGAATAATTAATTATATATCAAACAAGGAAGCAATGCAATTTTTTACAAACTTGGCAATTAAGTTATTTATAATAAAAAAAACGTGAGCCCAACGAAACTTTTTCACCTTGATAAAGGCATGTGAGAATTAGTTCATGTTATCATAATGCAAGTTAAAAAGAAGGCTATAAATACAATCATAGTAAATAGATTATTTATTATAATAAAAGCCTGGGCCCAGATGTAGTATGGAAATTTCAAACATATTGGGAAAAGTCACTAAAAGTCACTATTAGTCATGAAAATGTACTAAAAGTTACTAATAGTCAGTAAAAGCCAGTGAAAGTCACTAAAAGTCATTGAAAGTCAATAAAAGTTACTCAATGTCACTAAAAGTCACTAATAGTTACTCAAAGTCAGTAAAAGTTGTTAAAAATCATCTAGTCATTAATATTCATTAAAAGTCAGTTACTTATAGTCACTAAAAGTCACTAAGATTCACAAGAAGTCACGAAAAATCTGAAAAGTGATTATGGTCACTTATAGTCCTTATAAGTCAGTAAGAGTCACTAATAGTCACTTAAAGTCAGTGATAGTCACTAAAAGTCATGAAAAATACAAAAAGTCAGTAAGAGTCAGTAAAAGTCCTAAAGAGTCACTTAGTCACTAAAAGTCACTAACAGTCATTAAAAGTCACAAGAGTCATATCAATTAAGTCCTGAAAAGTCAGAAAAATCATAAAAAGTCCTAAAAAGTCCTTACAAGTCCTAAAAAGTCACAAGAGTCATAGGAAGTCATAGAAAGTCCCAGAAAGTATTTGCAAGTTACAAAAGTTCTAAAATGTCATGAAGTCAGTAAAAATCGTAGAGTCAATAAAAGTCCTAAACAGTCACAAAAGTCACAAAAACTCTTAAAAAATCAGTAAAAATAGTAAAAATCCTAAAAAGTCAATAAAAGTCCCAAAAGTCCTAAGAAGTCACAAAAAGTCAGGAGAAGTCTTAAAAAGTCCTAAACAAAAGTCCTAACAAAGTCACAAAAGTCCTCAAGGATCAGGAAAAGTCGCAAAAAGTCACAAAAGTCCTCAGAGGTCCTAAAAAGTCAGGAAAAGTCCCAAAAAATAAGTCAAACTCACAAAAGTCCTAAAAAGTCAGTAAATGTCCTAAAAAGTCAGTAAAAGTCCTAAAAAATCCTTAAAAATCCTAAAAAGATAGAAAATACCTAAAAAGTCAGGAAATGTCCCCAAAAGTCAGTAAAAGTCCTAAGAGATCAGGAAAAGTCACAAAAGTCACAAAAGTCCTAAGAAGTCAGGAAATGTCCCCAAAAGTCAGTCAAAGTCACAAAAAGTCACAGAAAGTCCTAAAAAGTCACAAAAGTCTTAAAAAGTCAGTAAATGTCCCCAAAAGTCAGTAAAAGTCCTGAAAAGTCACAAAAGTCTTAAAAAGGTCAGAAAATGTCTCCAAAAGTCAGTAAAAGTCCTTAAAAATCACAAAAGTCTTAAAAAGTCAGGAAATGTCCCCAAAAGTCAGTAAAAGTCCTTAAAAGTCACAAAAGTCTTAAAAGGTCAGGAAATGTCCCAAAAAGTCAGGAAATGTCCCAAAAAGTCAGTAAATGTCCCAAAAAGTCAGTAAAAGTCCCCAAAAGTCAGTAAAAGTCCTAAAAAATCACAAAAGTCAGGAAAAGTCCTAAAAAGTCACAAAAGTCTCAAAAAGTCCTAAAAAGTCACAAAAGTCTCAAAAAGTCAGATGTCCCTAAAAGTCAGTAAAAGTCCTTGAAAGTCACAAAAGTCCTAAAAAGTCAGGAAATGTCCCAAAAAGTCAGTAAAAGTCCTAAAAAGTCAGTAAAAGTCCTAAAAAGTCACAAAAGTCTTAAAAAGTCACAAAAGTCTTAAAAAGTCACAAAATGTCCCCAAAAGTCAGTAAAAGGCACAAAAGTCCTAAAAAGTCAGTAAATGTCCCAAAAAGTCAGTAAAAGTCCCCAAAAGTCAGGAAATGTCCCCAAAAGTCAGTTAAAGTCCTTAAAAGTCACAAAAGTGCTAAAAAGTCAGGAAATGTCCCAAAAAGTCAGTTAAAGTCCTTAAAAGTCACAAAAGTCCTAAAAAGTCAGGAAATGTCCCCAAAAGTCAGTAAAAGTCCTCAAAAGTCAGTAAAAGTCCCCCAAAGTCAGTAAAAGTTCCAAAAAGTCAGTAAAAGTCCAAAAAAGTCAGTAAAAGTCCAAAAAAGTCAGTAAAAGTCCCAAAAAGTCAGTAAAAGTCCCCCAAAGTCAGTAAAAGTTCCAAAAAGTCAGTAAAAGTCCAAAAAAGTCAGTAAAAGTCCAAAAAAGTCAGTAAAAGTCCAAAAAAGTCAGTAAAAGTCCCAAAAAGTCAGTAAAAGTCCCAAAAAGTCAGTAAAAGTCCCAAAAAGTCAGTAAAAGTCCCAAAAAGTCAGTAAAAGTCCCAAAAAGTCAGTAAAAGTCCCAAAAAGTCAGTAAAAGTCCTAAAAAGTCACAAAAGTCAGGAAAAGTTCTAAAAAGTCACAAAAGTCTCAAAAAATCAGGAAATGTCCCCAAAAGTCAGTAAAAGTCCTTAAAAGTAACAAAAATCCTAAAAAGTCACAAAAGTCCTAAAAAGTCACAAAAGTCCTAAAAAGTTAGGAAATGTCCCAAAAAGTCAGTAAAAGTCCTTAAAAGTCACTAATGTCCTAAAAAGTAAGTAAAAGTCCTAAAATGTCCCAAAAGTCCTTAACAGTCAGTTGAAGTCCTAAAAATTCAGCAAAAGTCCTAAAAAGTCAGTAAAAGTTCTAAATTTTTTTATAAAAGTCCTAAAAAGTCGGTAAAAGTCCCAAAAAGTCATAAAAGTCCTAAGAAGTTAGTAAAGTCCTAAAGAGTCACAAAAGTCCTAAAACGTCCTCTAAAGTCAATAAAGCCATGAAAAGTCTCAAATCACAAAAGTTCTAAAAAGTCAGTAAAAGTCCTAAAAAGTCAGTAAAAGTCCTAACAAGTCAGTAAAAGTCATTAAAGGTCACTAAAAGTCATCAAAAGCCACAATACTAAAAAGTCATAAATAGTTAGTAAAAACATCAAAAGTCACAAAAATTCTGACATTTGTCACTCCATAAAAAGATGGATGTCATCCCTTCCTCCCTATCCCCATCAGTACCCACATCCTACAGCCACACCCTCTACCATGCCAAACAGCCTAAAACTGCATCCATCTGAAACTGTATGAAGCACCCACAACCATCACCAATACCCATCTTCTCAACTTATGCTGTCTGCTACAGGACGCCGTCTGCTACAGGACGTTGTCTGCTAGAGTACCCACAATCCAACATTCTCCCACAATGCCCTTTTCTTTTGTTCTAAAACAGGAAAAGGAACCGGAAATACCAAAATCTTGGTCGCTGGTACCCCAACCTTCAGTAACTGCAATACCCTGACACAATTATAGGCTGAATACCAGCAGTGAAAAAACTGACTCAAAAGTGAGCCTTCACAACCTTGACCTTCTACACAACTCTTACCCACCTTGGGCTCACAATAAAAGCCCTTATTTTTCTTAATCTTATGATATAGAGTATTATTTGAAAGTTTTCGAATTCTCAGAATTATGTGCGAAAAGATTATTTTTTCACTTTTATTTTTTGAACAAGGATTTCTCACTTACTATTCAAAGGATCTGCTTGAAATTTAAAAGACATGTCAATAACATTCATATGCAGGGAAGAGTCTCAGATTTTCAATTTAGATCCTGGTTTTCATTTTATGTCAAAAAACGGGAAACTTTTTGTTTATTTTGTTAATATTATTTTCTAGATTTCATAAAACAAAAACTAAGACCTAAATCAAAAATCTGAGACATGGTTCCCTCCACAAGAATGTTTTCTATATCCTGTGAAAATTTCATGCATTTTCATGGAATATTAAGTGAGATATTCATGTTCAAAAAATAAAAGTTAAAAATGCACTTTTTGTATTCCCGGCATTCTCATATTGGCATATATGTAGACATTAAAATGCGAGATATATGAGTAGATAGGGACATTAAAGGGTATCTAAGGATATAACACTCATATTCATACTATGGATATTAAAAAAACATTAGTCTATTTAAAGAGAGTGCCGCAAATCAGCCGCTGAGTGGTGTTGTCTATCCTTAAGCCCCATACCCACTAGGCAATTTTGACCAAGTTGGCTGACTGATCGGTGGTAAAATCAGCCAATTCTAGGGATAAAATCAGCTGATTTTAGCGCTGATTCAGATCAAACATGCACATTCCAATATACTATACTTTAATACAGGCGATCATAAGAATTGGCCGATTCTAGCGGTGGCCAGTCGACCGTTGTCCGGTAAAATTGCCTAGTGGTTATGGGGCTTAATACACATGAATTCTCTGCGACATTGTCATATCGCAGCTTATGTCGTGTAGTGTACTCCCCCCTTTAAGCCTAAGCCTATGGCGTGGTCCTGATGTCGTGACTGGCAGTGGTGGGCCTATATATGATGGGTATTTAGTAAGAGCCCCCCACCCCTCCCCACCCCTGGCCTACATCCCCGCCTAAGGTGAACACCCAGGGAGGACGTCTCAGCACCTATCATGACCTATTTGGGGGTACATCTCACAGTTTTGTATTGTGGTGGCACAGTGAAAAGATTAATCTAATGAGCTAATTTGGTCAGATGTGCTCACAGTCTGAGTGTTGTAGATCCAGGACTAATACATTGTCCCACCAGTGACTAACACTGGCGACACTGGCGAACCCTTCCATCCTTAGTGACTGGTACTCGTTTGCACAACTGATCGTCTTGGTTGGAAAGGGTTAACACTCATCAGCTGGCAATAAGCCCATCCGACATTGGGTATATCCGAAGGTTGGACAAAGGTTGGACGAAAAGACATATAAGCCATGCTTGTCTCTTGGAGTAATGATTACTCAAATATACAAGAACGATATTTTTCTATATCCCCAAGTACTGCTAAAACATTATCATTTCTTAAATTTTATCAATTGGCAAATGTGCAGGGTTGCCTGCCATTCTAAATACTGTATATCAGGGCAAAATAGGGTTGGATATTATAGTTAAGGCTGACAGTATTTACCATAGGTTTCTATGGGGAAAAGGTTAATTATAAAAGGCTCCAATTCAGAAATTTTAGGAGCAGTCAAATTGCTTTGGTTAATTTTGTTGTATGCAGCTGTCTTCAAGGAATAAGCATAGGAGCAAATTTGAGAATATTTCATGGTAAGCTTTACTATTGGTGTAAACTGGGAAGGGGTTATCAGACCTTCAATATCAAAACAATGCCACTGTATCTCTGAAGATTTATATGACATATATGCTTCTGTCAGAAAGTGACTTGTGATATCCAAATGAAACTTCTAAGTCTACTACTTCTGAGCCCTTTCAACATTCCAAATGAAATCCAAAGTTCAAATTAAGTAGGCACATGGGTAATATTTCATATGTAATGCTTAACTTAGCATGGCACAATTGACGTTGGTTGTACAATTATCGGTACATAAATCCACTTGAATGCCTGAACCATTTCTGTTACACTTATCCTGCAGACATTCTTCATATAGACACCTTTTACAGTTCAACTTAACTTAGTGTATCCCTCAAAGTCATACAATACATATAATAAATAATAATGAGTACAAAATACTATTTCATAAATGGTGTATTGATTATTTGATACCCACATGGAAGATTAGTATTGCCAATATTTCTTTCCCGTCTATTCTGCTTCCTACGATCAGCAGGCTGTAGCATATCTGTCTTCTTTTTATCTAATTCAACCTCAATTTTATATAACTTGATGATGGTTTGGATTTCTCCGATCTACCCCTATCTTCACATATATATCTAAGACCTAAGTATCTAATGGAAGATGTAAATAAAGAATAAATTGTTTTTCTTGTGCCAAATACATCTTTTGTAAGTTTCTTTAAAGATGTAAGAATTTGGACAATTTTCTAGCTCAAGTATGTTAATGACTCTTGATAGTGACTAGATGGGAGTAGTCTAAAGGATGGTTTCCAAGAAACGATAAAACTGAAACCCACTAGAGAGATGTTAATCATAGGGGAATGGCGCCATGCTCACAAATGACATACCCCATTTATATGGGTTATCTGGCCAATTACACTTCATTCATCTGACATGTTTGAGCTTAGTGAGTTGGTAACAGAGTTCAGTTGGCCTGAAACATCAGATTTAGTCACTGTCAGTTAATCATTAAGGTTATATGCTCATCGACCTCGCTAGGTCATACTGTGGTAACCTACTTTAATCCACGTCCCCATCGGGCCACCAACAGTGATTTGGTCTACTGACCAAGGTGAAGGGTGGGTCCCCACTGGCTGAGATAATTAAAGTTAATCGTCGTTTCAGACGTGGCAGACTATTAACCCCGTTTTGGGATTCAGTTGGCCGCATGAATATGACCTGAAATACCCAACATGTCTGATTTGGGGGTGTTAAGTGACACAATATCACAATATACAATTTGTACTCAATGGTTAACTTAAGTTGCTCAGAAAATAGTTTTTACTTTAGTCAGCTGGGTCCCTCCGTTTTAACGACCTAGGTCCATATCTTAGTAGCTAATTTGGCTGATCAGGGAAAATTTGATCAGGGTAGAAGAATAGAAGTTCTGTCTATCATGAACAAATTTTACAAATAATAATTCCTCGTTGACACAATTTTGCAATAACACAATACATTTTGGTAAAAGGCAAAATCACTGATCATGGGACCCTGATCAAATTTTCCCTGATCAGCCAAATTAGTTACGAAGAAATGGACCCAGGCTTAAAGCTGCCTGTTGATGACCTGACACTTCAGCCTGAGTCACCATGGGCGGGTATGGAAATGACGGATACAGACTTGTTTTTACAAGATACCTCGTTTAGGGCAGATCTAAGTATTAGTCATATCCAGTGTAAACAGAACTAAACGGATAACTGTTTGGTCTGGGTTAAAAACATTAAGTGGTTTGAACTACTTTATCTGTCCATTCATAGTAGAATAGTTCACAAATGTTTCCGAGCAAAAGGTATTACCTTTACACATACCAAACGCACTGTGTAGTATTGCAGCCACATAGACACAGACACATACAAACACAGACACACACAGACAAATTCACACAGACACATGCACACACACAATACAGACACACTCAGTAGACACACACACACTTATAAGCATATCGTAGAACACATAATTATGTTGTACTCCAGTATAAGATACTCACGTTTGTTTTTCTTAACTTTCATGAAATCACTTTTTTTACATAGCTGGCACACACATAAACTAGGGTTCTTCGTTTATGTCCAAGCCAGACTAAATACCCTGAAAACAAACATAATTTAGAGGCGGATTTAGCGGGGGGAGGCATACAGGGAACACGCCCCTCCTTTTTCCCCAAATATTACATCTTTTAAGGCAAAATTCCTAAGCCCACAGGGCCGGGCAAAAACTTTGCTATAGCACGCCACCCCCTTTTTTCAAATTCCTGGATCCGCCCCTTTCACAGCTAAACAGTGCTGCCAGTAAGGTGTCATCTATAAACTGGTCATGGGTCAAAGGGTACACTGGTTACATCCATTGGTCAACGACCAGCTCATAGGTCAGCCCTTGGAGCCCTTAAGAGATACAGGACTGTCTGACTGTCTGTCTGAACCAGCATCTAGTCCAAGCCAGCTCAGTTCACCCCTGGACCTATCAAGGTGGCCCCAGCTTTGGAAACATTGTAAATATTGTTGAAGGCCATGCCTTAGATATCAGAATGAGATATCACCCTAGTTCTTCTGGGTTTTCCCTTTCAGCTGAAGTACAGCTCATCTTGATGTCAAACGAAGGCCGGATAGGCAATGTAAACTGGCACCTATACTCTCCCCTATTTATTACATAATAAAGAACATTTTTTTTTACAATCATGAGGGTAGATATTGTTAATTTAGTCGCCATCACACAAATGGGTGCAGATAGTAGAACCGATTGGGAAGCAGACAAACAATGGCTGACCCTTGGTCCATTGGGAGAAATCGGGGGAGAAATACACTTAGCTTGCCTATTCTCTTCTCGGTTGAGATAGACATCCCCTATATAAACCGGTCATGGGTCAAAGGATAAACCTGTTACACCCATCCGTCCGTGACCAGTCCGTACCTGATGCTTCACTCTGATGGTCTCACCCCGAGTCATTAACTGGTTGTACCTGGTGACCTTATACTCAGGTCAGCCCCTTTCAGGTCTAAAGGGATTAAGGACTGTCTGGCTGCACAGTGTTTGCCATTAACACTGGCCCGTTGGCCGATGGCCGACAATTTGAGAGCAGGGCTGACCATTTTCACCAAAAATAGTGACAAATTGGCCCTGATGGCCAACAGTGTTCAGAGCGTTTTTTCTCCAATGACATATATACTTTTTCAATTCTGACCATATTTTACATGTTTTTTTTCCATGCCATTTATGAGAGCAGTAACAAAAATTGTTTGGGCCAACTGAAAACTGTCAGGGTCAACTGCATTTTGGAAAAATCGGCCCCGCTGGCCGACACGCTAATAAGTTAGTTTCCAACACAGTGCCACTGTATTGCAGGTTTCTGAATGACACAGATAATAGCTTTGAGATGATTTGTGTAGGGAGACCATTACAACGGGGGAAAACGTGAAAAAAACAATTCCCCTTAGTTCCACTCTAGGTTACTTTTAAAACACACTAGTTCTTCATCCCCTGAAATACCTAACCAAATTCTAATCACCAGCATCAAAATCGATATATATTTGGTCTCCATGGACTACAGTACTGGGATGGGCTGGGATGGGCTGTATTCAATATCATGGCCACAGCCCCTAGACCTTCACCATTGTCCTGCCCTCTGAGAAACTGGTGAATAAAACATCAGATGGACGGCAATAATACCTGTCTGTGAATCTAAGGCCACTTTTTATATTGTGAGTAAAAAACTTCAAAATTTTCTGCGAGATTGATATATAATGAACCAAGCAGATACCATGGGCACACTCAGCAATTGTTATTGCCCTACTTTACACCTATGTCATTATGGCCCCAGTTTGCACACACCTATGTCTTGGGCTAAGGCCCTTGACACAATGTGCAAACAGGGCAATAAAATTGCTTCGTGCCCCCTTGGTTTGTACTATTATTTATTCCACAATGACCAAGGATCTTAGTTATGTTTCTGATTATTTTATAGAAGTGGTAAGATACAATTTAGAATATCCTTTAGGGATGTATTGAAACTTGAAGTGGTACTGACTGTGGAACCCTTGGTACCCTTGGCTTTACTGCCGCAGGTCCATGGTCAATATGAAAACCAGTTCCCTCTGTTGTAGCTTCAATAAATATGGAAGAATTTTAGAAAATTTTGTGTGCGTCCTCTGGGAGTGCTGTTGTTGTGCCACCACGGCTTTTTAAATCTTTAATTGACTTCTTCTTCCTTAATGGTATCATCCGTGCGTTTCTATGATTAGGGGCGTCGTTGTGGCCGGCGACGCGTTTTGCAACATTAAAACATAATCCAGCATCGTTATTGGTCACGTCACGGATTTGGCACCACGCTCAGGGAATTGCAACATGGCAAAATATGTCAGTCTCATAGGCAACACACTGGCTTTAAATCTTTAAAGGGACGTTCTCGTCCGTAAGAAGGTGATTACTTGATACGTTGTAACTTCCGTAATTTACGTCGTGACCAATAACGTCGCCGGATTACGTTCTAACGTCACAAAACACGTCGCCGGCCGTCGCGTCGTCAGGCTAACAACGGCGTATGTAAGCCTAACGACGGCAGGACGAGAACGTCCCTTTAATGTAACTTACCGGAAGTAGACCCAGCCTCGTCCTGAATTCTGCTGATAGGGCATCGTCAGTGTCCTGCAAGGTCAAACAGAGAAGTTAGAACAGTCTCAAGGTCAGGCGGTCAGGTCTGAGGCCGTAATATACGAATTCTCCCTACCACAGGTGGCTGATTTTCAGTGTAATATTATTTTAGTTACGCACCTACAAGTTAATTTGGACTAATCTATTCAACAACAAGAAGCAAATGACTATCAAAGTTCCGATCGTTGGAACGATCGATGTTCGCCCTTAACACAACAATGGACATTTTATTGTGTTGAGTAGTGATCACCACCAGTAGCCTACCACCACCACTCCTCCTGTCACACACAACTCAGGGTGGGGCTTAGGAAAGGGGCTCCTACTACCAGTGCACCCACCCACCCAGAGGGTGGCTCAAGTACTGGTTATGTAACCCACTTCTGGCTTCTCAAACTGCACCCTCCCCCACCCCCACTCCTTGAACTGAGTTCAAGGAGTGGGGGTGGGGGAGGGTGCAGGGGAGAGGCCTGCCCACTCAATTACACTTGATGCACACTAATTGTCCTTGCTTACAAATGCATGCCGGTGGACAAAGGCCTGTAGCTACTTGTATGTAAGATTGTGTAACCGGGCAATCAGATCAAAGCCCAAATACCTACAAAAGACATGACTGATTGAGTGAGCCCTTCCCATAAGCTACAATACTCAAAACTATAATTAAGGGCTCACAAAAACGCAGGAAAATTCGCTCTTCATCCATATGCAATGAATAAGCTTTCAAACCAACTTAGAAATAACAATATGCATGCACGGATACAAAATGAAAGAATACTTGATATTGATCTCTATAATATTTAACCACAAATACTGGAATGATTATTGAAAATTCCTATACATAACCCTTGCGTTTTGTTGAAATATTACCCAAGATGCAACTTGATTTAGCCTTGCATGCGGGTAGACCACAGAAATTATGTTATCCGTGGTAGGGTATTTGATAATCATGCATGACCATACGAATTGGAAATGCTACGACTGTTTGTCAGAAGGTACATACCAATCAGAAGGGGAAATATTACATAAAGAAAACTGTTAATCAGGTTTGGATAAGTTACAATGATTTCCTTCCTGTGAGATCAAGTAGTTTATAAATGCAGATACCCAGGCCCCTCTTCAACCTACATTTCAAGTGTTTTCTTTTCAATTTATCATTGTACAGAATGCTCTACTCCCCTCATACCATTACTGTACAACTATTCGCATGTATTAAGAACATACATAGAGGCTTCATAGTCTAGTTACTTATTAGGTTGAAGTGTGTGACCTACTTTATTCACTTTATTTAGGGAAAAATACATAGTTGACGGTGAATGAGGGACATCTTTCTATATAACACGTAAGGCGATCGGAATGTACATCAAAGATAAAGTAAACGGGAGAAACCACAAACTGTAGGCCTCTTCTCAGCATCACCGCATGAGACATATATTATATGCACGGATTCCAAGAGTTTCTGGTGCGAAAGAAATGTGGTGAAATTCTCTAATACGCAAATGATCATTTATTTGTATTTCAACACGTCTGCAGACTGATTCAAGATGCACACTAGGTAACTTTAAGCAGGCACATTAACCTTCCACATGCCTTTTGCAGATGAACTTTTATCATCAAATTGTACGGTTCTACCTCTTGTTTTATGTGGTAGATAGGTATTGTGATTCCCTGAATTCGACAGGGCAACATGGAAACCCCTCTATACCCCCCGAGTTGTACGATGACCTTGATTTAGGCTTAAGACATATTCCATCTACTCCCGAACTTTTAAGATAGGAGGATGTGGCGGACTGTTAGTTTCCACATAACAGATATTGGTAGAGTCTTATAACCTGAAACCATTCTAGGGTTTGTTTGGGTCTTTTTATTAGTTGAAGTGGTCCTTTCACCACTGAATCAGGGGAGTCTAGATCTCCTTCGTACTTAATACATGCAGGGTAACAGGAGAATAAAGACACATGTGCACTGTAAACCTGGTGATCTAGTCTAGCGGCCGAGTTCAAGAAAGTAGCTTATTTTCGGAGTTGGTATGCCATAAAAGGTTTATACCTGAAACCATTGTAGGGTTGTAGTGGGGTCCTCTGGGAACCATGTCTAACCGGTAGTCACTCTGTAGAGGTGTGCATAACTGTGACAACCGCCATTTTGTTTTGCAGCATTCAGGGAAATTTATGGCTAATCACTGCTTTTGAATCGAGTCAAAGAATTGAGTATTAGTCTTTCCCACAATTTGAGCATGAGAAACATACTTTATAAGGTTACTTAACAATTGTTTACACAAAATGTGTAAAAATGTGTAAACCTTTAGATTTGATGACCTTGACCTTTTTAGGGACAAACTGAATAGCTAATATGCTTGACCTAATAATAGCTATGTATGTACTTAGTATAGAACAAATACCTGCAATATTGAGATAGGAATTGATTCATTTTCCTCAATCTTTGGAAATTAAGATTTTTCTTGATTTCTGTCACATAATGTGTAGTTTGGTGACCAAATTTCTTCATCTAACCAATTTTTCTGCTTTTCTGAATATCACAAGAGCCAGATTGAGATATGTTCACTTAAATTTAAGGACAATAATTATAATGAGTAGCACTGTTTGCTTCAAGTTCAACTTTGATTTTGTCATATTTTTCAGATTTTGAGGTCAAATTTAGTGGCCTTGACCTCTATGAAGGTCAAAGTCATTTGACATAAATAACCTGTTCTAATAACTATTAGAATATACAATATGAAATAGATTGGCACAAAATTGAATGTGTCAGTTCAAGATTAGTCTTTTTTTTTCATGTTGAATTTCCCTGGATACCGCAAAACAAAATGGCGGTTGTCACAGTCATACACACCTCTACAGAGTGACTACTGGTTATACATGGTTCCCAGATCTAGAGGACCCCACTACAACCCTAGAATGGTTTCAGGTATAAACCTTTCATGGCAAACACAAGTGTAAATTTCGTGCTTTGGCCGCCAGACTAATCATGAGTCCTCGTGCATAGCCTCACACTCACTATGTTTCTGATATGGATAATCCTACGAATGTAGAGCGACTTAGGGCGTTGATCAGTGACTTCTTATCCTTCTACACAGTCTAGGTAAAGTACGCGGATTTAAGCACTGGTTCCACAACAGAGCGTCTAAATGGGGAGGTATATTTCAATTTTCCCCTGTCCAATATTAGAAATGTCCATGTCGCACCAACAAATGCCTACTAAAATGTTGATATCCCATGCTGATTTAAAAAATGCTTATGTTACTCGGTATAATTATTTTAAACTCAATATCGCCTGTCACTCGCCTCTTTCTCCCGTGTTGAATTTAAGAACTGTCCCTGTTGGTGTGTCAATTTGAGGTGTCTAGGGCCATACCATATTGGGATTTCCACACACTTCCTCTGCTATACCTTTCCCACATTGCCAACTTTCTGCCAAGGGTACGAAACCACGTGCACACCGATGCCAAGCTCACATAGTAAGCGGGACAGTGGTGCCTAGATAGGTTGTACCCGGAGAGAGAATAGAATAAAAGCCTGCTTGGCAGCATATCAAAAGGGGCGTTCACGTAGTTATGGTTTGATATGTCGAACTCTCCCTAACACATATAGCTGATTTACAGTATTCTATGCGCCTTTGGGTAAATTTAGACTAATTCTGTAGACAATGAATTCGAGAAAGGTAATTTCTAGGGGAGTGAGAGATAAGTCGTCCAAAGATCTGGAAGACTTCTTTTAACTGTTACCTGAGACAAAATATTGCGAGGATTGGTAGATTGATTTCATGAGATTCTCCAATGGTTTTCTCCTCTGCCCTGTTTGGGTCTTTTTAAAACTCTCTCTAAATCCGTTGCCTCTATCAGCAGATACGCCTTTTGCCACACTGCACCTTCCCACCTATTCTAATCCCTTCCTCCTTGGTTCCACACCCATACTCATGATAATAGTTTACTGCTTTGCAGTGCCTTCCAAGTCGATATTCCTAGGAGGCTAGGTTAGTTGTATTTATGCCGCTGTAGAAATGGTGTGGGTAAAACCAATCTGCCAAGGTCAACGGGGTCAAACAACATTCACAAATGACACAGGTAAGCCTGCAGGGGTCTGGACCGTTTGTAAAACAAATTACAGAGAGAGCCAAAAGTCCAAACCACCTGGGGGTGACAGCAGTGTGATTATAACCCCTGACAGTGGTATATGACAGCCGTGATTTATTTTCCCTTATATCCCTATTTCTCTGAACAGTGATCATCTAACGTTTCCTAAATCCACCCAAACAGTGGGAAAGATGATGATGATTGTTGAAGTATAATGTATACCAAAGAATTTTTCAGCTATATTAACACCAACTCACCAACTCTATTTTAAGATATTTTCAAGCCGAATATTTATCATACTTATCTAAAATTAATATATCAAATATAAAATATATAATATAGACTCGATCTATTACTCTTAAATCTAGACCTTTTCTGGCTCCAGGTCAGCTAGTCCCCAGGACTACTGCAGTTGTCCACTTCTTTATCTGTATCTCCTCTAGCTGAGGTCAAGTTCCCTCTAGCCCTACAGTAGCTACTACCCTCTGGTATAGACCTCCCTTCATTAGGACTTTCACAAAGACTGTCACAGGGACTGTTACAGGAACTGTCAAGGAACTGTCACGAGGACTGTCACAAGGACTGTCATAAGGACTGTCACAAGGACTGTCACAGACACCATGGTCAATTAGAAACCTATGCATATTGGACTAGGCTGCGGTTGTCCATTTCTTTATCCCTTTAGTATTCCCTCCGGCTGAGGTCAAGTCCCCTCTGGCCAATAGTAACTAGGACTCTCTGGTAGACCTCCCTTCAATAGGACTATCAAAGGGACTGGAAAACCTTAGGCAGGATCCATCAGAAGTGCAACTTGTGGATCTGTATGCATCCTTTATTTTTCTTAATCGCCAAAATGGTTAAGGAGGTGAGTATAGAGTGACATTTTCATATTTGTATACCTTAAAAGCATATAATTATGCTTGCTTATAGAACTTTGTTCATAGCAACTGCATTAAAAACAATGTAATTGATATCCATATAGAAAGGTACATATATCATGTGTAATTATTGTTTTGTGATGCAATGCCTCTACTCCATCGTACATGTTTCAAATATTTCCCCACAGCAACTGAGACGTCAGTTTTCCATGCAATCAGCAATACGTCCCCACCATATAACAACCATGATCATGAGCTAGGCAGTCATTGAAAGTGAAAATACATATCTTGATCTGCTGACATGTTTATACTTTTGGAGGGCGAGGCACAGCAAGCAAATTCAACGAATGAAATAAATTTGTGCGTTTGTGTGTGTGTGTGAGTGTGTGTGTGTGTGTGTGTGTGTGTGTGTGTGTGTGTGTGTGTGTGTGCGTGTGTGCGTGTGAGTGTGTGTGTATGCGTAAAAGATATATGATTGTTGTATTATCAAGTTGGGGTAGAATGAGGGACCTTATTCCAGTATATTTTAACCTTACCATTTATCCTCAGAAAGTGTTTTTAACCAAGACTTCAACTTTTAATTTTGCCCACAGTGATCTAGATTTCCCCGACGTATGACAACATGTCCTCAGCAGTCCTTTAGAGGGGCCGTACATGTCTGTGTGGTGGTAGTGGAGGGGCCATAGACCCTTACATTAAACACGGCAACCCGGCCATTAAATTTTCTTAAAATCAACACTAAACATGAGGCCTAGTGACATGAGTGAAAAAAATAAACGACATTACAGAGCATGTTTCTTAAATTCGACATGCGATATGGCAGCATCTTAGAGGTTACTTGCGACAAGGGACAGGCAACATTGCCGTTTGTTAAGTTCGACATGTGACATACAAACACCCCCCCCCCCCCCGCCAAGGGCCCTCATTGGACGCCTCAGTGGTTAGCTGGGTCACGTGGTTCTCCCCTATGACAGTTAGAATGAGTCACCCCTCCCTCCCCCTAGGGGGCGCCACGTGTAAGAGGTCTATTAGGAGGGTGGCAATCGCTTTCATTGCAATAATTCAATTGTTGTTGATCATCAGGTATAATAAATTGTATATTCCAAAGTTAAGTGACATAATATTATCTTGGTTTTAGCGTTTAAAACCATGACAGTCCTTTCGACAGTTTTGTGACCAAGCATTTAAAATCAAGAAGCAAAAAAGCTACAAAGTTCCACTCATGCATGAGCGATGGTTGTCCCTCAGTAAACTGAAGGCCCTCTTAATACCAGAAGCCTATGTGTAATATGGGCTACAGGTGCTGAACACCACCATCACTCCTGCTGTCACACACAGCTCAGGGAGGGGTTTAAGAAAGGGCTACTACTAGGTCCCTGCATGTATTGTCATACACCTAGTACTGGGTGACCTATCACTCACCCACCTAGAACTGCCCACCTGTAGGTGATGGTGGATGTCCTAATGTGAAGGGGTGAGGGCAGTTTGGCTCAGGTAGTGGTTATGAAACCTACTTCTAGCTTCTCACACTGCCTGATTCTAACAACCATTGTCTTTGAGAACAAAGAGAATTAAATGGCTAAAAAGACATGACTGATTGAGGGAGTCCCCTCCATTAACTACAATACTATATAGATGCATCTACGGAATCAAAAAAAGAAATCCACACCCCAACACCTCAGGACAGGGCAGTATGCATTGGTTTTGTTCAGAAACATATACATGTTTGTAAAAGTTGTACACACTTTAAGCTTAATCGTCCTTCCTACCCCCTGACCCCCCTTCTTTGATGATCGTGGAATGGAAGTTCCCTAAACCGATCAGTTCAAAGTACCACAACAACATGGGTATTCTACAATCTGTACCGTAGGTCAATCTTCATGAGTTCAAAATATATGATATTTTTTAATGAAGAAGCTGGGAAAGTCAGGAAGCCAGAACAAAAGCTTTTGTTATTTACTTGTCAGGTGCCAAATAATGGCTGCGACCAGATAACGGCGTATTCCAATTATCTAAGGAGATACGAAATAAATGTCAAATGTGTTAACTGAGCGGATAAAGGCAATTTTATGACTGACCCATCATAACTCTACCTCCCTACAATCCCTCCCTCAGCCCAGCAGTGGTGGCAGTGGGACGTCACACTCACACAGGAGCCAGGTGAGGGGTGCTGGCACTCCCTTAAGCCCCATACCCACTAGGCAATTTTACCGCCGACTGGCGACGGGAAACAGCAGAAGCAATGGTAAAATAACTACCAATTCAGATTACATGTTAGTATGTAACATTTCAATGTTACATACTAATATTTGATCTGAATTGGTGACGATTTTACTAGTGATTCTGCTGTTGCCCGTCTGCAGTCACCGGTAAAATCGCCTAGTGGGTATGGGGCTTAACATACACAGTTCTACTTCTCAATAAATGTGCACCGAAAATAGACCAGACACAACAAAAAGACACTGCCACTCCCTCCTGTTTTGCTGTTATTTACCTTTGTGACACAGTCTTCCCCTTTCCATCTCTGCCTATTCCCCTTCCCTATGATACTCCTATTTGGCCCTTACCATCTCTCTACACCCCTTCCTTATGGTACTTCTATTTGGCCCCTTCCTGTCCCTCTCTACACCCCTTCCCTACTCCTATTTGGCCCTTACCCTCCGTCTACACCCCTTCCTTATAATACGTCTACTTGGTCCCTTCCCGTCTCTCTCTCGTGCCTCCTCTTTTTTTTTCTAATTATTAATATATCTTTAGGACATCCTGATATTTCAGATGAAATATAATGTAAATAACAATCTGTATAATTTTCAAATATTGACATACATTTTGATCAACACATCACATAGCCCCTTCCAATCTCTTTCTGCACCCCTTCATTATGATACCTCTGACCGGGCTCCTTCCATTCCTGTCTCTACACTACTTTGATACACCCTGTAGCATAATGGAATCAAAACCACATGACTTGGTTTGATGACTTTTATTGCTTCTCGTTCTTATAATATTAATTCTGCCACCCGCTCCATGACTCGCCTCTCCCGTCTCCTTAACCAAACCTCCCAGAATTTTACGATACTCTTCTGAAGAGCGGGGTGATCAGGGAAGTCACAATGACGTCTATCCCTGATCAAGCCATGATCACACTACCCATTACACCGCTTGTATTTTAATTTAGGAGGTACAGACAAGGTTCTCACAAACAGATTGATAAATTTGAGGATGACAGCTGCATATTAAAACATAATGAAGGGAGCTTTGTTATAACCCTATGGTACTTCAATAATATCACTAGATCCCTCCTATCTCCCTCTACACCTCTTCCTTGTTATAGTTCTGTTTGGCCCCTCTCTCATCTCTATCAATACCCCTCTCTAATTGGTATATTTTCTATACTTTATTCTTTGCCACCTTCTTTTAGGTGTAGCTTTGTCTAAAATGAACCATACACATGCATAACTATACAATTAAATTACTGTAAAATAATTATAACCTAGTGTGGGCCCATTTGGCTGAAATGAATTACGCACTAAACCTTTAATTGTATGTGTGGTTGTCAGAACCTTCTTTTATTCAGTATGAAAATTGAGTGTATATTAATGTTTTTTGTCATATTTGCTTCACCATGCACATATTCTGCCTCTTTGGTTCGGCCCCTTTCCCTCATTCTCCCCGCCCTGTCCCTGGCTCCCGTTGGGGGCATCCAGGTGAATCAGGGCATGAAGGTTTGCCAGGAAGGTGTGCTTCTTGTTGTGGAGGTAAGTGTATACATGTAACATAGGCCATACTGTGTTCTACTTTGCAGTTACATTATGTGAATGCTGTTTTAATGTATTCCAGGGGATTTTGTAGTGGGCACATCCAGGAAGGTTCCAGGGGGTCCTGACCCCCCTCCCCCCTCCCCTTATGGTGAACCCCTAAAGTACAAAAAAGAAGGGGAAATGTTGTGCACATTATCACAAACGCACGCAGTTTTAGTACTTACCCTTTATGCTGACCCGCCCCCACTCCCTTTCAAAAATCCTGTATCCACCCCTGCTTTGCTACCTCGATTGTTTGGCATCACTGTTTATTACTGAACTTCAATGTTATCGTTGGTCTGTCTCACTCTCTTTTCAAAAGTAACAGCTTGACCACATCTTCCACATTTCCTGAAGTGTGCACTGTACATCTCAGGATAATGATGATAAAGTTACAATCCTCAAAAAGATAGAAGTATTGCAACAATTCATCATCATATCTGAAGAGAATTAAATTGTTATGTTACAGATATGTATTTTAAGATTTCTCTTGAACTTCGTGTTTCTCCCTGCACCAATGAGAATGTCTTTTTTTTTTTTTATTTAATTGCTAGTGTGTTTTTGACGATATCTGTCGATAATTTCGATGATGAAAACCGGGAGAGGCTTATTGTATTACTCTTCGTAAAAGCACCCCTAGGAAAATTGTGAATAATTAACTCTTCAAATATGAAATCTAGAGCATACTCAGTGAATTAAGATATCTAAAATTTGACGTGAATTATCAGAATAACCTCTCAAAAAAGCAAGTTAACCAGGAAGAAGAGGCACGCAACCGTGCCCCTCTCTTCTAAACCAATAATGTGCGTAACACTTTTTCAGACTTTAGAAATTTCCCAATCTTTTGTAAAGATGAACACTGTATGTAAATTTGGGTGCGTTTTGATGTAGACTCTTGCTTTGAGAATGATTGTTCCCTAATCAACATGACATTGACTCCTACTCCTGATCCAACAAACCTCTGCTGACCCACACAAAGACAAGCTATTCTTCAGCCTGAATGAAGTTCCTGACTGCTTTTCCTATTTTTAGCCTCTAAGTCCCTCTCATAGTCCTATTCCTTTTTGCCTCCCTTCTTGGTGCTAGACACTCTAGTTAAAGGCAAACAGAAGGATGATCCGTTTGAAGTGCGCTGGGTGTGCGCCACTAACCATAGAAGCACCATGGGAAAATCTGTTAGCATTGGTTTCCGGATCCATTTGGCGGGCTCGCATACTGCAATCGAACTCACATGGTGTTTGAGTTCGTCCGCAGTCTCCTCACGTCCCCACACGTCATGTCGGGGAGGGTCAGGGAAGTGGCTGTTTACACAAGCATACCTAGGTCTGATGACATACAAAACCGGCCTACTCATTACAGAGCTACCCACTAGGCGATTTTACCGTCGCCGGGCAACTAGAAGAATTGGCGTCATTGTCGCCACGAGACTGTTATGTCAAGCAATTTTGATATTTTTCTGGTGATTTTCCCGCCGATTTTCCTGTTGGCGGTTGGCTACCCATGGGGAATTGCCCAGGGATTGTGTGGGGAACTTGACGGCCATACCACCACTGGGCGACGATGAAACCGCCCAATGGGTATGGGGCTCTATACTCTTCACAGACTGGCCTCACAGTGCACTTTTGACAGTTCAATAGAGACAAAATTTACATTCTGGGTCTGAAAGGGGTATGCACCTTTCCCACGAACTTGAACAGTCCACCACTATGTAGGTTTACTATAAGAGAACAACAGAAATAGGGGCAGGTCCAGGAATTTAAAAAAAAAGGGGGGCGGGGGGGGGGGCATGCTATAGCAACATTTTTTGCACAATTCCATTCTAGGAATAGGTCATGGGACACAAGGCGCAGGTCTGTCTGAAGCCCTTTCTGGAATGGGTTATTGGAACCTAAAGGAACCAGGTAGAAAATCCCCCTCCCCCCAATCTAGGAATTGGTCATTGCACTGGAACAGACAGGTAGATGGCAGAAGCCCTGTCTGGAATTGAGTCTCATGGTCGTTGGGACACAACGATTCATACGGAAGGCCCAACCTGGGTCATGAGAACCCATAGACAGAGGTCTGAAGCAAGGCCTGTCAGTGGGTTATGTAGACTCAGAGGCACCAGATTGAAGCCCCTTTTGGAATGGGTTATTGTGACACACAGTAACATGTCAGAAGCCATATCGGAACTGGGTCACCAGGACACGGGGGTACACCAACTGTTGAATGTGTTAAAGGGAGACACAGAGCTCTAAAGCCGTGTCTTCACAAGAATTCTTTTGCACCCAGCGACGTAGGGAGCTCTGAAGCCACTGGCCGGTAGACAGGGCGGTACCAAGTAATTATGGAAGCCACACGTCACCCAGCGTTGAAGGTGAGCAACGAGGGAAAAAAACGGCAATCCTGGCGACAAACCCTATCAAACATGTTTGATCTGACGCCCATAAGTCCTAACGACAAAGGGGATTTTTTGCCAGCCTGCCTGGCGCCAGTATAGTGAGTGACAAGCCCTGTTTGTCGCCGGTCCTTTGGTCTCAGTTGTGTCTCAACAGGGCGACATAAATGTGATCAGCCAGGTGACAATAACCTGTTGCCCGGCGACGGATTTTCGTCGCCAGGCGTCGGGTCGTTTCCCGGTGCCATACCTTCGTCGTCAGGGTTTATCGCCGAAGTGGAGACACAGATTAAGTTTACTGATAAAGCTGCAATCTCATTTCATCGATTCACATACACACTCAATGTTTGTGTGATGTCTCTGGAAGAATAATTGTCATATAAATAGTGGTATTTGAGAGGGGACCGATGGACCTTACTACTAGTCTTTCAATCTTTTTAATTCCGCAAGGGAGAAAAGAAGTGAGACATGCAAAAGTAGTATGCGTGATATGCTGCTGCAACGCCCAACATTACGCCTTACATTATGCCTAAAGAATAGAAAACATGATGCCATGAAAACATGAAAGCATGGACAGCAGTAACACATAAAATATATTTACTTCCTTGTGTGTAATTATACACTGTACAGACTGGCATCAGTTTTGAACTTAAACACAAGGCCTAGACTGTAAGTAGTGTATCACCATACGTGTACAAAATTCATGTCAAGTAGCGTTACTTAATTCGAATAGAATAAAGAACCTACAAGGCAGACATAATGTAGAGCGTGCAAAGATTATAAATACTTGTACGTTTGGCATTTGTGATCCTGGCATTGAATATAAAAAGATAGATATATAGGCATGATTAGGGACTGGTCAAGACTGGAACTTTTTGAGAATTGGAAGAAGGCCGCATGTACAATGAACTGTGACCATATCCAGAATGATCAATTCTAAGTTTACTGTGTGTGTGTGTGTGGTTGTAACCTGAAAAGGGTACTCAGGCAATTCACTGTTTAGTATCTGAGGACGGTGCCACCTGGATTAATGTGGTTATTCTAGTTTGTCTAGTGGTACATTGCAAAACAATCTTCCTTTGGCAGCACCAAAATAGCTCCACAAAATAATAACGACTAGTCAATAGGCATGCTATACTGGTTGTGTGTTTACCAGCACCAGGGTAATACACTCTCTTCATTAAGGTGGGATCACCCTGGTGTATGAAATCTGAAACAGCCTTTTGGGAGTTTTTCTATAGTTACGCTATACAAAGTGAACTGACCTAGTTACCAAAAGTCCCAGACGTTGGCAGAATAGAGAACTGTACAGGTTCATGGGAAAGGTGTATAGAATCTGCAATAATATATGAAGGTTGGTTGGTTATTGATTAATGTACAATCTAATTAACTGCCAGGGCAATATCAGGTTTAGGGCAGTGACAGCCAGATCTATGAGAAGGCAGAAACCAAACCCCTACGCTTTTACTAAAGCAGGTTTTCTTTATTGTGCATGGTCCCTTTTATAATACTATATGAAAGTTTTCCACTCGCGGTTTCACTCTCTAGACATGGGAATCAAACTCATGTCTCTAGCTTGAGGTCTAGTATAAAGCTATAGGGGTCTACCAGAGGCGATTGTGTATCTAAAATACACATACAAAACTGGAAAGCCAAGATAAAAGCCTGATCTGCAGTGCAGGTCAGCCATCTGGCCGCTGGATTGACTAAAGTTGTGATACAGTTACATTACATTTGTTGACTTCATGGCGTCATGGCTTTTATCACCTGCATTGGCGAGGAGCGGTACATACAGGGACCAGTGCATATTGGCAGGCCGTATGCACTGCTCCTCATTTTCATGTTTATCAACATTATCTAGACCTTTCTGTGGGTGATAGAATATAGAAGACCCTTTGAGGTCGTCCTCGGGTGGCTGTACAACCTATAGTGATCGTTTGTGACTATCCCCTATATGGCCACCCTCTGATGCCCCCTGCAGAGTGATGTTATTATGGTGCAACAAGCCATTCTCAAAATACATTGATTGTAATGACCAGACCATGGTTGCAGAGGAGTGGCTTTGACACATCAAACCACTACAGAAATTATCATATAGACCTATTATAGACCTTGTGCAGACGTGGTCACTACATCTGTTTTTGGTGAATACCAGGTGGTTATCAAACCCACGAAGCTTTCATTTTCACCTCATATTCACAGATTGTGAGTAAAAGTATTTATATCATGATGACCTATATTTATTTAACATTAATTTAAGATAAATTTGGGAATAACAAACATATTGCTTTTAGTGTACATTAATCATCAATATGACATCCAGCCCAGATGGGCGTTTGGTACGTCATCTGGACATCATCCTTACATCCAAACATAAGCTGTACAGTTTGCATAGTTATTATAAAAAGAAGAACCACAGGGGAGTCATCCGAGGGTGGCTGTTCGACCCATAGGGGATTGTCACATACCGAGGGTAAAGCCCGAGGTTTGTATGATCCCCATGGGTCGTACAACCACCCAAGGACGACCCCAAAGGTTCTTCTTTATTTTATCACCCAAACAATCCCCAAACTGGTTACATAATACTGAAAATGTGGAGCGGTACGTACGGCCTGTCGATACGCCCCCCCCCCCCTAATATGCACCGCTCGTCGGCCTTGCAGGTAATAAAATTATATTGGTCACACATGGCGTGTCGAGCCATTGTAATGGGGATGGAAAGCAAATATTTGGGGATGTGTACCACTCCTTGCTTTCAGGATTGTCGACATAACTTGGTAATGAAACTTTGGATTTGCTCTTTATCCGTGACGATGTGTGCCATTCGTCCACCTTCAGATACCTCTGCAGGGGGTAGGGGTGGTCTACCGGTTGGCATGCTGGCGCCATTGCACGCAGCTGGCCCAGGTTCAATTCCTGGACCCGGTAGCTAACTGTTAGATCACCTTACGGCCAGGACATGGGGGCACCTTGCCGTTGTTTCCATCCCAATAGATTCGATCACAGACCTGTGAAGTCAAAAACCAGAGTTGGTCTTGATGTAGCTGAAAAATTGCTGAATAGACCTTAAACTCCAACACATCATCATCATCATCGGATACCTCTGCCCTGCCCCGCCCCACCCCACATCTGCAGTTCTTCTAATGTTAATGCTTGTATAATATCTGGATCTATAAAGTCTTCCTGGTTTCGCCCGAAGTAAATTACTGGCTGGAAGTGTTTTTTTTCCAGGAAGGAGCATGATTCACATCCATGTTTGGACAAGATCTGTTCCTGTGAGAATTTTAAAATAAGAAGTACTTGGGGATGTCCGAGGTTGGCTGTATTCTTCCAGCAGTTAAAAGTAAGGGATATCATACCAGCATTGGTGTTGACGACACACTCTTGTGCAGATCCAATATTTCAGAAAAGGGGAGGGGGAGGGGGGTGGGGGTTGTCAGCATATAGGTTAAGTTAAGTACTTTAAAGGTGTGTACATTTGTACATTCTACTCTATTTGCTGAGTTTAGATGTCCATTGATATGTGGGGGAAGGACCCACTGTCGGATCAAGGAGGGGGGGGGGGGGTTGCTGCGGCAAAAAGGATGGTTGCCCCCAGCCATCGGTATTTTTCTATTTGTTGTATCGTACAAATCTGCAATTATTTATTTTCACTTTTTCATAGAGGGGGGGAGGGGTGGTTTACCTCCCCTAGATGACCGGCTCTGGTTCTGCCCCTGGGACCCCTGGGACCCCCCCCCCCTCCTTGAATGACACAATCACACCTACTGGGTGTGGGTCTAATCCCCGTCACCACCTCTGACCTGCCAACTCACTCCCCCAATGGCTCCTGTTCTAACTCCCCCAATGTTCCTGTTCTAACGGTGTACACAGCGGCTTTCCTCCAGTCCCTGGGGCTATCATTACGGCCGAGTGTTTATATCTGTATAGGCACCTACAGGCCCACAACGTGTTGAAACACCCAACCACCTCATTCAGGTATAGCACACGTCTATATTTAGTTTCAGGGAATGCAACCTTTTCAGACACCGATTACCGTATTTGCGCCTGGTGCTGGAGTACCACCTTCTCTATTTCATGGCCAAAGACGCTTTAAAGGTACTTGTACCTATCTAGCTGGATTTGAAATTCCAGTAAACAATTTTCTATATTGGGTCTGAATATTCTTCAATATGTCAATAATCGATAGCAAAAACAAAATTACAATTTACTATTTGGTTTTGCACCTGGAGGATTGGAAACTATAGAAACCTTTACTAGAGGTTCCGACCTATGGGAAATGCCTACTTTTTCTCATCACAAAGTTCATGGACACATATTACCCAGTGGTTTTTTTACACAAAATTGATACATAGCTGCAGTATTGATATGGACAATGTACTAAAAAAGTTGTATTGACTTTTACCGTCTTGATGCTCCCATAGCATCTCTATGATAAGAATTGGCAAACTGTCCCTCTGCACAGTAGTATGTAAACAACCTATAGAGCTATTCACTGAAACACACCAGGTGACAGTGCTGGGACTAGTTACAAGTATCTTTGAGGCTTCTTTCCTCTAGTCAATTTTACTCCTGAATTAGAAGATCGCCAGTTTGAATAAGATGTAATCAAATACATGTCATGCATCATAAAAAAGGATATTGAACTCTCTCCTAAGAGGTAGTTTGCATGCATAGGTTTCTGTAAATTGTCTCATGCATATAACTATAAAAATAACCAAATTTTCAGCAGTCAAAATCGCATAGCAGAATACAGGTTATACCAAGATCTGCAGCGGTGGGGTCAGGAAGGGGTGGAACTGGGAGGGGGGGGGGGGAAGGCAAGAGGTAGTTACAACCCCAATCCCCACCCCTACCCCTTGGCTTGTACCAAACTAGTCCTTTCAAGACCTAGATACCTCTAGTACGTAACTGCAGTCTAGTACAAATCTGATGTTCTATTTGTTTTCGTATGTGAGACTGTGGAAGGGGAGGGTGTTTGCCAATGCTCTGAATTCAGACAGGTGTTTTAACTTGGTCAGTTTTTGGTGATCATTTTTATGAGATGAGGGTGGTAGCACAGGCAAACAGCAGGGGATCAATACCTAGTAATCTTTTTTTTTTGCTGTAGCTCATCCCTTTGTGAACCCAGACACCAACCGGGAACCAAACCCAAAGAACCACTTGGTCAGTGCTGGGTCTCCCCCTATTGTCACCTTTTACGATCAAGAGAGGCTACTGGGGGGCCTATATTCTTCCCTGGAACAGAAGCCCTACCCCAGTACCCCCACGGGGGGTGGGTCTGTCGATGTGTCATCTTGTTTACATCACAATAACAGGATTCACCTTTCTTATGATGCCCAGTGAAGACATTAAAGTTTTTATGTATATACTAGACTTCAATGGGGTCCTTTAAACAGTTAAGCCTGGTCCCCACTTGGGCGACTACATTCCTGTCATCGGCGGACAACTAAGGTTGTTAGTCGCCCAGTGACCAACTCCACACTGGTGCCATGATGTCTGGCGATTAAACCACTAATCGCCGTGGGTTTAGGGCAAAATATTTGCCATGTTTAATATTTTTCCATAGCCACTGGTGACTAGTTAGTCATCGGGCGATGTACTTTAATGTTCTCTAGTTGCCCAGTGATTAACTACAAGAGCGCCCCAACATGGCGACGAGTTGCTTAGTAGCCCAGCAATTCGTTGGTCGCCCAACGACGTACTAAATTCTCTAATTGTTGGACAACTAACATTAGTCGGCATTGTTAGTTGCCCAATTGGGGACGCGGCATTAGAGTGCTAGACCAGGGGGATGGGTCAACTGAGGCAACATCAGGGCACTCCCCACATAATGGTCCACTGCATCTCGGTTAATTGCTGGCCATAATCTTTAACACAAGCCATCTGTATTACAATAATTAAAATGCTGAAATTATTCTATTTTGTAAGCCTACTGGGCCTTGTGATGTTTTAAGTGATATTAAACACTTCCCATCATGCAATGAATTTGAATGGAACGTACTCTCTATATTACAACAGCATTCTGTGTGGTCACCTGAGGATAAGTTTATTACTATACATTTAGAACCAACACGGCGACATAGCTGTTTCTTAAATTTCGACATGCGACATACAACTTAGGGAAAGGAGGAGGAAAATCAAGTGACACTTCGACAGGTAAAATGGCCCCCTTCTCCATCTAGACCCTCGAAGCATTCCGATGTAACTGTACTAACTTTTTGTATTAAAGGGAGCCAAGTGCAATGTAGGGTCAAAATTTTGGAAATTCTGTTAACTATTAAAATATATTCTATGACCATTATAGCCTAGGCCTATGGTAAAATTCATTCATAGAGCACCAAAAAAAATTGACCAGTAATGTGCAGCTGAAGCTAAACTATTTTTAAGAAAATACGAAGTCTTTTGACCATACAGGCCGCTAAGGCAGTATATAAAATACTATATGGCCTGTATTAGAATACACCGATTTTATGTACGTTCAAGGTGTTAAGTATTTGAACCAAGTACTCCAGAAATTGCAGAATCAAGGCTTGTTAATAGTGTTTAACCAACATATATACTAAGATATGACCTGAGGGACTCTTCTAATATGCTGCATGCCAATTGTAAAGTTTTTAGGTTATTACATCGAAGACGTATGCACCTGTTACAATATGCTTTTGGCCTGAAAACAAGGCACTGTGATTTACTTGATGATCGAGACTTGCCTACTAGACGTCATGCTGGGATTTTGTTTAATATTCCCAAAAGTAATCATTACAAATATGGGAAAAATCCTGTCTATCGTTGCATGCTGGAATGGAACAAACTGCCGAATGAGCTGAGACTCATACAAGAAAAGTCTAGGTTCAAGCGTCAATTACAATTATCAATAGCGAACCCCTTTCGAAAGATATTAATGTAAATATTGCATAAAGGTTCATCTCATCTCATCTCATTAACCCATACCAAGTGCTGTTCTCACAGCAAGACTTTTGTATACCTAGTAATTGAATCACCCGCTCCAGTAAAAGATGATCATGTATAACAAAGGGGAGCTGGTGGAAGATCGGCTAAGCTGAACCCTTTAAGCCCAATAAAAACAATCCAAAAAATAAATAAATATATATAAACAGTAAATACAGACTTTAACTACATTAAAATAGATGAAAACTCATCCCAGGTCAATTTTGGTGACCCACCAAAATTGGTTTGTTTACAAACATTGCTGTTTTCAGGCATACATATGGCATGAGTATTATGGAATTTAAGTGAACTAGTTATCATGATTTATACTGTACTGATGGCTAAAGTTAGACTCTTAGAACTTATTTTCATGGTTATTTGAGTTCACAAAATTTTGTCATATTTTGACACAATATTGCTTTTGGCTCCCTTTAAACAATCAAGTACTTAAGCTGATTGTTTTGGGCATCCCTTATTAACATTACATCCTTTCCATAATCAGATAATCTTGGATCCGTCCCTGTAAGCTTCTCCCTCCACCACCACCCCATCACCCATCACACACACACTTTTTCTTGCATATTCGTGACATCTATAGATGTGAAACTCCACTAAAAACTGTCGTTCTCTGAATAGAACCACAACTCCGATCCAACTTTAATTCAAAAGATGCAAGGCCGTGACCTCGATTTCCTCACATCACGAGGAGTCATCGTCCATAAAACACCCCTAATATATATACAGTCCAGGAGCGGATCAAGATATCTTTAAAGGAAGGGGGGGGGGGGGTCTAATGTTAAAATGTCCGGATCCTACCGGTTTGTGATTTTTACATTAAAACAGGTAATATTTGGCCAGAAATTGGGGGACCCTCCCCCCCCCCTAAAACCGCCACTGCAGTGAACACCATATTTGGAGACATGAGGTAGACTACTGGAGTATAGTGCGCAAATAACGATGGATGATCGGATGGGGCTTGTTTTCATCTGTTTTAGTGGAAACAAACATATGTGACATTTTTGTGATTTCTATGCTAAATAAAGGTTCTAGAGCATTGAATATGCATTTCTATAAGGCTGGATTCCAGAGACTGTCACATATATATATATCTTCATGACAGTTCAGTTCGACACTTAACCCCGCACGGGAGAACCACCCCCTCCTTAACAGTAGCCTAGACCCTTCATATTACTACTTCCAGTGGCACTAGGTACTACCAATAGGTTATCAACAAGGGCGGAATCAGTGTCAGTGCTCTGGGGGGGGGGGGACCCTGACCCGCCTTATGAAAATGAAAATTGAAAACACCAGATTGACACAAATCTTCCAATTTTCAGATGCCAATTTTCAGATGCCCTGGTTCTAGGAAGGGGGCAATTGCCCCTTTTCTCCCCCTCCCCCCTATCCCAGGGCGTACCTAGCCCAAAAATCGGAGGGGATTCCAAGTATATCTTAAGGGGTTCAATGCAGAATTGAGGGTAATCCAACTAGTTATTTTGATTACATTTCCTATATCTTTAGTTAAATTATATAAAATCTGAGGGTGTTCAAGACACCTCAGAATCCCCCCCCCCCTTAGATCCGCCACTGATCAGTGCTTCCTCTTGACATTACACTGCAGCAGAGACCTTGCATATATATATATATATATATATATATGCGATATATGATATATCGAGACAGGAAAGCCAGGGGTAAACCTGTTATGCACTACAGGCCTGCCACCTGGTCTGTGGTTGGACTAGATTTGGATTGACCATTATGTCCATGATAAAAATAGCCAGTGTGGTGCTACTGGTTATTCCACACATACATTGGTAATGGCCAGACCCTGGTTATAGCGTATCCAACCAGCCACCAGGGGAATGGTCACATAGGTCCAAAGAGAAGCTTTCCAGTCTCGATATATCCTACATATACATACAAGGTCTCTGACTGCAGCAGTGAAATGAACATTGAAGCAGTGAACATGTCTCTGGCCCAGTCTGGATCCTTGTTGTCCCTACAGGGGCACTTCACGGCCCGTTGTTTATTTCCCTAGTGGGCGTGTCCTCAGTGGGTGACCTGCCCTCGCCGGCCGCCTACTGAGACACCGCCGGGAAGCCGTCACCCGTGTAAATAGGCCTGTATAAGTAGTGGAAATAGGCCTGTATAGGCCTATATATAGGCCCATATAGGCCTAAATATGTGTACAGGCCTACAGTTATGATGTGGCACTTAGGTATGGCTCTTTGGTCGATGATGATGATTGTTAGAGTTTAAGGTCAACCAAGGAAAGCTATTCTGAATGAAAGTATGTAGATGAATTTATAATGTGACTTGAAATGACATATTGATGTAAGTGTGTGGTGCAAATATCAATTCATATATATAAAAGTACTTTTGTATTACTTCTGGAAGATCAATGAAACCTGAATATGTGATTAAATCAATAAAAAGAAGGTCTGCTCAGCCATTTTTCAGCTATATATAGACACCAAATAACATTTGTGTTTTCCTACCAAGTACTATGATTGGATCTATGGAGGTTTAACTTAGGGTTGTTTTAACTGTATCTGCAGTAACCATGCAGGTTAAAATGTAAGTCCACCTCAACTTTATCTTTGGTATCAACTGTACCTATGTGAGATACGACCTTATGTTACTCACCCAACGCAGTATGGTAACCAGGTTTAACCTTAAGGTTGTCTTAAAGCGCCATACCCGCTAAGCGATTTAGTGTCGGCCGACGCCAACATGCGTCGGCGGTCGGCGTCAGCGTTGGCATCGGTGTAAAACTATCAAACATGATTAATAACGATTGGCGTACACGTCGGCATACACGTCGGCGTACTCGTCGGCCATCGGCGCCGACGGGTACGCCGAATGTGTGTGGGGATGGCCTATTAGGCAGAGTCGGCCGACGCTCACGCCGATGAGTACGCCGACGCCGACGCCGACGCCGATTCAGCAAATAGTGGCCTAGTGGGTATGGGGCTTTACTGTATCTAGGGTTACCAGGTTTAACCTTAAGGTTGTCTTGACTGTATCTATGGTAACCAGGTTTAACCTTAAGGTCATGTAAACATTCCGATCAGCTGTAGGATCAAGTAGGAACAGTGACCTCTATCTTAGACCTCAGACACTGAGTCATTGGTGTTGACCTCTGCAGGCGACTGGACCGTTTCTAAACCCGATATAGGTCATGAGGCTTCGTGATGTTAGGGGAAAGTACAAACAACCCAAAAAGGGACTATTCTAAGAATAGACACGCGGCATACAGGCTTCCCAAATGCTATATGGAAATACAATTATTCAAATTTATGGCGGCAGGCAACCCAACATTTCGAGTTATTTCTATAATTCAACATGTGACATGGGTCCCCCTCAACAGCCCTCCCAGTAACAGTAGCCGTGTGTGTGTGTGGGAGCTGAACCGTGACCGATCCCAGCCCTCGGTGGTAGCACCCGGCCACACTCTGCTCTCTCTCTCCTGGATTTAGGTGGGGTGTTTAGTGCTCGATTTGCAGTCTCAGTTTCTCTTGTTTAGTATTTGAACCCTTTGGGTTGTGATGACTGTCCTTGGATCGCTTGCTTGTGTGTGTGTCTGTGTGTGTGTGTGTGTGTGTGTGTGTGTGTGTGTGTAAGAGGGTGGGCCATTGATATATGTGGGGAAGGGGGCTGCACCACTTCCACTCTCAAACACCTGAGCGTCCAGTGCCTAACAAATTCCCACTTGTACCTAACGAAGTCCCACCTGACCAGGGCTGCGTTCTTGACTCAACCCCGTTGCTGGGTCAGCTAACATATTTTTAACTGCCCAAGTTACATATGGTTGTTCCCAAGTGCCCAAAATAAGTCAGCTCTGATTGGGTTAAGGGCAGTTGGTGCAATAACACATACAGGGCTCATATTTCATGGGGGACCTTCTCCTCCCTTAGCACATTGAAAACACATGTATTTTCATATTTTATATATTTTCCCAGGAACTATTAGATCATTTTATATATTAGCTATGTCAAAAATTAGCTTACTCCTGTGGCTTTACATTGGTGTATGATTTCACCTATTTCATAATGATTTAGATGCCAAAAATTGGCAATGAAAAATTGAAGTGAGTGCAATGGAGCATGACCATGGCTAGAGCCCCTCTGGTGCACCCAGACAGTGGGCAGACAGTTAATTGTGATTGACAGCTGAAGTGTCATTCACTACTGAGGGCCTATAATTGCTGGCACCGGTCTCAACGACCACTGGCACCAACCACAGCACCAGGTAGGGGTGGCCCTGGTGCACTCAGGTAAGTCAGGTGTAACCTAGATAAGTCTGTCCCAACAGGTGACTTTTTAGTATTTTTCCAGTCACATAGTCAACTTTATGGATTTTATATTAAAATGCACACACCCATGGAAAGTTCATTTCATCTTCTTTCATATGATGTGAACATTAATCACATTTGCTAAACATTTATGTATTTTTTTCAACATTCTTTAACATGTCCTCTGAAGTTATAGGTCCTCAAAAGGTGTTTTACACTTTGCCTATAAGTTAGGGGTTCCTGACCTAGATTGACAAAAATAAGGTGCACTTGAGAACAGTTTTAAATGCCAATGGTAGGGCTATTTTTAGCTGCAATCTAAGAGAGGCCTGCACTTGCCCACCTGGGAATGCCACACTCTAAAATAGGAATAAGTTGGATACTACAGGGGTAAGTTTTGGCAGTGAGGAACGCAGCCCAGGTAGGCTACGTGTGTGTATGGATCTGTATAGGTATATTATATGGAGCAAGACGGGGGCTGGAACTGTGTTACACCCCACCACCCCACCCCCGTCATACACATCCTCACACACTTCACCCCACCAATGTCTCAGAAAGCCCCACCTCATCAGGTAAACTTCAGCCTGTTCATATCTAATCCCCGCCCAACCTATCCAGATATACTTAAACCCTCACCTGCCCAGTGTCTCACGCCTGTGTGTTATGTGTGTATGTCTGCATGTATGTATACTTTCCTAAATCAGAAGGTATGGATTGGCACAGGTGCTACTTCACTTCATAACTACTAGTACTATGTAATCTTTAAAACATCCATCATTTCAAACTTAAGTAATTTTTTTGACAAGAGAAATCATACTTTTCATATTTTAGAGTTACTTCACAATCTATTTCCGGTCATAAACAATGAAGTTCCGGTCCTCCTGATTGGTTGAATTGGGACCCTCATAAGCCGTATGTGGACGGAGGATCTAGGCTGTTGTTGCTTTCCCCTGATCACCCCTCCCCGCCTGCACCCACACACAAACTTCCTTCCACCCCTGACCCTAACGAAGCCCCACCTAACCACCAGGTAACCTGGTCAGTGTTAATCCCCACCTGTTCAGGTGTGAATTAACCTATTAACCCCTCACCTGCGGTTCGTCGTCCCTGTCCAGGGTGGCCATGTTCAGGTGTGTGTATCCCGGGAGGAGCCCCGTCTACCTGCTGGTCCTCATGCCGTACTCCCCGTACTGCCCCAGGTAGGCCCCACACACCTGACGTCTACCTGCCTGAACACCTGCATGACATTGGGCGATTTTCACCACCCAAAATTCGGTTATTTTGGGATTTTTATTAAAAATTTGATAGTAACCATAGCATGTTACATATCATTCGAAAGGGAATTTGAAGACCGTTCTAATGGTGTGTAGCATGTCTATGGTTGATCGAAATTTTAACTGACGATTTTTGGAAATCGGGGGTAAAATCGGGTAGTGGAATGGGGCCTCCACCTGCCTGCCTTACCTGCCCTCCGCACGGCCCCGCAACGACCCACCCATGTAAGGGGTACGGCGAGGGGAGGGGGTGGGCGTTAAAGGGCGCCGGCTGTTACACTGTCAAAAAATTGGCGCATAATATTCCGATATATATATCAATTATTGGAAATTTTCATCCTGGGAAAATTGATGACAATTACGGCAATTCATATAGGGATAATGCAGAGTCTAAAGGAGTAAGATTTCTTTTTTGTTTTATAAAAAAGAATCAGAAATCAAACTGTACCTTTATTTATGTTAAATGACTAATAAAACCATTACCTCTCATAGTATAGGATTTTTTGAAAAAATGTTTCTCTCTCACCAAATATCTAATTTTTAATGTAAAATTCTAAACCCTAGTGGACGCGCCGAAAAATATTACAATTGACCCCCCTCCCTCCTTCGAAAATGTCAGGATCCGCCCCTGGTAACACGACGTCATGTCTATAGTTTGACCACTCTGCAGGGCTCGCACCTCCACTCTAGGGAGCGTCGAAGTGGCAGAGTGCACCCACACTGATGTAAACTCGGGGCTCTAAAGCCGTCACGGTTCGCCGGTTTACAGGTAGGGGGCGGGTGTGGCGACGTGGGGAATAGTAGGGGGGGGGGTGTTGAGCCATGATCTAACAAAGACCTTACACCGAGGAGAAGGGACACTTGTGGGTCTGTCCTTATTGACACACAGTCACAGTTCACTGCACAAGAGGGCTACCTGTAGACGTTTCCAATGACAATGACAATGAACTTTATTCACAACCTCCATGAGGCACAGAAATACACAGATATACAGATTAACAGTGTTACATGAGTATTACAAAAAACAACAAACAAACAAAAAAACTTATCATACAAACAAACATATCATACAAAATTTAGAAAATATAAAGTACAGCTTTAAAAATTTACTGGTGCAGTACGAAACTGTACTCAGTACCGGACGGATCAGACAAGTCAACTGGTGTCACCAGTGGATATCTCTAGAGAGAGTTGACTAGTTCGATTTGCAACTTTCCATAACTTGATACACAAAAGTTGCTAGGTTTGTTAGGTGTTCCATATTTGTGTGCCAAATAACTTGTTCATTCATAAGAGTAAACATTCTTCTAGGTACTGGTGGTCAATTAGGAGGGCTCTCTTTTTCAGCAAAGTCCCAACGGTCAGGCTAGCTCCACACCTCGTGAAAAGAACACTCACTCTGTGAGGTAGTGCGGCAGTTTATTTATCACATCCATATCACCAAGAGACGTTCGAGAGGATAACAATGAACAAAACTATATTCACTAGTTTGCAGCTCTGTCGATATTATGTGGTGTTCACCTTATCAGACGAGAAGTGATCCCATATTTTTAAACAGGGGGTACCCGGTCTCCGTGAATACAATGTCTCTTACCCCCCACTGTATGGCAGGCCGTTTTAGACTATTTATATTCCAAAGCTTAAAGTCAACAAATACAACGCGGTGCTTAGTGCTTATATTATGTGTGTGTATGTGTGGGTGGGTCAGGGTAACCTACATACTTACGTTATGTGTGTGTGTGGGGGGGGGGTTGGTAACCTACAGACTTATGTTATGTGTGTGTATGTGGAGGTGGTGGGGTAGGGTAACATACAGACTTACGTTATATGTGTGTATGTGGGGGTGGTGAGTCAGGGTAACATGCAGACTTATTTTGTGTGTGTATGTGGGGATGGTAGGGGGTGGGTAACCTACAGACTTACGTTATGTGTGTGTATGTTGGGGTGATTAAGGGTGGGTAACCTACAGACTTACATTGTTTTTGTATGTGGGGAAGGTTGATCAGGGTAACATGCAGACTTATTTTGTGTGTGTATGTGGGGACGGTGGGGGTAGGTAACCTAGAGACTTACGTTATGTGTGTGTATGTGGGGGTGGTAGGGGGTGGGTAACGTATAGACTTACGTTATGTGTGTGTATGTGGGGGTGGTGGAGGGTGGGTAACCTACAGACTTAGGTTATGTGTGTATATGTGGGGGTGGTGGGGGGTGGGTAATGCATAGACTTAAGCTATGTGTGTGTATGTGGGGGGTGGGTAACGTATAGACTTACGCTATGTGTGTGTATGTGGGGGGTGGGTAACGTATAGACTTACGCTATGTGTGTGTGTGTGGGTGTGGGGGTGGGTGACGTATAGACTTACGCTATGTGTGTGTATGTGGGGGTGGTGGGGGTGGGTAACGTATAGACTTATGCTATGTGTGTGTATGTGTGGGTGTGGGGGTGGGTAACGTATATACTTACGCTATGTGTGTGTATGTGGGGGGTGGGTAACGTATAGACTTACGCTATGTGTGTGTATGTGGGGGTGGTGGAGGGTGAGTAACCTACAGACTTAGGTTATGTGTGTGTATGTGGGGGTGGTGGGGGGTGGGTAATGTATAGACTTACGCTATGTGTGTGTATGTGGGGGGTGGGTAACATATAGACTTACGCTATGTGTGTGTATGTGGGGGGTGGGTAACGTATAGACTTGCGCTATGTGTGTGTATGTGGGGGTGGTGGGGGGTGGGTAATGTATAGACTTATGCTATGTGTGTGCGTATGTGGGGGGTTGGTAACGTATAATATTATATACCAATGCCAAAATACATGATGAATACTAACTGGACACTGTCATTCAGTATTTTTGGTGTATTGGCACAGTGGGCAGTATTCGTGTATACTGCCCACCTTGCTTTATTGTGTAAAATGTTTTTCTCCTTATTTTGTGAATTCTGAATGAATTTGCGTGATTATTTTTTTAATTTCAGGTAAAATAATGCAGTCTAATTGAATGGAGATAGTGATAGAATCCTAATTTAAGAGAAAATAATGAATATTAGGGGAAACTGCTTGACACCAGTCAAAGTGTGTGCATAATCAATACATTGGAATACTGCCCACTTTGCTCCACTGGTAATTTCCTTTTTCTTTTGCTTATAACTTACAAAATATGGTATATAATATAAGGAAAACTTACCTCGGTTGACAGTACAACCCTGAATACTCGGTGGGATGTCAGAAAAATTACGGCCCTCAGCCTAACGGCCTCGGTCAGTAATTTTTCGACACCCACCTCATATTCAGGGTTGTACTGTCAACCTCTGTATGTTTTCCTATAGACTTACGCTATGTGTGTGTATGTGTGGGTGTGGGGGTGGGTAGCGTATAGACTTACGCTATGTGTGTGTATGTGGGGGGTGGGTAACGTATAGACTTACGCTATGTGTGTGTATGTGGGGGGTGGGTAACGTATAGACTTACGCTATGTGTGTATGTGGGGGTGGGTAACGTATAGACTTACGCTATGTGTGTGTATGTGGGGGGTGGGTAACGTATAGACTTATGCTATGTGTGTGTATGTGGGGGTGGTGGGGATGGGACAGGGTAACCTACAGCTTTCGATAGTGTGACTACTGAATTTGAATGCGCTGATGAGGTACACCAAGTCATCAACGATTATTCAGTATGTGGGGATACAGCTTCAGGAACTCCAGAAAGACATGTAAACTATTTTTATACACCATGATTAACCAAGTAGATGGATTGTTTGAAAAGTTTGTATACATGCTTTTAAAAGCAGCCAGCCGAAGAGACTCAAGGATTTGACTTATAAAGGTTTGCAATATATTTTTTTGTTTTAAAAGGTTTTGTGAGCCTTCTGATGCATGAATATTAAACATAAACGTAACACAGGTGAGCAAAACCAAAAGTTAAATTTTATAATAGCATAAGATTTAAGCAACGATTATTTCAGTTGATATCTGTGTATCTTTCAAATCCCTAATGGGTAAATAAGACATAGAGTCTACATAATTGATTTTTTATTTATTTATTCAAATACTCACAGAATTTTAAAGATAAGCACCTGTAGACTAATTTGGAATGATTCTGTCGACGAAAGCCATTGGAAAACTATAGAAAATAAACAGATAATTATATCCATTAATAATAAATGCATTTTTAAACAAGTTAGGAATATTGAATATATAGAGATATAAATTAAAAGATGTTGGTCATTAGTTTTTTTATCATCTTAATTCTAAAATAATTACATGAAAATTCCTATGTTAAAGCCTTGCAATTTGCCGATATAGGCCACCTATTACCCAGCATGCATCCTGGTTTAGGCTAACCTGCAGGTACAACTCAAGATATTGGCTATCCGTGGTTGTGAGAATTATATCACACTTGATTAGTATTGACGAGCATTCATATTATGTTATACTTTTGGAATGGCTTATTTAAATAGTTGAATCTTTTATGTTTAATAGGTATTTAGAATGGGAATTCTAGTATATCTGGCCTTTTCATCACTTTCACAATGGTTCTTTGAATCTTTAAAGCCATGAAAATTGTTTCCACAAATGACAACAGGTGACACCAGCATTTTTGTCAATTAGTTGTTTATTGGGTTATTATAGGATTTACATTTCTGATCTTTCTCCTTGGGGAAGAGGTCAGTTTTACAAGTAAAGAATTCAATGGCAAACCCAAAGCAGCACAACCCACAATCAATTCAATAATATGTGGTACACATTATATTTATTTGTCACTATTAAGCTGAGATGTCTTGCATATAAATGTATATGAAATATAAATCATAGAATTTCAAATTAACTAACACAGTAACAGGGAAGTAACCTAAACCAGCTGAAATATCAGTAGGCAAGTAAAGGAATACACTATATTTTACATGGCTTTATTATGATTTGATGTAGTACATGTGTCCAACTTTCCAGTCTATGGTTCAGTCTTAAAAGTGTTAAAAAAGATTGCAGACAAATAATGATCAATCTAGACCATTGCCATGGATGCCGACCAAAACACATTAATACAATTTTGTGGACAATGAAAAATCATGCTAAAACATTCACAATAATATGTATATTCACATATTATACTTTTTAATGTGTGTTGGAAGGACATTTTCATAGTTTTGTGATAACAATATTTAAAACATTTAAAAATAAAAAAAAAAAAAAAAAATTGTTGGAACGACATTAGAAAAGTTTAGTAATTTAAAAAAAATTCAAACAATTAACAATGAAATCTGCAAGTTTTCCGAAATGTTAACAACAATGATGATGTCACGAATTCGAAAATGGCAAAACAGACAATGGGTTGTAGCAGTTTGTATGGACTCTCGTAGGGGGTGCCTGTATCAATGATGTCACTAAAAACGTGTAGGCGATGGTCCAAGTTGCACATCTTTGTGAAGCTATAATATTTTTGATACAAAATAAGAAAATACCAAAACCCATGATGAAGCAACAACACCTCAAATGACTTCCCCGAAAATGTGTTCATTGAAAAGGATACATTATGAAACAAAATAAAAGCAATTTCAATCAATAGCAAGCACTAAAAGCAACATATGCTGCAAGATGTTAGTTTTGAAGCCCTTTAGTTCCCCCACAAAAAAAATCAAAAATTAATATCTTGTTTGATCTGTCCTGTTATCTCTAGACAGAGGCCTTGTGGCTGACTATTATATTCACATCAAGACTGGAAAGCTCCTCTATGTGTCTATGTTATAATTCCCCTTGTAGTTGGGCAGAACCCAGCCAATCAACTAAAAACATGGTCTGATCAGTAGGTAGGTATTTTTGGTAAAGCAAGGGTCACCAAAGAGGCCTTTGTAACTATGGTCTTAATGGTCTAAATCTAAATCTAATCCAACTCATGGCAAGGTGGCAGGCCTGCAATACATAATAGGTTTTCCTCTGGCCTTCCAATCTTGATAAGTCTATATAGACATACAGTACATAAAGGGTCTCTGTCTCTGAAACTTGACAACCTCAATATCATTGCAGTCTCACTATGGTGCAATCCACATGCTCATCATTGAGTCGTCCTTGAAGTTTGGGTTAGTGATAGCCTCCCTGTCAAACCCAAAAGCAGATATGTCATACTTGGTCTCTTGGTCTATGGCCAACTCGGACAGAATCTTCCCAACGAGAGAGGCAAACCTGAAAGGATACAACTTGAAATGTATTTTTATATTAAAAACCACTAAGGAATCCATTCTGGCTATTGGAATTAACATTAAAGCTACTTTGTTGAAATTATGTGAGAAAAGGATTCAACAACCAATCTAATCCAATGAATGCATGTGTTAGCATCAACAGGAGGGTCCACAATGTAATGACATATAAACTGAGTCAGAGCGTGCCTTTTGGGTAAGGCAGAATGTAGACTGTGTTACTCTGAACTGCCTCAGTTCCTGAGCCATGTAGGGGATTGTTGGCGAATAATAGTATGATGGATCAAATTGAGATATCTCACATTCAAACATGGGTTCCTCATCTTATATTTTTAACCAGGGATGCTTCAATAATATTATACAAAAAAACATTCATGTATTTTATAACTACAATATTATCATAAGGTTTTAAAATCATACAGGCAATTGCTACTGAGGTCCTCAAATACAATGTTTTCATTACCTTTATGATCCTTTCATAAACAAGATCAACCACCAAAGTTTCAACACCTACCCCAGAGAAGGTTCAAGAATAAGAAGAGGAAACAGAGCTCTTTTTAACTCAATGGTACACCATACACCTGCTGAATAGCTCAAGTTTTGGGTTGGCTATTTTCGATTTTGATCTAAAAAACAGAAAGCAATCTGTTCCTTGCTATTTATAACTACTTGCTAGAAGACATATCCTCCTTGGTTACAGGGGTAATCTGTGGCTTCCTCTTGCTTTGATGGCTACTTGTTGACAATACTAGCCCCCTAACGGACAGCTTTTTGTGTCAGTCACGGAAACTAATCAGACACATGTATACACATGTAGACCTGGCCAGCCCAACACCACACTTCTGTGTCAGTTCAGCTAATTAGACACTTACCAATAAGACAAGACCAGCCCCACAGCAGACGACCATCTGTCACAGCCCCACTGATTAGCTACTTATCAGTAGACATGACAAGGACAACAACTTACCACTATATGTGGCAGTACCTGCTGATTCGACACTTGCTTAAAGACATGACCAGCCCTGCAACATACTGCTAAGCAAGGCAGTCCCTTCTGATTAGGTACTTACTTGTAGATATGACCAGCACCACAACATACAGCTATCTGTGGCAGTCCCTTAGACTTTAATGTATCAATGACAAAATGCCCATCCTTAGTCAGGGTTCGCAGACCCGTCTTTGTGAACAGAACCGGCCCGACTGCCTACAGGATAGAAGATACAAAAAAAATAAAAAAGGCATGAGTTGCATGTTTTATTCCTTCATTGCATGGTGCTTAAACTACAGAACACCAACCACTTTTCATACAGTTTCTAACATGCAGTATTTCTGGGTTTACACTTTATACTTTTTCGTTGGGATTCATAACTAGGTCATTACATTTACTGTCAACCATTGCTATATATGTCCCTCGATAACTGTAATTCTTTATTTTGATTATCTGTCTGGAAGTGCCTGGTAGAATGTGGCAATCGGCAATGAGAAGTGTACTTGATGATAGAAGACTTTACCTCAGGGATGTACCGCTCTAAAAACTGGGTGCAGGCCTGCTCCTTGGTCGGGTCAACCTGGTAGTCTCTGGAGCCTGTAGTTGCTAATGGGTCTTGTGACCCAATTTCAATCTTAACCCCACTGTTTCCATGGATGGGGACACCACAGATTTGTTCCTTCTCATGCCAGGTGTAAACCGGAAATCTGAAATGAAAATGTTTTCTTATTAGACCTATATGGCTAGGGATAAGAGGCAATACCGTATGCTACTATATATTACTTAAAAAGAAATATTGAATAAATATGTGAAAATGACAGAATGAGGTTTACTTTTCTTCCGTGAACTTTTTGATGTGTGGCGTGGCATAATAAGTGACCTGATCCTGTGTGACCACAACTGGTATGTCTAATCCAACACTGCCCAGCACCTGGTTCACCCAGGCTCCAGCAGCAATGACCACACGCTGACAACAGAACACTCCTTGTGGGGTGAAAATCTGGAATGAAAGTGAAAGATAGACATTGAATTCCTAGCATTCTTTTTTCAGCTGAAAATACAAGAGTATTATCTTGGGAAAATAAATTAGAAAAAGTCCTTTACTTAGAAAATCATTTATTTAGAAAAAATATATCTTACAGATAATCCCAATTTAAAGAAGGCATTACTTATTTTTACAATCACTGAATATTTTACTTTTCTTGGTGAAGATTTAATCTTTATTGATTAACACAATTTGAACTTTGCTCTTACAATTTACTTGAGCTTCAGTATAGAGTACAAAACTAACCTTTACACATCCATCTTCAGTTGGCACTAGTCTCTGTACAGGGCATTTGTCAATCACTGTAGCCCCGTGAGCCCGAGCAAGTTGGATGTGGACAGCATTGGCCAGGGCAGCATCCACAAAACCTGCAGAGGGGTCGTACAGGCCATACACATCATCGTCTATGTTGAACTGCGGGTACTTCTCCTTTATCCCTGCAGCTGAAATTCTCTCATATCTGAAATGATTTACATCATTCTCAGTCTGTGTAATAACAGTAAGTGTCTATTTCTCAATTAGCAATCAATAAACTTAAAGGTAGTCAACGCATATAGAAAATTAACACATGGAAATGACAAGTTCTGATTCTTTTTCATATTGAAGTTCAAATGATGCTCAAGCCCTTTTTTATGGTTAGTGATTGACAATTTGTTTAATCCAGACTGTTTGAATATATTCATTTATTGCTTTTATTATTAGTTTAGTTTATTATATTAATCAGATTATTAAGTATTATCCCAGTCTTGTTAATAATTTCCTAACTGTATATTCTGATGATCTGAGGCCGCTGCACATGCTTCAATGGCTCCCTCATGAATGGCCCCTTTTCGGGTCAGAATTAGGCCACCAGTCACATGGACCAGCTTTAGACCTGACTCCTCCTCCACTGCCTTCCACCTACAGAGGGAATGGTATGGTTCAGGCAACAAAGGCAAGATGGTAACATTGTTATAATATTCTGTTTAGTTCTGTTTCAGTGCTTGTTATGCTATTTGATGGCACCCAATATCATCTCTAGAATGTGATAATTATTGCAATATTGCACTGTGTGGTTATTGTAACATTCTTGTTATGTTTCTTCTCTAAAGATAATGTGATTATAACATTCTGTGACTGACAGGGCCGTGCCCAGGGTTGGTGGCAGGGGGGGGGGTGGTGAGTTCCAAAAAGTGGAACTCTTCTATATTTTTGGGAAGTAATATTGGGAAAATACTTCATAAGTTCCATGTACAATCTTATTGTATAAATGGTCATGTATACATAATGTGCATCAAGCAATAATTATTTAGATTTGAATATGAAAATGGTGGGGCAACCCCAATGGCAATAGAAGGGGATGTATATTTATGTAGCGTCATGATTATTCCATTTTTCAAAATACAAAACTAGGACAAAGGTGGATGATTTTATCATAACAGTATATGTGTACTGAATCATGTGGTTAATTAAATCAGCTTTTCTTTAGTACACATATAATTATACTTTAGGGTTGATTGGGGCTCTTGACTGTTGAATTAACCAGATAGTATCTTGGTGGCATTTCAAAGGTTATTGAAAAGGAAAAGAATATTTTAGTTCAAGTGTTACAGTGGAACCTTTCCTCTAATTTTTGAATATAAAAGATTTTGAAGAAGGAAACATTTCCGCCTGGGGGAAATAATTATGACTTGTGCTCTGTGGGGGGGTTGCCCACCACCCCCACCTCCCCTCCTGGTTACGGGCCTGTGATTCTGTGTCGGTATGTCGCAACCTGACTAAAATGTTATGTCGTAATAACATTAATATTCTGTTTTGGTAGGTCTCAACTGAATACGAGATTATGTAATTGTTACAGAAAAATTTGAATTGAACTCTATGCAACACCTTTTTCAATATTTTGTCATCTTTTAGTCTTTGATTGTTAGCTATAAAGTCAGTTGATCATTTCCATCACAGATTTGGACCTTCATTTGTTTTCATTTATTTCAATCATTGTTAACTGCATCTCTGTATTTTGAGTGCATTGTGGACATTTTCAAGTGGAATAAATGTAGAACAGCTACTGTGGGTCTGCTGGTTCTACTTACGCCTTCAAAGAGTGTTGGGCCAAGTTGGTGTAAGCTTCATTGGGGTACACAAGCCGACTGAAAAAAAAGAGTTAATTTTGTTGTGTTTAAGCTATGAAAAAAAACCAACACGCAACACTTGAATTGAAATAATCGGAAGACAACTTGATTATCTCTAATCATTGTAGCTCTTTTAGCTTCTCTTTTAGTCAATTGATTATGCAGGACAACATATTTTTGTATTGTAGAGTAATTCTAGTAGACATATAGGCTCTAGTGTTGTCCCTTATAGCCATTATTTATGTAATATGCAAGCTGTTATTTGGTGTTAGATTTGAGTGACATACAGTTGATTCAATTCTCCCTACCATGGATAGCTGATTTACAGTACATTAGTCACCTGCAGGTTAGATTTGACTGATTTTGTTGACTTATACATAGGAGAATCTACAAGAAGTATTTGCTACAAATCTATCTGTATCGGATAAATTCATAAACCATCTTTAAAAATATTAAAGATACATAATAGAAACATTAGAAAAGCTAGCTTTAAATCATGCTTGACCACGAACTATCCCATTATTATTTTAAATTCCTATACTTCAAACTGACTTTTTGACATATTTCCTAGAACGCATCCTGATATAGGCTAACCTGGAGGTAATCCTCAAGAAATTGGCCATCCATTGGTGGAGAGTTAAAACTGTTTTTTTCAGGTTACCATACATTTGGGAATGCATATGCATCTAATAGAATGCCACAATGAACCTACTTGAGCCGAGAGACATCTTGTGAACCTCCTTTATTGTGTCCTAGTTCAAACTGTTCCAGACCAAGGACACCTGGAAGAAAAAAACAGATCTTTTTGTTGGCCAACACGTTTAATAATGCAATAGAAGTTTTAGAACCAGCTCCCAGTATGCTAAGGTTATAAGCATATTTCATCTGATTAACTGTTCTAAGAGAAGTAGCTTGACATGCTATACAGAATTAAGAAATCCACAGTAGATGACGCAATTCTGGCCGGGTATTGCGCTATAACTGAACCTTCCATAACCTTTTGGAAACATTCCATAACAAATACCAATAACTATTGCAGGTCAAATCCTGTCCATTAACATTTCATGACAATATTTTCACAATATCGAGATCTCAAAATTATATTTCTGCATAAAGCGTAACATATGAAAATATATGTATGTGACCAAGGAAGGAAGATATATTATTTAAGTTTGATAACAATGAAAAATGAAACTCAAAAAGAAAATTTTGTGTTGGCGATATCCCTTTTTGGTATCGTACGATATCTTTCACAAGATTTAATTTTTTATGCAATGTTATCCTTGTCCAAATAAATCACTGTATTTCACTCCAGAAAAAAGACTATTATGAATGCAGTTATTGGGCTAATGGTTTTACTTTATATAATTATCAGCCGTTGGATCATTACAATGTTTGCAGTATTTAAATCAATCCAATATAACAGTTGTATTTCTATTTGAAGAACAGCACCAGCACTGTTAAATCATTACTCATTGCTGTGTGTTTAGGCCCCATCGTTGAGACACTTTTTGGAATTGTTAGATATAAGCAAACAGTGAACACATCGACTGTGGTGATATTCATTTCATATTACTATACTCTAGGCATATGAAAACATTGCTCAACCATGTTTTTGCCCCATCAGAGGCATTCATTGTCAGCAGTGTGAACTTTGATCCCAAAGTGACTTATTCAGGATGACAAACTAATATCTAGCTACTAATCACAATTTAAATACCTTAAGAACCAAAGCTTGACAAATTGACCTACCTAAGCTTGGTAAAGTAAGTAATCAATAACATCTACCAGTAAAATTAGTGATTTAATCTTGACAAAACAGCATACTACGATGGACACATTACATTGAAGCTTTCAAAGCAAACTGCATTACTGCTGATACATGAATTCTGATGTGCCAATGGACAAACTATAGTTCTCAAACAACCAACCCAATAATAACTGTTAACCTTGTAAAGGGTAGTCAATATGAGTAGATATACAGCATTTGACCTTCACAATATCGGTAAATTCTAATAAATGTGACAGTTTCTAGGATTTACAGCCTTATGTACATGCATATTCTAGAGCCTTTATTTAGCTTATGAATCATAAGAATAAGAAAAATAAGTTAAATCCAGCTATATATGAAATATTCCCTAGTTTTTGGGATTCTTGGGATTCTTGGTATTCTGTTTCCATGATAACATGAATGTTGATAGAATGCCAAAATCTGCAATATCACTTCTATTCAAATAGCAGTTTCCATGGTACCCATTGATTAAAAATAAATTCACTAAACTAAAAGATAAATTATACCCTGGCGATTTAGTTGTATGTGGTGGCCAAAAGTACCAAGTCCATCCCTTCCCCGGTAACTTGTCCCCAATAGAGCACTAGTCGCCGGGGATCCTTCATACTTTAGACCACCACATTCAACTAATCACCTGGATTAGCTATAGGTCACCACGTAAGGACCTGGCTTACGGGTGGATGGGAGAAGCTTGGACAGCTTAAGAAATGCAGTAGTGGCCTCTTCCCACCACTAAGCTCAGTGATACTATGATGCCTACGATGAATTTTCTATTTTGCAAAAGAATTTGCGCATTTATCTTCAGATCAGTACAAAATATAGGTATATAGGTTATTTAATAATTCATGTCCCACTGCAGAAAGTTTAGCGCCTATGCCTATTAACTAATATTTTTTGTTTATATTCAACCATTTCTGAATAAAAGGACGATCTGTGAACCTGGATTATTGAATGTCCTATGATAATGGGCCATCCAAAATTCTGTGTCTGACAAATATTACTGGTGTATGGATATGTCAATGTCGACATGTATAGTTTCTGCAGAAAAGTGTAATAGGTCAGCAATGGTAGGTCTCGGTGATTTTATATATTGTCCTCTAAACATAGAACCTGGCCTGATAAAAGTAGGTAGAAAATGTCCTCTTGATATTGAAAAAGAATGTTTCTTACTTTTGCCTGCAGATTTCGATAGCCAGTACAGCGCAGCACTTCCCACGCCTCCCAGACCAAGCACGATGTAGTCAAAGTACTTCTCCTCACAACTAGTTGACATCCTGGTGAGTAATTCTCTGAAGGCCCAGGAATACCTGGACTGAGTATGAGGGAGGCTGTTTATATGGCTGCTTTCCTACCAACTGCGCATGGGTGTGGTAACCAGTTAGGTATCATATTATTTGGAGCAGAGAGGTAAGTTTTATAGGGCACTGTGCCACTTCAATCCCATTTTTTAGTGATTAATTGGAAGTAAACAGCCCCAGAGACCTTGTATGTATAAGAGTATACATCAAGACTGGAACGCTTCTCTGTGGCCCTATGTGATCATTTCTCTGGTGGCTGGTTGGAATGCAGCCAGTCAACAATGACCATGGTTTGACCATTACCAGTCTATTTTTGGAGAAATAAGTGGCACCATACAAGCCATTTTAACCTAGACGTAAAAGTCAATCCAATTCCAATCTAACCACAGCATAGGTGGCAGGCCTGTAGTGGATAACAGGTTTCACCATGGCTTCCCAGTCTTGATATACATACAAGGTCTCTGACAACACAAAAGACAGAGGTTAATTGGATTAACCTGCTTCTCTGAGGCAGCTTACAAGCTTACAATCTCGTACAACGCGCCTAACAGGTGTCACGGACCTTACCCAAAAAATTAAAAAGGTAGCGTGTAGGCCGAGGTCCTGCCATTTGATCGTTATACCTCTTCAGGGGCGTCTAGGAGGCTTTTCTTAGTCCCTTCGTGCCCATTTCCATGCAGATAAGAGGTGCGAAAACAGTGAGTTCCGAAACGGGACTGTTTATTCTCGTGTTATCACTTCTATTTATAGCCATACCCTGGCTCCTGATTAGTTACATAACATCACGTGGTCACTTTGACCCTAACTGAGGTCACTTCTGGTCAGGATTACATGATACATTATGATTTTGTACCCAAATATATTTTCCTGCAACTCGTGCTGTACAAGTTTGTACCGCACAATCTCGTGTACTTTGTGATCGCGTCCCAAAACACAGCTTTACTTGTATCTTTAACAAATAACATTATTTGTCTTTTTAACCTTTATAATTACTACACTAACTCGTGTCGCAACATTGAATTGATTACTATAATTCATCACAAGAACTTTCTCTTACCAAGGATCTGACTAGTATAGTGGATAGCATAATTGACTTTCAGGCAAGAGATCCGTGTTTGAATTGTCTGAAACCTGTTCATTGTTTTAAGCCTATGCTTAAAAAAATCATATAGACCATACCAGATAAAGACAAAAACATTGCCTTGTTATGTATTTGTTCCATTCCTAATGCTCTGTTTTTATTCTATGATAAAAAAGCTATAATTTCCTTAATATTTCATGTATAATATGTCAGCTGACTCGGTAGAGTCTTTTACACTCTGCTCTCGGCATGGGAACACTCAGACTCACTGTGACCCATGACTTTTGAATGTCCTGTTATCATGGGCCATTCTGTAATTTGTTGGAAGCACAGACCTGTATACTACCAAATCTGACAAATATTACTGATGTAAAGATAATGTCAAGTTCACCATGTATAGTCTCAGTATAAAAGTGCAAAGGGGCAGCTCAAGTATGTCTCGCAGTGCTTATCACACCTCCAAACATAGATCTCGGTCTGATAGAAATAACCAGAAAGTCCCCTCGATCTTGATATTGTCAAATATGTTTCTTACTTAATTGCATGAGATAGATTTGAAATATAACTTTTTCATTTGAGTATTATATAGTTATGGAAATACAATGTAAATATTAGGTTAGGGAAACGGAGCCTTTTATAATGCGGTACCTTATCAAAATGTGCACTAGAAAGCAGCATCAGGGGCAGCTTAGAATAGAAATATGGCTTTGTGTACAAAAAGCATGATAGAGAGACCTTATTTTTCAAGCTTTTTTGAATTTTCAAGGACTTTGCCAATTATTAAAAAGATAATGACATAAATCAGGTGACTGTTTTCTACACATCTACCACAGGGATTATAAGTTAATGTCTTTGTTTGGTTTATTAGTACTATCCCTACTCTCATTGTAGATGCCTACATGTCCTATTTATTGACCCAGTAGCCGCTCTCCATACACAGAGGGAGTTGCTCACTTAGTGGACAATAGTAAACATTGGAATGGAGAGTGCAGGGGTAGAGAAGAATGTAGGATTACTTTTCAAAGGCGCAATTCTTTAGCAATGCATGAGCATTTTCACTATGTTACCTGAAACTAAATATGCATACATATATTAATCAAATCTGACAAATATCAATGGAGGTATGGATATGTCAAGTTCACCATGTAAAGTCTCAGTAGAAAAGGCTACCCGGGCACATCTCATCATGCATATTGCACCTCCACACACAGATCTCAGCCTAATAGCAGTAACTTGAAAATGCCCTCTTGATATTGCAAAAGATGTTTGTTACTTTTGCCTGCAGATTTTGATAACCAGTAAAGCGCTGCACTTCCCACACCACCTAAACCGAGGATGATGTAGTCAAAGTGCTTCTCCTCACAGCAAGTAGACATCCTGGCGAATAAATCTCTAAAGGCCAAGGAATATCTGCACTGAGTATGTTGGAGTCTGTTTATAAGGCTTTTTTCCTACTAATTGCGCAGCATTGTGCTTACCGGTTTGGTATCATATTTGGAGCAGAGAAGTAAGTTATATGGGGCACGGTGCCACTTCAACCACCTTTTTAGGGAGTGATTAATTGCCATGGAGACAGAGGTCATATGGCTTAAGGCCATATTCCACTATGCGGTGGGGTGCCACTAGCGGTGGTCTTAATTAGCCACTGCAAGAAATTTCCATTCCAGAAACCAACATGTTCGTTTCTGCCAACGCAAGCATAAAATAGAAAAGTATATAGAATCATTATAGACTATAAATATAAAACGATAAAAAAATTATAACAATCATAATAAGATCATAAAAAAGTTAAAAAAATACTTTTAATTATATAAAAGATCATTAAAATCATTTGCGGTGGTGCTAGCATTGGGTCAACGCAAGCACCACCGCTAGTACCACCGCAAGCAATTTGTATATTCCACCTTGCGGTGCCCTGAATTACTTGCGGTAGTGCCAAACACCGCTAGAGAATTGGCCACCGCAAGCAAAACGCCGCAATATGGAATATGGCCTTTAATCTCAAGGCAGCTTACTTGCTTATTCTATGTAGTATTATCATATGCGTTTTAAAGTGGTCAGAACTTTCGTGGGTAGTTGGATAAAGGTCATATCATATATGTGACCAATCGTGGGAAATGGTGTCCTAGAGGGGGAAAGAATGAAAATGAATTTACAATCCTACCTTTCAGGCAATGCAAACCATTTTTAAATATTCTTATTCTAGGCTGAGATAAGGGAGTTTGAAATCCCCTATGTAGTACACACTGACACACCCTTATTTTACCATGTGTGCCCCATTTCCTTATTATAGCTCCTTGAACCAAACCATATTTTGTTAAAAAAAATATATTTTTCTTATCTATCACAATTGTTTAAAATATAATAACTTTTCACACAGATCTCAATTCAGATAGCAGTTTTTACTACTGGAAAGTGAAAGACTTTTGTTATTAAACTTGACAAAAATGTTCTATGCAATCTAAAAATTCCTTTTTCTGTTGCCATGGTAACAGGGTAACATTCCTTATTGTGATACCCTTTTTGAAAAGGACGTTTCTCGCAAAATTACCCATAATGCAACTTTTATAAATAAATAGAATCATTTTTGCTCGTGATATCAATCTTTGAAAAATTCTGCCTTGGTCACATTTCTTAGGAAAATATGCATTATTAGCTTGTTTTCATAAATAACTCACTTAATAATGGACTTAGAGCAAAATGACTAAAATCCCTCTAGGTCACCATATCCCGTGACTGGTCACATATGTTTACTTTATAATATCAGGGGCAGATCCAGGGGTTGTTCAGGGGGTTCTGACATTCCTTCCCCCCCACCCTCTTTTGGTTCGGACTTATTCTTTATATAGTGAAAAAATATTGTGTGTGTAAACATGCAAATGTAGTTTAACTTTCTATTTACTTTTGACATTTTGTCTTATGTCATGGTATGACTTGTGATGCATCATTACAATTTTGATCAACTCAAGTATACTTTTTAACTACCCAAGACAATTTCATGAGCTTCTGAATACACACACACACACACACACACACACACACACACACACACACACACATATATATATATATATACATATATTTATTTATCTAATAAAACAGGTAAGACATAGCCCTCTCACATGAATTACCTAATTTCACCAACGCTCAACAGCCAACATAAAATCCCAAAATAGGTCACAAAGTAGCCATATCATAAAATGGCTCATGAATGTGGAATACACTTTTATAGTCCTCTCATGCAACAGAGTCAAAGATTAATCAAATATATCCTTCTGTCTATTATATTCATGTTCTTATTTGAATTTAAATTTCTCAAAGCAGTGCTATCTTGATATATCACAGCTGGTGCAAATGGAATCCAGTCTTATCTTATAGACTGATTCAAACTCATCCTTAAAATCTTATGAAAGACATTCTTAAAATAATTAAAGGGGGCTAAAAGCAATGTTATGCTAAAATGTGAAAACATTTTGGAAAATTAGATAGGAGTCTAACCTTAGCTAGTGAAACAGTTTAAATCATGAAAACTAGCTAAAATATGAATTAGAACTCCTGTCTTTTCTGTACATGGACAGAAATCTGTGTAAACAAACTAATTTTGATGGTCACCAAAATTGGCCAAGGAAATGTTTTATTATATTTTGATGATGTAAAAACCTGTTTTCACATTCTATCATGAGCCTCAGTTATGGTAATAGAATGTATTTCAATAGTTAATTTTGCTAAATTCTGACCCAATAAATGATTTTACCGGCAACGAGTGATGGGCAACTGCCAGAATAGTGGTAATATCATTACCAATTCAGATCACCTGTTACTATGTGATATTGAAATGTTACATACTAACAGGTGATCTGAATTAGTGATGATATTACCACTATTCTGGCAATTGCCCATCGCCTGTCGCCGGTAAAATCGCCTAGTGGGTATGGGGCTTAACTGCTACCCTATTGTGGCAGCTGGTACACATAAAACTTATCACCAATGCCATTTGGAAGTGGGATTAATCATAGAATCCTATGATGTATTGTGCCTCCCCAATAGTTGTTATAATGCTTTTCACATTATACATTTATTCTACGTTTGTTGCAGCGATTAATTTGTCTCAAATAGTATAAAGAAATGTTATGGAAAAAGGTAATTGTATCATGTTTGAACGGAGTCGATCAATATTGCGATATTGCCCTTTCTCACTGACTTTTCCAGTGACTAGACATGTTCTTACCACTTTGACCACTTTATATTATAGCAATATTTGTAAAAAAAAAAGAAAAAAAAAAAAAGAAAAGAAAAGAAATTGGAATGGGCCTGTTCTATATCAAAAATATTTTAAAATTATTTTGCCTTCTTTTGACCAAATTACCCGTTGAACTCATCCACATAATTTATTATCAGACACTTGAAACATTTTGGCGCTTAGAGTGTAAAAAAAAATAATCTCAGAATTGGGAAGACAGACTTGTAAACAGCATGATGTCTTGCCAAGCTCAAACTGGAACTGACAATCTCCACGCATTGCCTTCCCCTATACTCTCACTATTGACAAAGAATCTTCTTTGGAGATTGAACGAGCCAACCTTTTTTGAAAGAGAAGTTAACAATTCTAACCAAACTCACACCTGATGAGCCATTTAAAGATACTTCCAACCTATCCCAGCACTGCCACCTGGTGCATACCTGTTGAACCCTCTATGTGCTATTGTTATACTGCTGCTACACACAAACAGTGTGTCAGTTATTACTATAGGGATGATAGAGAAGTCTATGATCAAAAAGGTAAAACCCTTTGATTTTTTGTACAGGATATTAAAAAGATCAAGACTTAAAATCTGTAGGAATTTCAAGAAAAAAACACTACAACATTTTTTTCTGGGATTTTTGAAATTTAAAAACTCTGGTATTTCCCATAGAAACCTATAGTAAATACCTCAAATGTTTACAATCTCCTAACTGAAAAACCAAACGGTAAAAATTGTTTTCCCTCTGGCTATGTATTCCTGATGTACTAGAGAAAATTCTGAGGAGGTATGGAAAAAATATCACTACAAGTTAAACTCCTGCTGAATAGGTACAAGTACCTTTAACTTGAAACCACTTCATACCATCAATAATTTCTTTCACAGAAGGGTCACAATAGTATCTAGGCTCAATATGCCAATACAATATATATAATATATATAAGAATTTCCCATATAGTTTATTGTATTCATGGGACGCAGTATAAGCCGGTAAACTGCCTTGGAGAAGGAAGTTATGCTATATAACCTCCTAGGCCACATAACCTCCTCGCCCTATGGGCCTGGAAATTATAAATATGGCCGCAGAGGTTATATAGCATAACCTCCTTCTCCACAGTGGTTTACCTTCACACAAACCTCTGCTGGAGGTGTATTTGGTAAACAGAGGAGCTTTATTTAGTTAACCTGCAGAGAAGGCCATTTGGGAATTGGCCAGAAGCATGTGTTTTTATATGTCTGATTTCAAAATTTATGAAAAGTTTAAGAATCTCTTTTTCACAGACAAGTCTGAACCATAGATCTTCAGATCTTTATCGTTAGTGCAGTGCCACTACCCTACTGAGGCAGCTGACATATTTTACATAAAATGTTTAAGAAAATGATATTAAATTGTGTAGCGATACCTAAGCAATTGATTTATTTCGGAGTGAGCGTGATGTCATCGCCCTCCGTTTCCATCGCTACGGAGATTGTTGTACCTCGACTATATAAATCGCCCGAGCTTGACCGTTCTCGTTCTAACCACCAGAGATTCATCATCGCTGCAGAATTTTAAAGCCATTTTTAGGCGATTATTTGAATTATTTCTTCGATCTTAAGGGGTTTAGATCGATTATTCTTCGTAAAATATTTAACGGAGACCTACCAAGATGTCGAAGAAGAAGAATTTTTGCAGAAATTGTCAATCCAGGCACGTCGCCCCGACGGGGAAGAGATGCAATCGCCTTGAAGAGACTGCAACAGGGGGGTCGGATGGCCTCTCTGGCGATGATGGTGGTGGAATGGAGATGGGGAAGAGCCCATCGGGCAATTTCCCGGCGGCGATCCAATCGCCTCCGAAGGCTGCGGAGACTCAAGTCCTCAACAACAGGATGGGCGTAATGGAGAAGAACATCTCTAAACTCGTAGGCGCTGTCAACCGGTTGGCGGAGAAGCAAGAGGCGTCCAAGGTACCTCCAAGAGACGATTCCGACGACGACAGCGATGGCTGGATAGAAGTATCTCCAAGAAAATTCAGGCCTAAGACGAAGAAGAGGGGGAAGATGCAATCATCGCCCAAGCCGGTCAGCCCCGCCGCCGAGTCGTCAAGCGATGAATCGAGCCGCTCCAGCGATAGGTCCGCTTCGCCTACAAAAGAAAAAGGTAAAACAAAGAAATACGCCCAGAAATTGTATTGCAAAAGCGGCGATAAGCCTAAGAATGTAGAGGAAGTGTTGCTGGTTGGTTTAAAGACAATCGAGAGATTAATTTTGGATAAAAAAGATCCACTCCCCGCTGTCAAGCATGTAAAATTATTGACAGAGAAAGCCTCTAAGCGATTGTACACGTTCGACACGTTTAATCAATATGATATCTCAGTAAGGGAAAGGGCTGGGAGGCTGGGACACGATGAATTTGGCAATTTTGACCAGGAGGAGATAATGTCATCTTTTTCCTTTCGACAACACGTTCAAGGCTGGTGTCAGTAGCAAATCTGGAGGGGGTTACAAAGGTAAACAAAGCCAGGGAAATGGGAGAACATACTCCGAAAAGATTAGTTTTCGCTTCAACTCTGACAGCGGATGCTATGGCAAGTGTAATCTCAACCATGCTTGTATAATTTGCGAGAAGAAGGGACACAGCAAAAAAGATTGTGGGCGTACAAGCAGCGATAAAAAATAGGATATCGTTTTAAAATCTGAGAAGATTCCAGGCGTTAAAAACTTATCTGACAGTGACGTCACGGGTAAAGGGGTTTCTTCTCAGTCGTGTCCGAGCTCGCCAGCTCAAAATGTTAAATTATACAGTAATTCCAGAAGTGTTGGTCCTAATGGTGGTTTCCTCCGTGTTCTAGAGGTAGAAAGTATAAATCCAGTCGTGGTTGACGACGATTCGTGTTGTATTTCAAATATTATCTCCAGTATTGGTACGATCGGTACACGCCGGTACTTTGCATCGCCGGGGTCAAGCCCGGGTCAAAGCACCGATTCCGCTGACGTCACGGATTTCCGTGTCGAAAGTACACAAGCGGTGTCGGTGCAGGAGGAGGAAAATGTCAATCGGCAAGGTAACTTTGTTCAAAATATAGAAATTCTAGCCGATAGTTCTTATCTAACGGTCGATAGGGATGGAGTTGAGGTCCTTGTCGACAATTACCCCAAGTTTGAAAAAATTCCATCGGGTAGTTCAAGAGATATTAAATATTTTGAAAATAATCTTCTGGTCTCGGCGCGCTCGCCGAGTGGTCAAACTGTCAATGTATTCGAGAAATGCGCTCGTGGGGAATGCACCTGCGAATATTATATTAATGGCGCATTGGCGCAGCTTAGGCCTTGTAGATTCGAATATCTTCTTTCATTGGGGTCTGATGAGTGTAAAAACAGATTTAGACCTATGGTTGATGGGATAACAGATGGTTTTAAAATTGTTGATGATACTGTGCCAAGCGGGGGTCTGAGTTATGATTGCAGAAATTACAATTCTCTTTTTGAAGGTGATAATCGAAAAAAAATGGACAAAATTATTGGCAAAGAATTGGCTGAGGGTTACCTTAAAATAGTACAGGAAAAGCCAGCTTGCATACATTCTATGGGAGCAGTCCCAAAACCGGATGGTAACATAAGACCAATAACAGACTGTAGTATGCCTGAAAAAATCTCAATAAATAATTTCTGTGAAAATATTATTGAGGAATTTAAATATAAAAGTGTGGACAATGTGGTGGCCCTTTTAAATCCAGGGGATTATATGGCTGTAGTTGATATAAAGTCAGCTTACAGGGCAGTACCTATTTACCCAGACCATCAGAAATATTTGGGAATTAGATGGGAGATTAATGGTAAAACTGAATATATACAGGATTCCCGCTTGGCATTTGGTCTTAGGCTAGGACCTATGTATTTTAATGAAATTTCTGAATTTATATATCATATTTTGTCAGATATTTATGGAATCCAGACTGTAAATTATTTGGATGACTTTATTGTCATTGGTTCAAGCCTGGAGGAGGCGACCTGGGCTCAACAGGTAGTAATAAGGGTTTTGAGATACATAGGTTTCCATATAAGCTGGGGAAAAGTTACTCCACCAGCTCAGGTATGTACCTACCTGGGTCTGGAAATTGATTCCATTAAAATGGAAATACGCCTTCCAAAGGAAAAGTTAGAAAAACTAAAAAATTTAGTGTGTAAATACAGGCAAAAAGCTACTATTGGTAGGAAGGAATTGGAGAGCCTAGGGGGCCTTTTGTCTCATTGTGCTCATGTAGTGGATGGTGGCAGAATATATTGTCGCAGGGTTTATAACTTGTATAAAGTCCTTTTAAATAATAATTTAAAGGCTATTAAAATTGGCCAAGCCTGTAGGGACGACTTAAATTGGTGGGAAAAATTTTTGGAAAATTTTAATGGTAAAAAACAAATAGAATATAAAGAATTTCCTTACCCAATGGTATCAGACTCTTCTATGAGAGGCTTTGCAGTGTATATGGGTAGTGACTGGAGGGCAGGTAGTTGGGACAATAGCATTGATTTTCCAGAATCTGAATGCAAACATATCATACCGGCCCCTACTGATATTGTATATAATAAGGAAAATATAAATGAGTTGGAATTATTTCCAATTATGCGTGGCCTACAGGAATGGCTGAGCCAACTTGTGGGCCATAGCATTAATATCTATACTGATAATACACAGGTTTTTCATATGATCAGAAAGGGCATTAGTTGTAATCCAACCTGTATGAGTTGGCTCAGAGAGATATTTTGGATCTGCAAAATTTATAGAGTAAGACTGGTCCCTCACTACATTAACACAAAAAATAATTTGGTGGCTGACACTTTGTCTCGCATTTTGTATTTTAAAAGTGAGGACGCAGTTAAAAAGTGTATCCTAGGGGCAAATTTGTGTTGTACTAACGCGATTTTTAAATTTTGCAGAGAAAATAAGCCTGAAAAGGCGCGTTGTGACGTTGAAAAAAGCCGCTGTAGGGGAAAATACCCAGAAATTGCGGAGGATGCAATGGAAATGTTACCTAAAGGTATGTAAAAAATTTCATTGGGCACCCTATAAATGTGACACTAACCAGGGTTGTCTGTATATTTCTTATATTTCAAAATTTATGAAAGCATCCTCTGTGATAAACTATTATCAAGCGGTTATCTATTATCATAATGTCAAGGCCAAGCCAGTCGCAGGATGGTCAGATGTAAACATAAAGATGGTTGTAAAAGGAATTAAAAATTCCAATTTTTGTGAGGTGGATAGTAAAGAACCACTGAAAGAGAAGCATTTAGAATTGTTGTATAGGAAGGTAGATTGGTCCGATCAGTTAGGGATTTTAATATACATTGTAATTGTATTTTTGTTTAGGACACTACTTAGAGTAGGACACACTGTGAGGTCGGAACACATGCTTCTGAGAAAAAATGTTATGTTTCATAAATGGGGTTGTATTGTAAAGGTTACATCCTCAAAAACAAAAAAGCCAGGCCAGGTACATGAGATACCTATTAATAGATTAGAAAATAAAAGAGTCTGCGCTGTATATTTATTGGAGAAATTATTTAAAATTCATCCAAAGTCCAGGGATGATCCATTGTTCTCCACAGATAAAATTGGTTATTTATCCTACACAATGGTTAATAAACAATTTAAGCAAATGTTATCAAATTCAAAAATTAAGGGTAATTTTTCAACCCATTCTCTAAGGAGGGGGGGCACCACAGACTTGTATAATAAGGGTGCTTCCTTAACTTATATTAAGGAGAGAGGCCAATGGTCATCTGATTGTATTTTATCACTACGTTAGGTAATTGATTTGGAGGAATTGGATTAAAATAAATGTTATTTATTATATGTCCAAATCAATTTACCTTGTTTGTTGTCCTGTATATATTCTAAGTTGTTCTAGCTGCGACGTAAATGATATTAAATTGTGTAGCGATACCTAAGCAATTTATTTATTTCGGAGTGAGCGTGACGTCATCGCCCTCCGTTTCCATCGCTACGGAGATTGTTGTACCTCGACTATATAAATCGCCCGAGCTTGACCGTTGGTCATTCTCGTTCTAACCACCAGAGATTCATCATCGCTGCAGAATTTTAAACTTTAGATTTATTGTTACAGGGAGGATTAAAATAAATGTTATTTATTATATGTCCAAATCAATTTACCTTGTTTGTTGTCCTGTATATATTCTAAGTTGTTCTAGCTGCGACGTAAATATAGTTATTTTCTTTACAAGCAGTGCACTAATGACGGATACAAAATATTAAGTTAAAACGAAGGCAAGGTTTTCTGTCTTAATTATGTGGTCTATATGTATATACCAAGAGGCTGGGATAGGCTTTTTTTTAATGTCTCTTATTTAGACTGATACAAAGAATTAGCAACAAATGTTAATTTACATCAAATATCAGTTGTAGAATAATTTTATAATAGATCAATGGTAGAAGTGGACATTACTTACAATTTACACAAATAATTCAAATAACAAAATAATGCCAACGATAATTGTAAATGATACTTACCGGAACCAAGGGTCAAACACTCAAAAAAAGATTAAAATAGGCTATAAAGGCTTGGGTAGGACAGTGTGTGTGAATATATTATAATAAGACGACACTATTATAGAGTATAAGGTCAGATATATTTACCTGCAGGTCAATTAGACCGCGGCCTTTAAGCAAAGGTCCGAAATGACCTAAAGGTAAATATGTTTGACCGAATACAACATAAATGCCTTCTTTATTTTATGTGATGGCTAAAGACTCAAATTTATTGAAAAACGGCGATGTCGAAGTGCCGATGGCAATGTTTACATAGCTTCGACGATGTCGACATCTTGTTTGTTTACCGAAAAAACGATGCTAATTGGGTAATTAAAGTCACGTGGTGCTGTTTGGCTTTGGAACGTCTCAGGGTTAGTATAATTCAGGATATATTTACCTCCAGAGCAGCAGTACTTATTTCATTCGAAACGGCCCTATAAGCACCGCTGCTCGCAAGAGCCATTACATAAAATCTATATTCAACTACCCACAAAGCTCTAGGTTCTAGCCACCTCAAAACATATACCATACGGCAATGGGATGTAGTATGAGCTCATAAATCAACATGGAGACAGAGATTAGACTATATAATCTCTGTCACCATGGCAGTTTATTTTCATTTAATCACCCTCATAATGAGGCTGTAAAAATGGCACGGTGTCCCACAAACACAACCTCTCTGCTCCAATTAACATTATGTTACCAATCCACTTGCCAAACTTATACGCAGTTGGTAGGAAAGCAGCCTTTTAAACAGACTCCAACATACTCAGTACAGATATTCCTTAACTTTAGAGAGTAATTCGCCAGGATGTCTACTAGCTGTGAGGAGAAGTACTTTGACTACATCGTCCTTGGTTTAGGTGGTGTGGGAAGTGCAGCGCTGTACTGGTTATCAAAATCTGCAGGCAAAAGTAAGAAACATCTTTTGCAATATCAAGAGGGTGTTTTCCAGTAACTTCTAGTAAGCCTGGTCCCCACAGGGCAACTAGTTTGAAAAGAATCGACGGCGACCAACGTCATATTCGGTGGTTTGGTGGCCTGGCGACTTATCTCCCAAGGGTGCTGTGATGTCTGGCGATTAAACCACTAGTCGCCGTGGTTTCTGGGTGAAATATTGGACATGTTTAATATTTTCCTATGGCCACAGACGGTTAGTTAGTTGCCGGGCGACATACTAAAGTGTGTTCTAGTCATCAGCAGATTTATAGCAAGAGCGTCCCAAGGTGGAGATTAGTTTTGTAGTCATCCAGCAACTAGTTAGTCGCCCAGCGACCAATATTTCTTCCTTGGTCGCCGGTAAAATGCACTAATTACCGTGGTTTAGTCGCCACGTGGGGACACAGCTTTAGGCTGAGATCTGTGTGTGGAGGTGCAATAAGCACGAAGAGACGTGCCAGGGTAGCCTTTTCTGCAGAAACTTTACATGGTGAACTTGCCATATCCATACCTCCATTTATATTTGTCAGATTTGATTAGTATATATATGCATATTTACATTGTCTTTCCATAACTATACATATCATAAAACTCAAATAAAACTTTATATTTTTAATTTATCTCGTGCAATTAAATCATCTTAACTTTTGGAGAAGGAATGTACATTGATTATAGTTATCAAGAAATCATGAAGTTGAGTAAATAAAGGTGTATATATTCCCCAAGCGTAAAGATCACTCTAGATATAAACAAATGGAAAATACAGCATGTTAATTGTCTTGACACTGATTAAGTTTAGTGATTTACAAGTAGGAGTTTTAAAGATAATGTAATTGAGAAAGTGGCTTCAGATTGGGGTCACTCGCTTTTCCCTTTAATGAAAAATAATAATTTGCTTTCTCAGTCATAGACATAATATCCTTATATTCCTTAAATCATTTCACTATTGCTGAGATTCAAAATCTCCTTATTTGAATGATCTCCTTCAATATATGTTTTAATGTTGTTATGCATGATTAAAAGATAGAGTAGGGATTATCATCAGATTTCAATGGCTTATGTGTGTTTGGATGAGCACCATAAACTAAAGGCCATATTCCATCTACCGCAAGTATGCTGCCGATTTCAGGCCAATACATTTTCGAAAGCACTGCCTATATAATTTATAAACATTTTGGTAAAATGTTCCTGCCGACTATGCATCACTTCCCGATATGTCACTTTCGGCGGCTGATATGTCAATTTCGGCGGCTGATATGTCACTTTTGGCGGCTGATATGTCACATTCGGCAGCCGAAAGTGTGCCAGAAGTACAGGCCATACAGGTAAAGAACGTCACCATCGAGAGGGTCAGTATCGGCAGCTCGCACTTTTGGTATATGGAATATGGCCTTTAGTGTACATCAAAGAAGGTATAAAATCAAGTATGGACAGAAAATCAAATCTTGTTATTCACTTAAGGGTTGTCATATGGCTGAGGGATTATCATGTAGCACAGCCTGACCATTATAGTGTTATAATGAGGAAGTGACATGATAGAAATAAAAACGTATGAGCATACATGTGCAAGTCGCAGGTGCCGCGTCGCATAACGGGTCTCGCTGTTGTGAGCATTGTCCACCCACTCTCGCAACAAGGATGTCACTGTGCGATGGATCCCCCTGTTGATTTGTGGCTGTTCTACTGAATCGATTTTAATTCTGTAAATAGTTCTGTAAACTAGAGATTTAGATCTCAAATCCCCGAAATTCTCAGCCCGGAAAAATGTTTAAAAATGGGTGAAAATTGATGCTGAATTTCACATATATCAGGGAGACTTTGCCAAACCCCGCTGTTTCTCTTGCTGTTGCGAGCATTTGGTTATGCGATGCGGCAAAGGTCCTTTGGGTAGTGGCAAAGTGATTCTACTCTCTCGTTATGCACATCCAAGTATAGTTTTGTATTTCTAGAATTATGACTTTCAAGATATATCAGGGAAACAGGATTTGGGAAAGAGGGGGAGGGTCATTCCCCCCCCCTGTATAATTATGATATATGTATTAACTCAGATTTTCTATTTACTTTGATTAAACTGGTCAACATTCGGTTCTATAATCCGGTTTTCGTTGTTGCACCAGTGGGCTCACAATCAGGTTTCAATATTATCTTTACACAATCAGCTGTCGCTGTGGTTTGGTAACAATATTAGTTAACGTAATTAACAATTGATAATATTACAATCTTGAAACATACAGTAATTACAAATATGTAAACTTTAACAACATTTTCAAAGTACATAACATAATTTACTATTGTTTAAGAGATAAATAGTTATAATTGTCCTGTCTATATAAACTGTTTTACCTGCCTCTACCCCCACCCTTGCCTGTGTTTCTGCCCCCCCCCATCCCCTACCTGTTCCTGTTCCCATACTCTCTGGTCCTTGGCACAATACCTATTGTAACACTTCTTTTTAGCCTTTTTTTTCGGTGAACGTAGTGACACTGATATCAATAATTTTAAAGAAATCTGTTGTGTTTTAAACCTTAAGTGCCCACAATCAATGACAGAGCCTCCATGGTTTATGACAAGGGGTTAAAACACCTACAAGATTCAATTTATATTCTTTTTGTTTTTGAAATATTTTTATTTTTAACAGGGTGGCTTTCAGATTATGCATCTGTTTTCCTGCACCACCCAGCAGAGACGCTTTACATGCAAGGCTCTGGCGGATATGGATAATATTGACATATATATATATATACAACATAATTGTACAAAGAAATAATGAGACGCAATGTGATGGGTGATTATGACTAACATCAGTGTACATGTAGTTCTCATTAAGTACGGCATGTTAAGTATCACATTTAAGTGTTTTTGGTGTCCAAGGAGATATATAGGTCAGTAAGCAACAGTGTTTAGGAACATGTGAAAAGTCAGTTACATTGAAGAGTGCTTGATACCGAGTCCATATTGTGTTCATACTAATTATTCAAGTTTGATATCAAAATATGTGTATTTGCGCAAATGATTCAAAATGAAACTTTACACTATTACATACAAAGTTCATCACATCACAATTTCTAAAAGAAATCACATTTTTCACAATTATTTTTTACATTTTAAGAGAATGTAGGCAAAGGTGGGGCCACTTATAAAGCTAGAGTGTGAATGAATAGATTTAATACCAAAGAAATTAAACGAATTGCATACAATTCCAGTGATAGTCCAAATACATCAAATTTGTCCGTTGGGCACATTTCATGAGAAGTGTCCATAATGTTATGGTTAAACTTTTAGATCAAAACTTCATTGAAAGTATTTCTATTTAGGAGGAAAAAAGGACAAACAATACAATTTTTCTTACGAGGTAATTGTTGTGGTGTTGTGTAACTGGTCATTGTTACAATAGACCTGTCCACTTTGCCAGCTAGCCCACCCCTTATTTGTATGACATCAACATTTGTAGAAAAGTTTTCATCGTACTTGATCCATATAAATTTTATAAGCTTTTATTTTCAATATGATACTACATATGTAGCTGTAGGACTGATAAGCAAAAATAGCATTTTCCCATAGGAAACAGTGTTAAAGCCCTTCAGTGTTGCCCACAATGTCCAACTCTAAAATCACAAAAATATACCTTATTTCGGTTCACCTAAAATGGAGGTAATTACCTAATTGAGAGAAAATGAAAATTCATCCTCATTTATCAACACCTTATTGACTTAGAAGTACTAACTCACCCATTCAGATTTGTGTCAGTGGTTGACTTTGCTAAAACTGAAATTTTGTCCGACCTCTGTATCATGCTGGCAATACATCCTAAAGTGGACAGGTCTATTGATACTTTGCAATGACAGATTGGCATCTAGGCCAAGATGGAGTTATCCACTGTGAAACTTCTTAATTTGGTATAGCTACTTCTCTTTTAGCTAATGGTGAAGCAAGTAAGCATATTGTGATGAACGGCTATTCAGCCAAAATACATAGAGGTTAAAATAATAGAAATAAGGTAATAATGGAAATAGATGTAAAGAACGAATATGTAAAGAACGAATAACGAATATGTAAAGAACGAATAACGAATATGTAAAGAACGAAGAACGAAATAGATGTAAAGAACGAATATGTAAAGAACGAATAACGAATATGTAAAGAACGAATAACGAAAACGTAATGGAACGAAACCCGGAAATATGTAAACCGGAAGTGAAATGTAAACCGGAAACGGAATATATAAACCGGAAGTGACGTCAGTTGTAGGTCACGTGACCGAAGGCAGCCAATCAGGGCTGACCTCTCTAGTATATAAAGGGGCGGTGAGGCCCGAATAAACAGAGTTCTTTAACAGTTCTCCTGGTGTCCAGACGTGTCCTCTTTCCTGAAACAACCACTAAAGATGAGCCGAATAGAGTAATTAAGCCGAAGTTAGGACAAAACAGCCGAAGTCCGAGATAGGTAGTCGAAACATAGGGTAAGGGGCCCGAAGGCCCGAAGAACGAGGAACGAGGGAACGGAGTAGGGCACGAAGGCCCGAAGTAGTACCGGAAACCGAGGCGTAGTATGGTACGAAGACATGGGGAGCGGAACGAGGGAGCGAAGTCCGCGGGGACGAGGGCGCGGCGTGCTCGGCCCCACGCTACCAAACAATAGGCGACCGTCGGCCCGTCGCCCCCGCGGACCGGAACTCAGGGGTGGACCGCCCCCCGGCCGACCCGTACCCCTACCATAATTTCCCTCCCCCGCAGTCCTCCGTCGACATCGAGTGCCGATCGATTCGCTCAGCCCCCCCTCGTGCGCGAGGCACGACTCTAGAAACACATCTCGGTTCTTGGCCTGGATTCCCCGTCCGCCCCGAGACCCGAACAACCCCCACGTTCCTCTGTCGTAAGAATCGGCAACCCCGACTTACCAGAGAACGTCACACTGGTGGCAGCGGTGGTGCTGAAATAGGCACATACGGACTTGTGGATCTTGGGTGTTTCATCGGTATTGGATACTCATGGCGACTGCGGCAGTCTTCGAGCAGATGGATTCTGACGTCGCCTTCAAGGAAGGTGGGGAGGAGAAAGGAGGTGCGAAAACCGAGACCAAAGGGGAGGACACGACCATCATGGGTAGGCAGTTTAATTTTATGGGAACGTCCACCCCGACGGATGAGCAGAATGTGCGGGCTCAACAACAACAGACCGGTCAGGAAGGAGCGAGTTTGAAGAAGTTCAGTTTACGACCAGAGAAGTATGACGGTAAACCGGATTTCGAAGGATGGATCAACCAGTTTGAGGAGTACGCAACATTGGGACGCTGGACGGCCGAGGAAAAAGCGGCGATGCTTTTCCTCTCGCTGACGGGAACGGCACGAATGTACTTTGTCGGACTCCCGGACAGGGAACGACTCCGTTACTCGGCGAGGGTGGATGCGTTGCGCCGGAGGTTCGGTCAGGAGAAGGACACGTGTAATGCTCTGCAAGAGTTGGCGGGCTTGAAACGTGTAAAGAACCAGACAGCGAAGGAGTTGGCTGATAATGCCCCGCGACTGGCATCGAGAGCCTACTTCTCCAACGACTACGCTAGCCAGGAAAAAGCAGCATTACATGCGTTCCAGGCTGCAGTTGGGGAAGACCTTCAGCTGAAGTGTGCAGAGAAAGGATGCAAGACACTAGAGGAGGCGGTAGAGGTGGTAGAAATACAGGAACGATACTCACGCCGCCTCCTGCGGGCAGTGAAGCCCGAGGAGGACGCCAATACACAGATCATGGCCTTGAACGGTAAGTTGGAGGAGATGATGAAAGAATTGGCAGAGGAACGGGAAGCTAGAAGACAAGCAACGGCCCGGAGGGAGGCGTTTAAGAAGCGAAAAGAAGATTTAGAGTGTCATCACTGTCACCAGAAGGGCCATTTCGCAAGAGAGTGTTCTCAGCGTCAGGGAAACGGACAGTCGCCGTCGCAGTAAGCGCGGGGCCCCCTTCGGGCGCGGCGAGAGAAGTAGTAGGCATGGGAGAATGTGGACTTTATGTGGCCGGGACGGTGGGAGAGAGTGTCGTCCGTTTTTTGGTTGATACCGGATCTATGATCAGTCTGCTGTCAGAACGCCTCTGGAGAGAGTGGGGACGAAAAAGAGAAGAACTGGATGGATATGAAGGACGTCTCTGCTCGGTAGATGGTAGTCCGTTGCGGTGCTACGGATGCACGAACTTGCCAGTGAAATTGGGAACACGCGTGTTGAAGTGGACGTTCATGGTGGCAGACATCGGTAGAGATGAAGGGATCCTGGGAAACGACTTCGCGGTGAAATACCGGCTGACAGTTAAGCCCCACGCGAGTGCCATCTTCCTGCCCGCCGAGGGGGAGGGAGAGGGGGAACGAATCCCGGGAGTAGAACAAAGAACGGATGGGATTCGGGCAGTTACCGTCGGAGGACAGGTCGTGCGAATCGAGAAAACGACGGAAATACCCCCACTCCAAGTGACCCGAGTAACAGTAGTAGCGAGAATGGACATAAGACAGGGTGGACAGCTGGCTGTCATCACCGGCGCTGGATTACCTATGGGACTGGAGGTGATCCCAGGAACGGTGACATTGGGAGAAGAAAATGAAGTTTGGGTGGCCAACCGAGGGACCGAGAGCGCGAAATTGGAAACCAGCGGGGTACTCGGAGAAGCCACCTTCGTACAAGAGGTACGAGGAATAGGAAGTGAAGCAAAGGAACCCCCAGGAGCGCTCGTTGAAATGATAGGGGAGGCTAAGAAAGACCTGACCACGAAGGAGGGCGAAGAGCTGGAGAAAGCCATCATGGACCGGGAACAAATGTTTGCGACCTCGAAACATGAGTTAGGACGGACAGATTTAGTACAACATCGAATTAAAACGGGGGATCAGATGCCGATCAAGCAGAGGGTCAGACGGTATCCGGCCACCAGGAGAGAGGAAGAACGAGCACTGGTGGAGGATATGTTAAATTTAGGGATTATCCAAGAGAGCGGGAGTGCGTGGAGTAGCCCGACCGTTCTAGTCAAAAAGAAGGACGGAGGAACGAGGTTCTGTATAGACTACCGAAAACTGAACCAGGCTACGAAAGTGGACGCCTATCCGCTCCCGCGGATAGAGGACAGCCTCAACACTTTGGGAGGAAGCCTATTCTTCTGCAGTCTGGATCTCGCAAGCGGATATTGGCAGGTGGAGATGGCACCGGAGGACCAAGAAAAGACGGCCTTCGTGACTCAAGGAGGATTGTATGAGTTCAAAGTGATGCCATTCGGGCTAGTGAACGCCCCAGCCACCTTCGAGAGACTGATGGAAAGAATCCTCAGAGGAATCGTGTGGGAGGAGTGTCTGGTATACTTAGATGACATACTGGTCTTTGGACCAACGTTCAAAGTGACTCTGGAAAGATTGGTACGGGTTCTGGACCGACTGAACGCTGCAGGACTGAAGTTAAAGGCGCGAAAATGTAAGCTGTTCCAGAAGAAGATTCCGTTCTTGGGGCACGTTGTCTCGTTCAACGGGATCGAACCCGACCCCGAAAAGTGTCGGCAAGTAACCGAGTGGCCGGTCCCGCGGGATCTCCACGAGGTACGAGCCTTCGTGGGATTATGTTCGTACTACAGAAGGCATATAAACGGCTTCACGGAGTTGGCTGCCCCCTTGTATGAATTGGCAACGAAGGAGGAACCATTCGTGTGGAGCGCGAGACGACAAGAGGCATTTGATGCGATGAAGAAGGCGCTAACGGAGGCCCCGGTGTTGGGATTCCCGGAGGAAGAAGGACAATGGTGGCTTGACACAGACGCCAGTGACGTGGGAACGGGAGCCGTGCTATCACAAGAGCAGAAAGGGGAGGAACGGGTGATAGCTTACACGAGCAAAACCCTGGAGTCAAACGAACGAAAGTATTGCACCACGCGGAAAGAACTGTTGGCGGTGGTGCGAGCTTTGAAGCATTTTCGGTGCTACATCTATGGTCAACGCGTGATAGTCCGGACGGATAACAGCGCGGTCAGTTGGCTGCAGAGAAGTAAGGAACCGATGGGGCAGGCTGCTCGGTGGATTGAGATTATCGACTCGCATGATGTGTCGTTCCAACACCGACCGGGCAGGAAGCATGGGAACGCTGACGCGTTGTCCCGGTATCCGTGCAAACAATGTGGAGAGGAGCACGAGAATACCGAAAAAGTGAGAGTAGTGACGCGGGCCCGGGGGTACGAGCCCGGATGGTCCCCGCAGGAGATGAGAGCAGCGCAGAGGAGGGATCGAGATATAGGGCCGATTGTCGCACGGATGGAAAAAGATGCGGACCGGCCAGGTTGGGAGGCCATATCTCCGGAATCCCGGGAAACAAAGATCCTATGGAGGCAGTGGGAACGATTAAGCCTCAGGGATGGCGTGCTGCATCGGAAGTACTGGGAACTACAAGGACATGGTTGGAGGAACCAGTTGGTCGTTCCCCGAGGGGAACGGGCCAAGTTGGTAAGGGAATACCATGGAGGCGCGGCAGGAGCGCATTTAGGAGTCGCCAGGACGACGGCCCTGTTGGAACAAGGGTTTTACTGGCCGGGACTCCGGGAAGACGTGCGGAAGGAATGTCGAGAATGTGATTGCGCGTTGCTGAAAAAGGGAAGAGGAAGACGGGAGCCGCTACATCAGTACATAGTGGGGGAGCCGATGGAACGGCTGGCCATGGATGTTTCGGGCCCGTACCCAGTCACCAAACGAGGAAATAAGTATTGCCTGATGGTGGGATGCTATTTCACCAAATGGTTGGAGTGTTTCCCGATCCCGGATCAAAAGGCAACGACAGTGGCGAACAAACTGGTTGAAGAAGTAGTAGCACGGTACGGCGCGTTTCGGGAACTACACTCGGATCAAGGCACGAATTTCGAATCCGAGGTAGTGGCTCAGGTCTGTGCACTATTCGGGATTCACAAAACAAGAACGACGCCGTACCACCCCAGGAGTGACGGGTACATAGAACGAAGTTTCCGTACTTTGGGGTGTTGTTTGAAAGCCAGCTGCCGAGCGACGGGTCGGGAATGGGACGAGATGGTCCCGCTCGTGATGATGAGTTATAGAGCAACGCCGCAAGCCAGCACGGGAGTGACACCGAATATGATGATGCTGGGCCGACAGACCATGATGCCGCGACAGGCGATTTATGGGAGACCTCTAGGACCAGAGGAGGAACCCCGACGGGTAAGCGACTATGTGGAAAGCCTGGAGGAAGGGCTAGTCGCGGCCTATCGGGAGGCCCGGACGGGGCTGAAACGAGCCGCCATCCATCAGAAACACGAGTACGATGGGAAGGTGACTCGGCGGGAATACCACGCCGGAGAACTGGTCTGGGTGCACGATACGGTAGTGGATAGGGACAAAGGAACGAAGTTGCGATTTCCATGGATAGGCCCTGCACTGATCGTCAAGGTGCTTGACCGAGGACGGGTGGTAGTACGGAAGAAACGAGGGAAACCGGGGGGGGTGGTCCATGTGGACCGCCTGGAACCCTACCGAGGACACGCTGCGCCAGCTTGGATGGTAGCTGACCAGCAAGGATACGAGGCTGCACAGTAAATGCTTGGGGTGGGGCGCGCTAGGGCACGTAAGGAAACGGGGTACCCCCTTTTTGTGATGAAGTCGTTTTCGTGTCTCGATTCCGCAGGTGGAAGAGGACCAAGGGAACGACCAAATCGGCGCTACACAGAAAGGCTTTGGCCAAAAAGGACTGATCAACCTGGGGCCATTGAGTCGGGGCGGTGCGTTGACCACTACAGTAGGAGTGCAGGTCGTTAGGCTGTAGAGATTCGCTACCTAGCTGAAGATTGGTTCTCTTGCGGATGTAATATAGGTGGGAAATGCGGGGTTGGAACGAAAAACGGCGTTCGGGAGCCACGACGGCCCGAATGTCTAAAGTAGTCCCACGGAGCCGCTTTCCGGTCAGTTCGGAGGAACCACAGCGTGGAAAAGATGGTTGGATTACAACAGAAGACAGACCCGGTGGCAAGCTGGTGAAGACTTCTGAAGTAATGCCGACTTGGTAATACCGCTTTACAGCGTCCAGGAGACCGGAGGAGAGTAGATGCGGCACTCTCGGGAACGCCGGAGGAACGAACGGACGGCTGTAAAAGGCGAGGCCTGAAACGAGGACGGGCTTTAAAGTAGGTCGTAAAAGGAGTAAAAGAGGACAAAGAGAACGGGGCGGCGGCGAGGAGATGATAACGCCGAGCCCCTGTGTTCTCCGGGAAGTGTGCGGAAGCACTGTGAGGGCCAAGATGAAAAAGGCAAGAAAAGGCGACGAGGGATGAAAGGACCGAGGGCGTCCGGTGGGGCAATAAAAGGCCTAGGAAAAACGCGTGGACGGGCGAAGGGCCGCGAGGTAAAGAAAACAGGCGAGGCGGTGACCAGCGGCGGGCCCCGGGGACCGGAAAATAGTAGGGGGCGCCACCGTAGAAGTGGATGGTGAGTCTGACGCTAGGGGTCGCTAGTGCAGGCCACGCCCACTTCCGCCTGCGGCGGCTATAAAAGGCAGAGCGCTCGCCGGAGCAGGTCATTCTGGTCAGCCGACCAGGATTCATCGAATCGCAGACGAGCAGACTGAGCTAAGGAGAAGAAAACAAGAAGAAAAGCAGAGAAGCGAGACGAGCAGCATCACCACGAGACAAAAACGGAAACGGCTGACGGGACGAGCTTCAGGATTGGAACGAGCCCCGAAAGCCCGGAAAACAGACACGATGAGCGGACAGTGCTGGGAAGGACATTGTCAGGGAAAGGAGTTTAAGCACTTGGCCAAGCATATTAAAGGCCAGCACGATGGATTACGGAAGCAGTACTACATGTGCCCGGTGTGTTCGAGTCGAGCCTATTCGACACACCAGGACTGGAGGAAACACATGACGGACTCACACGAAGGGAACCTGCAGAGGGGGATGCCGAAGCAAGACCCCCTTCTGAGGCTGGAGTATGCTGCGGCGTTCGCCTTGGACCCGAAAGGACGACCGCCGTACACCAGTTTCGCTACTGGGGATGAAACGGCGGCCCGGGTAGCCAACATGGAGCGGGACTACGCGGTGCGCCATCCGGAGGGGTTTCAACCCCCTGAGAGGGCGGTGGATAAGGAGGCACCGGAGAGGCCGCGACGGCAGATCCGCATCCCTTACTACCCGAGGGCGTCAAGAGGATCCGAGGACAGCGACGCCGAGCAGCTGGAGCAGGTAGCAACCGAAGAAGGATCAGAGGCCGACGAGGCCGGCGAGGGAGCCCAAGCAGCCAAAGCAGCAGGGAAGGGACCCCTGGCCGAGGTGGCGGAACGATCGACACCCACGCGTCGTTCCCCTCGGAGGGCCGCGAAAGGAGTACGGAAGGAAGACACCGAGTCGCCGCGAAGCGCGAGCCGGGCCGTGGTCAACCCGAAGCCACTCCTGACACCAGACCAAATATCAGGGTTAGTACAGAGCCGAATTAAGAAGTTAAACACCCAGGGAGAACCACGGGAACCGAGAGGACGAGGACTCCCAGGCAGAGGAAAAGGACGGACATCCACACCCACCCCGAAGCCGGGTTGCTCAGGAATACCACCGGGGGCTGAGGTGGTGGAATTGGTGAGCTCGTCCGACGACCAACGACCGAAAGTCAAAGAAGAAGAGGAGCCGCTCGCTTTCAAGAGGCCCCCGACGCAGGGATGCCCGACGGAGGAGCCGTCGCGAAAGAAGAAGTGGAAAAAGGTCAAGAAAGTCCCGAGAGAATTGGAGGAGGGAACGAGTTCGGACCAGTCGGAGTCAGGCAGGAGTATGTCGGCCCGAAGCGATCGGTCTTTGATTATCGCTGAGTCTAGCAGCACGGGAGAGCTGGGACCATCACAGCCTGAGACCTCGACAGGAGTCAGACGGACCACGGGACTAGAACCACCTTGTAGCGACGCACAATTTACTATGATGACAGTTCATAAGAAATCGGTGATATACGAATCACGACACCCGAGGTACCCCGGGTATTTAAAAGGAACAATGAACCGGGAGGGATCGTTCAGGGGTTACCACGAGGCGAGATCCGACCGGGAGCTGGAGGACAGCATTCGGGAAGCACAGGGAGGCCGGCTGGTGGAAAGAGAAGCATTGTACCTAGGGAGGTTTCTACGCGAGATGGCAGAAAGGCAGGGACTCAAACCGACGGGGCGAGTGGAGAAAGTAAAGTATGTTCGGCATGCGCCCAGGCCGGAGGACACGGCGTCGACGGCCTCGACACAGCCGCTGTTCTCTACCCCTACCCCGACGAAAGCAGATTCACCCCTGGAGAAGATGGTATGTAAGCAGCCGATAGTGCCGCCCCCAGGATTGAAACGAATGAGAGACATTACGGTAGCACCAGACACGCCAGAGACACGGGCGGCGGTTGACAACCTGACTCGGGCCAGTTTGGGGAGCTCGTTTTTCGGGTCGCAAGGATCGGAGGAGACCCCGGGACCACCGTCGCCCGAACGTATGGGATCGCCGCCAGGACCGGATACCCCACTCAAGGACGAGGATAAACACGGGCGGGCGCTACAACCGCGGGTTGTGATACACAGATTACAAATACCGGCTGCCCAGTCCATGGACGCGGAGGTGGAAGACTCAGAGGACATGGAGTTGGGGCAGACCGAGACCAGAGGATACGAGCCGGAGAAACAAGAATTGGACGAGTCGGGAGCGGATTCAGTGTTCGGGTCTATAGGAACGGAGATGCCGACGGCAGGACCATCTAGGGAAACACCGAGACTCAAGTTATTACGGACACAGGCCGTTCACCAGGTCTTACAGGGACACTTTCCGGTGACGGCGCGAGCGGTACGAGACTGGGACGCGGAAAAGGCCATTCGGGTGCAACTGACGTGGCCCCCAAGGGAGGTGCAAGGAATGACGGCCAAGACAAGAGCAATGGCTTCGGCGTCTATGGCGTTCCTGATGGCACTAGAAACGGGCCGCAAGCCAGAGACATTTGAAGAAGCGATGGCGCAGTTCCCGACGGCGGCACTGGGGCCGTTGACCAGGGAGTTCCCGGGGGTCGACCAGCTAGTTAACGAACACAACCGGACCGTCCAATTGGCTCAGACCCTAGTGATGCACAAAAACGAGGATCAACTGGATGACTTGTTGAAGGCGACAAGAGAGGCGGAAAAACAGAGCGGAATGGTGGATCAGCTTCTCGAGCTCCCCGCTAGGGAGGAGAGACTGTTGCTGCCGATCCGGCGCCAAGAAGAAGGGTGAAGTAGATGCTGCTCGAGGTCTTGCACGGAAGAAAAACAGCGCGACGGAACCAGAGGCGGAAGATGGCGCGTCGCGAGTAGGGTGGGGAGGGATTACGGGGCGTTGGCTCCTCACCCATAGTGTCAAACCCCCAGGGAGAGAACCGGGCCGAGGCGGAGGTACCTGAGCCGCACAGGAGGCCGAAGCCTGGATAAAAGACTCTCCTGGAGACCGCTGGACGGGCCCGAAAACTTTACTTAAACTCATCGGGAACGGACTGGCGGGCTCGAACATTCTTATCTTAATTTATTCTTATTAGTTTCTTTATGGGAACCTTCTTGCGGAAGTGAACGAAACCACATGTGTTGGGAGGTGTTGAGTGTAATCAGCGAGCTGGAGGGTCCATGACTGGAATGAACTTACCAAGCCTGCGGGGCGAATACGGGACGGAAGGAGGCGCTAGGAGGAAAAACAAGTTTGTAGCTGTTCCTCTTCTTCCCTGGAGCCCGCTGCGTTGGTTGGGACCGAGCAGGTGGAACGGGATCGTCCGGTCGCGGAAATGGATAACGGGCCGGGCGGCCCGGGAGCGAGAGTGAAAGTTGGGAGGCGGAATCGAGGAAAGGAAATCAGAATGGACGGATAGTGTTGTCATTGTAGTCTTTGAGTCGACGGTCGTGCCGGGGTAAATAAGGTACCGGTGGGCCGGCGACTCGCCGCTGGAGGAAAGGCTGGCGCGGGCCAAGACTGAAAACCCTTCCCCCGCGCTGCCTTGAGCGATCTGGAGGCGAGGAAGAGACGACCTCTGTCCTCTAGCGGCACTTCTACTTCCTGCAACTTTGTCTTCTTGATTTTGGATGGATCGATCAGAATGTGGATGAACCCGGATTCATGTACCATCATCTTCTGAGTTTCCTTGTCTTCAGCCTCTTACCGCATACGAAGAGCGGCAAAATGGAACTTCTCGACCTGAATGCTGGTTTTATCGTGCCAGAGTTGATGCAGCGAGTCGTGAAAGGATTGCGGCGAGTCGTAGATGTCTCCCGGAGGACCAAGGCACGAACAGGGACGATAACTTAGGGGCCCTGGCTCGTGACCGACCGTGATATATAGTAAAAACAATACATGAACGAGAAACGAAAAAATTTAATAGACTTACTAAAACTTATATTAATCTCTTACCTGCTGAGACTCCTTCCATGTCGTATTTCCTGATGTCTTCTTCTCGAGGAACGAAACAAAATAATCTTTGAAACATATAGGGAAGTAATCTTTGCAATATACAGGGAGGTGGTGCTTGGAACGTCGGCTGCGGATGCCTCGATAGACAAATCAAGAGGTCTGCAAAGAGCGACGAGGAGCGATCCTTCTTGGAGTTCGACATCGGATGAGTTCTTCTCTATATATGCTATTTTATTGAGAATGGGCCCGTTCCGGATCTCAGAGGTTGACGTTGGGTGCAGGTCCCAGTTGATGTCGTCCATCTTCACTTTCTACGGCTTCTTCTTCTCCTTCTCACTAATATCTTCAACTTACCAACTTCGAACCGTCGTACCTAGGAGCAGCCCGGAACGGCTCGGAGCTGTTGTCTCGGCGTTCGTCATAGGCATAGTGTCTCCATGCAATGTGACATGGCACCGTGGACGACTGTGGCCTTACTCCAAAATCAAACCAGACCGGATCTTAAACTTACTTCTATTAACGAACTATTTGTTGGTATTACAGTCTTACGAAAATCGTCTATAAGCACGGTCCTCCGGGAGGACGAAGAGAAAAACTTAGTAAAAAGAGCGAGGCCCGAGAGCCTAGGAAACGAACGAGGGCCCGAGTGCCCGAAACAGGAATCCTCTTCTTAGGAAAATCATCTCATCAGTAGAACGAAGGAGCCTCCCTCTCGCCCCAAAGAGGACTGTCTTCCTGCCGTTGCTTACGGGGGGGGGGGAGGGATGAGAGGCACCGGCTCCTGTCATCAAAAAGAAACTTCATCAAAATTATCTTCTCCGACATCTCTTTCTGAAATCCTGAAATCTTCAAATGTGTCGACGTGGTCGAGGACGGAACAACTTGATGCTGGGTTAACCACGAGGACATGTGTCGTGGAAGTCAAACTTCAGTTCCTGTACGGAAAACGGACACTTCATTGATAATTAATGATTCTAATCTTCTCAGTCTCACCTTCACCCGAACTCCATCTCAAAGCTTCACCGCGACAAGTAGCACGAAACCCGCGACGTCGTCTGCTGAAGCTTCCACTCTAGGCTTTAATGAATGAAGTTAAGTTCCTTTCCACATACAACGCCATCTTCTTCTTTGGGTACCTTGGCCTTTGGCTCGAACATGTTGTCCTTGCCAAACGTGAAAAAGTCACTGGAGGGCTCTGAATGCCGAGGCGACCGAGGGTGCGAAGTCCAAAAAGAACATTCTATCCACAAAAGCTTCAGTCTTTCTTCTTCAACTCATCCTTAAAATCATCATCATCACCTAAGAGAACGCAGAGAAGAGTAACAGTTACGGAAGAACGAGGGGTCACGACCGACCGGGTAGGAGAATCACGACCGATTCTCTACCCAAAAACAACGGAGAACGTCTGGACGACGGTAGAACGGACCGAGGGTCAAGAGGACTAAGGGTCACGACCGACCCTGGCCTCTGGGTGGGAGAGTCGCGACCGATTCTCCACCCGAACGAGGGGAGAACGTCTGGACGACGAAAAACGAAGGGAACGGGGGCACTGCGGGTCACGACCGACCCATGGCCCCGGGCAGGAGGACCACGACCGGTCCCTCTGTCCTAATGAGGGTAAAAAGGCGAGGAAAAACGCGCCGAGGGGCTAAGTAAACAGAGCCCAGAGGAGAGGAGCGGGGGCGACGGGGTCACGACCGATCCCCAGTCCCGGGTGGGAGAGCCACGACCGGCTCGCTCATCCTAAAAGACGAGAAAAACAGGAGGTCCTAAATAGATCAAGGATAAGAGAACTCTGACGAAGATAAAAAGAGACTAAGATATATAAAAACGAATTATATGAACTTTTATTAAGAAGAGAGAAAAACGAAGAAAGAAAAACGAAGAAAGAAAAACGAAGAAAGAAGAGAAATAATAATTAGCCGGATAGGCCCCGGGGGCCCTCCGAAGTAGACCGGGGAGGACAGAGGGTGACACCTCCTCCTCTGCCGATAAGGAGCGTAGGATTGAAATGTTTCTGGTTCTAGAGTATGTTCTGTTGTCGTTGCTGTATGAACTGTGTTGAAATTTTGTATAACGTGTTTTCCCACCTTTCAAGAAGGTGCGGGAGGGTGTGATGAACGGCTATTCAGCCAAAATACATAGAGGTTAAAATAATAGAAATAAGGTAATAATGGAAATAGATGTAAAGAACGAATATGTAAAGAACGAATAACGAATATGTAAAGAACGAATAACGAATATGTAAAGAACGAAGAACGAAATAGATGTAAAGAACGAATATGTAAAGAACGAATAACGAATATGTAAAGAACGAATAACGAAAACGTAATGGAACGAAACCCGGAAATATGTAAACCGGAAGTGAAATGTAAACCGGAAACGGAATATATAAACCGGAAGTGACGTCAGTTGTAGGTCACGTGACCGAAGGCAGCCAATCAGGGCTGACCTCTCTAGTATATAAAGGGGCGGTGAGGCCCGAATAAACAGAGTTCTTTAACAGTTCTCCTGGTGTCCAGACGTGTCCTCTTTCCTGAAACAACCACTAAAGATGAGCCGAATAGAGTAATTAAGCCGAAGTTAGGACAAAACAGCCGAAGTCCGAGATAGGTAGTCGAAACATAGGGTAAGGGGCCCGAAGGCCCGAAGAACGAGGAACGAGGGAACGGAGTAGGGCACGAAGGCCCGAAGTAGTACCGGAAACCGAGGCGTAGTATGGTACGAAGACATGGGGAGCGGAACGAGGGAGCGAAGTCCGCGGGGACGAGGGCGCGGCGTGCTCGGCCCCACGCTACCAAACAATAGGCGACCGTCGGCCCGTCGCCCCCGCGGACCGGAACTCAGGGGTGGACCGCCCCCCGGCCGACCCGTACCCCTACCATAATTTCCCTCCCCCGCAGTCCTCCGTCGACATCGAGTGCCGATCGATTCGCTCAGCCCCCCCTCGTGCGCGAGGCACGACTCTAGAAACACATCTCGGTTCTTGGCCCGGATTCCCCGTCCGCCCCGAGACCCGAACAACCCCCACGTTCCTCTGTCGTAAGAATCGGCAACCCCGACTTACCAGAGAACGTCACAATATGAACGTCATGCAGATGACGTCACATGTCGCCAAAAAAGGCTGGGCACCATATTGGTGATCACTTTACATGAACCATCAATAAGCTTAAAGATCACATTCTTAGGTCAATTTTGTGTTAGATAAACTCAGGATATAATCATATAGTATAATTTCTGTTTACAATTTATCAATTTCAAATTTAAAGTAGAGCTATGTTGGTATGATAACCATGTGCTGATCACCAAAATGTGGTCTTCTGACTCTGTCTGCACAAGGTCTATAGGGAGCTTATTACAGGGCTTTTCTCACGTCATGAAACATGTTGACTAATAATAAGTGACTACAAATTAGTGACACAGCTTTTTTTCCAGGTGTCCTTGGTCTGGAACAGTTTGAACTAGGACACAATAAAGGAGGTTCCCAGGATGTCTCTCGGCTTATGTAGGTGCATTGTGGCTTTACATCAAATCTAAGAAATCTTGATTTTTTCTTTAAGCCTGGTCTCAAAAAGGGCATAACAAATTACGAAAATTACTGTGGCGACTAGTAAGGTAAGTTGCCCAGCTGTTAGTTATACAAAGGCCCTGTGATCTCTGGCAACTAGATAGCTAGTCATCGGGGTTTACTGGCAAAATATTTGACATGTTGAATATTTCCCCATAGTCACTGGTGACTAGTTAATCACCGGGCTAGATACTAAAATGTCCTCTATTCGCCACCAGATTCTAACAAATATTACATTCTTTCTAAAGATCCTCAAATCAGATTGTACCACTACATATTCAATATCATTCATTTTGAATTATATGGTATATCAAGTATTTCTAGTTCTCATTCATATACAAAATCATGTAGTCACCCTTTACTTGGTACATAGGTCCATTGCAGTTTATATGCATTAATAAATAAACAATTTCCAGAATAAAAAGTTGTATCTGAATCAGCTGTCACTCAAATCAAACACTATATTACAGCTTTACACTTTGAAAATAATGGCTAAAGTAAGAAGATTATAGCATATGATTATGATAACCACAATGTCGTGTAATGTATTGTCCTGCCAGTTGACCCAAAGAGTTACTAATAGAGCTAAATAGATAAAAAATCATCATACTTTATTCAACTCATTTGTTGCCTGCCTTTGTTTTCTTTTTCACAACCAATATCAGCAAAGCTAAATTCTTTTTTTTTTCAGTCGGCATGTTTACCCCAATGAAGCTTACACCAAGTTAATTCAGGACTCATTAAAGGCGTAAGTACGGCTAGCAGACTAATGATAGTTGTTCAAAATTTAGTTTATTTAGAATGCAGTCTGCAATGCGTTGAAAAGAAGAGAGAATCAGAAACAAAGAACAAAAGAATCAAAACAAATAAAGGTCCAAATCCTACCAAATCATTTCATCATCAAACAACAATCACCTATCTATTTAAAATTTACACCAGTCCCGATGACTGTTCATCTTCTTATAGACAGCATCATGGCTATTTGACAACTAATACCACAGTGCTGACCTTTCTAGGTGAACAATCATATAATAGGCACATTCTGTGGCCATAATCTTTATGTCAGTATATTGCTAACTACATTATCATGTAAGCTGAGACCTTACCAGTTCAGAATGGTATAACAACAATAAATTTTAGTGAAAAATACCTTACAATAATTTTACAATTATTTCACAGTGCAACATTGCAATGTAAGGTTCAAGAAATGATATTGGATGCCTTCAACATAGCATAACAAAAACTGCAACAGAACTATACCATTCCATCTGTCTGTAGGTGGAAGACAGTGGAGGAGGAGTCAGGTCTAAAGCTGGTCCATGTGACTGGTGGCCTAATTCTGACTCGAAAGGGAGCTGTTCATGAGGGAGCCATTGAAGCATGTGCTGCAGCCTCGGATCATGAGAATATAAAGTAAGGGATCTAAAAGATACTTCATGTAAAGTATATAGTAAAGGTGTGATGACTTAAGGATAGAATGATGATATCTCTCTTAACATTAAAGATATTGTGATATATCATATATATATATAAAAAGTAGCTGTTTATCATATCTGTTTAGCCATATTGGATATGGATTATTAAAACTTCCCTGAGAAACATATCCCAAAAGTTCTTTCCTTAGCAAGAATGGTTTTGACATAAATGAAAAGTTTTGTATTCATTCAGGCATTATGAAGTAAATAATCCTTGTTTAAAAAAATAAAAGTTAGATATCAGATTTTAAACTTTCTTCCCTTTTTTAGTTACAAAACTTAGCTTAGATTTGACATGACAGATTACATTCAATAGCGAAATATTCAGCTTTCATATAATGCATAATATGAGTAAAAAGACCAAGGAATGACAGACTTATAAGTTCACATGCAAAACGTGGTCCTGATTCCCCTATTCTATCCTCAACACAGCAAAACAATTATTCATAATCAATAACCTGAAAAAGAAAATCTTTCTTTAGAGTTCTGGCCAAATTGGACAAATTACTGTTCAAACTGAAAACCAAGAAAAACAAAAACTCCCCAAAATAGGAAAGAAAACATTTTAATCATTGATGGGTCCATTATTAACCTCACATTGATTTTATTATCATTTGTTTGTATTGATTTTCTGCCTCCTTCTTCTCTTCTTCAATTTTGTCATTTTATATCATCTATTTATGATATCTTCAAGCTAGATGATTATGAGCCATTCTCTTTAACTCTTTTCCATTTAACAGATCCTCTAAATATGGGATGTTAATATTTTTGAAAAAAATTCAGTATCAAAAAATGCTGAAAAACACTAAAGGAATACATTCAAACGGACTAGATAAAACAAATGGTAAATTATTAATCATGAGAAAATGGTTAAAATATTATTTAAATTTCTAAACAAAAAAGAATCAGATTATCTCTTTGGTAACTCTTCATTTGCATTAGGTCTATATGTGATGCCTACCTTTTGATTCATCGATTGTTAATTGAGAAATAGACACTTACTTTTATGACACAGACTGAAAATGATGTGAATCACCATTTCAGATATGAGAGAATTTCAGCTGCAGGGATAAAGGAGAAGTACCCCCAGTTCCACATAGACGATGATGTGTATGGCCTGTATGACCCCTCTGCAGGTTTTGTGGATGCCGCCCGGGCCTGGCCAACGCCGTCCACATCCAACTTGCCCGGGCTCATGGGGCCACCGTAATTGAGAACTGCCCTGTACAGAGACTAGTTCCAACTGAAGATGGAGGTGTAGAGGTTAGTATTGCACATCACACTGAAGCTAAGGCTAATCATAAGGACTAGAAAAGCAAAGTATTCTGAAGTGATAAGAATAAGTATTATTGTTTATTAGTTGGCATCATTTGTATAAAAAAGCTTCAAATGATTATGTGACTTCCATGTATTGTTTTGTAAACAGACGAGTTGACTCTTAAGGTTTTATTTGTATGTGACAATTCTCTGTAATATTCAGCTATTCAAAAAGAATGTTATGAGTTCAGTGTTATTTATCATTTTTATTCAAGATTTTCACCCCACAAGGAGTGTTCCAATGTCAGCGTGTGGTCATGGCTGCAGGAGCCTGGGTGAATCAGGTGCTCGGCACGGTTGGGCTAGACATACCAGTCACGGTTCAGCAGCACCAGGTCACTTATTATGCAACACCACACATCAAAAAGTTCACCAAGGAAAAGTAATCCTCATTCTGTCATTTTCATATATACATTGAACATTCCTGTTGAAGTAATATAGAATATTGTAGTATATGGAATAAGCTCTTATCAATGACCATATAGTCTCAATAGAAAACTTTCTCCCTTCAGTTTTCCAGTTTACACCTGGCATGAGGATGAACAAATCTCTGGTCTCCCCATGTATGGAAACAGTGGGGTGAAGATTGGTATTGATGCACAGGACCCTATACTGACTGCAGACACCAGTGACTACCAGGTTGACCCTGTCATGGAGCAGGCCTCGACCCAGTTCTTAGAGCGGTACATCCCTGAGGTAAAGTCTTCTATCACAAAGTATGCTTCTCATTGCCAGCAGGCACATTCTACCAGACACTTTCTGCCAATTTTATATTAGATAATGAAAATGATAAGTGATATATAGTAATATTTTATGGAGATCAAATTTATGTCTGTATTGCAAGCAATTGTAATGACATTTTTATGAATCTCAACAATAAAGTGAGAAGTGTAAAACCCAGATATACTACTATATTAGAAAATGTATGAAAGGTTGATTGTGTTAAATAAGTAGTTTTGCAGTTTAAGCACCATGTAATATAGATGAACAGAAAACATGGGGCTTACTCATTGTCATCTTCTATCCTGTAGGCAGTTGGACCCATTCTGTTCACAAAGACAGGCTTGCGAGCTTTTACTAAGGACGGGCACTTTGTCATCGACACGCTTAAGTCACAGGGTCTGCCACAGATAACTGTCTGTTGTGGAGCAGGTCATATCTACAAGTAAGTACCTAATCAGCAGGGACTGCCACAGACGGTAGCAGGGCTGGTCATGTCAATAAGTTATCGTTTAATCAGCAGGGGCTGCCACAGAAAGCTGTCTGCCATGAAGCTTCTCATGTCTAATGTAAGTGTAAAATAAGTGGGGACTGCCGCAGAAAGAAGTGTGTTGCAGAGCTGGTCATGTCTACAAGTAAGTGTCTAGTCAGCAGAGGCTGCCACAGACAGCAGCATGTTGCAGGGCTTGGCATGTCTATAAGTAAGTATCTAATAAACCAATCCTGGTTTACACCGTCATTTAAGTTTACATTGATATATTTTCAAAATTGCCCCCATGCTTATTCTATGAAGACAGTTGCATGATACAAATTTAACTGAAGGAATTTGGTTGACATATTGCTCTTAAATTTAGTAAAATGCTTGCTTATTTCTGTAACCACATCTCTAGGAGAATATTATTCAATAATTTTATCCAACCCTCGTCGAACCCTGAGATATACTCAATGTGGGATAGGCTTATTAGGAGGGGAATAACTTTTCTGGGCCACTGGGTGCCAGCCATAGGTTATTGGTATACATGCCGGGCACCAACGGCCAAGACATTTCCTGGTGGGCTATACTAATAATTTAATGCTGGTACATATACTTATGATGCCATATCAGTCATCAAAATATGCCACCCCTGACATGATACCAGTGTGATCTGCCTGATTGTTTTATCATAATGAGCAGACTTTTTTTTTTATTGAATATTGGCAAATTTGAAATCATTCTATGGAACAATTTTGGATATACAGAGATATATAAATACGAGCTGAAACAATGAGTGAAGGCATTGGCAATAGACAGCATGGGGAGGACTAAAATCCGTGGTCGTTTTACCGATGGAAAGGCTCTGAAGCATTTGCCAGTGTGAAAGGGTTAATCTTTTTGTATCATACTATTGAAGCAAACTTGGATAAAAATATAAGTTAAGGAAGAACTGCTTGAATATAAGGTGTATCTGCATTTACTTGTATTCATCATCAGCCCCCTACATTTTTTTAGTACGATCTCTCACCTTTTACTGTTGCTCAGAGTAACACGATTGCCAATCTGCCTTACTCACAGGACAAAAAATGTCTCAGCTTATGTAAATACATTAAGGACTTTCCTGTTGGTATTGTTGCAAACATTCATCGTATTAGATTGTTACTGGTTACTGAGTCCTTTTCTCACATAATTTCAGTCAAAGTAACTCTCATATTTACTCTTATAGTCCTAATGGATTCCATGATATTAGTTTCTAAAGTGAAAAATACATTTCAGTCCACATCTTTTCAGATTCGCCTCTCTTGTTGGGAAGATTCTTTCTGAGTTGGTCATAGACCAAGAGACCCAGTATGAGATATCTGCTTTTGGGTTTGACAGGGAGGCTATTACTAACCCTAACTTCAAGGACGACTCACTGACAACCAAGTGGACACCACCATAGGAGACTGCTATGAGATTGAGGTTGTTACAGTTCAGAAACTTCATACAAGGTCTCTGTCCAGAGATATCAGGACCAGCCAGGCCAGGAAGATCTAAACTATAGGGCTTCAAAACTAAGAACATATAGCAATAACATTTTACATAAGCATACTATGCATATATGCTTGCAAAGGTGCAACGTTTTAGCAAGGGTCTTTAAGTATGGTAGTGATTTAAATTGAATTAGTTTTCCCCTTTATCTAATGTAGCTGCTATCGTTCTATGTATAATTATCATTTTCTTCAAGATGTGTCGTACTCAACGTTGGCTTGTATGGCTATTGATTTTCATCATAGATTATTACAAATACTGACCCAATGAGGTTGCTTTCTATATATATATATTTGTATATGTACTAGAAAGGTAAGATATGATGGACATAATATTACATGATGCTTGTAGTTACAATGAGACTACTAGATAAGCAATACACTAAACTTGCAACAAGTTTGAAATTGTATCAGCAATCAAAGCATTCACATTCATCTTTTTTAGTCTATCCTAAGCTTAAAGTAAAGCATGAAACACTAAAGGCTATATTCCACCATGTGTTCAATGGCACTTGCATCCCCTCTATTTAGGAGCAAGTTTACTTGCATTCAGATACCAACATGTTTGTACCTGAACATAGTACTCCATAGAAAACAATATACTTGCGTTCCCTGAACGCAAGTATAAGCGCATGCAAATTCCAATATTCTACTATGTTTTATTAGTGATTGCTTGGCTTTGCTTGTGTTTGTGTCAATAAATGCAAGTTAAATGTTCAACGCAAGTAAAAGAATGCATAGTGGAATATAGCCTTAACCCTTACTTGAATTGTGGCAAATAATACAATGACACTTATGTACCACGTTTAGGAACACATTGTGGTTTGAACTTGTGTGGATGTGCCATTGAATTCTATAATTCCAAAACTCACCACTACACAAAGGAGAAGTGCAAATAATGTTATTCCACTAGCAAACCAATAAACAACTGCTTGACAAACACTCTGGCGTCACCTGGTGTTTTTTTATAAAAACTATTTTTGCATATCTTGATTATTTTAGCTACTTGCGCTTTAAAGATCCATAGGAACTGGAATAATCAGGAATGTAATTAAAGGCAATCATATTAAAGAATTCTAAATATCTTTTCAAAAATGTAATTATTCAACCATTCAAAGATAACCTATTTTCAAACCTTTACATTAAACATACAGTGAATGTGTAAAAGTATAATATAATCATATGGTGTTATTGAAGATTCATGGATGCTATCTTATCATCACACACCTAATCTAAACAACATTGGTGACAAACAAATCTTGTAATACTTTATCAATCCCAGCCAACCTGCAACGTAGTAGAAAATGTTCTGCAAACATACTGTTTTTTACTAAGATGGCACATAACAATTATGTTATTGATTGTGTGGTTGAAACCTCACTAGGTCAGAATGTTATTACAACATTATTTTTTGGTGAGGTTAGGACAAAACAATTACAGAATGTTATAAGATCATTCTGTTTGGGTTGAAGAATGTAATCAGAAAGTTGTAATAATGTTACAATGCAACGTCACAGCAGTATGTTGCAGTGATGTGATTAGGAGTCATCAAAAGAAGGTAACAAGAACCAATGCAGAACCAAAAAGAATGTTGCTGCAACGTTATAATAATTAACAAAGGCGGACGCTGACTTTGGACATAAAACAATTTAATTAAAAAAATGCAAGGTTAATTAGACAAGGACAGCATAAGAGAGAACAACAATCAAATAGAAACAATCAAATAGAAACGAGGGCGAGTGGGCGTCGTAATGAGCAAAGTGGTAGCCCGTGTGTGGTTAGGGTCGGAGTGGCCAGTCAGGCCGGTGGTCTGTATATTGACTATGTGACGTCCCCTCACTGCTTCCAAATTACCGCCAATTTACAATTATTAGCCTTCAATGTTGCATCCTTAAATGGGATGGCAGCTATACTGATAGCCATCAGGTTATGTCCTAGTTTTTCTATGATTCTCTGTATAGATTATGAAAAATACACATTTATTACGTAAAGAGTCTACATCTTAATATTGCTTCGGTATTTGAAAAAAGTACTTCTGAACTGAACTTCTGTGTCTGCCGACCAGTGTGATAAACACTATTTTCTTTTACTCATATTTCCTTCTAGGATAGATCAAGAAACTTTTAATCTGACAAAAATATGTGTTTAATACATAGTTGATGTTCACCTTTAAAGTCTCCTTGGCTCCCCATTATTATGTATGCAGGTTTAAATAATCCAAATTTGAATAATTTGATTATGAAGAGATTGGGGAAATTTAGATCAGCAGTTGGTGGTTTCATTACCTTAGCATAGGCAACTCTGAGAGAATAAAAGAATAGCACTAATTAGGGAAACAAATTTAAAAGTAAGGAAATGTTTTGTCTTTGTGTGTGATCTCCATAATATTTCTTAAAACATGCATGCTTACGAAAATGAATAACAGATTCAGGAGAATACAAACCTAGTATCTCTTGCATAAACGGTAATCATGCTACCCACCATACTTGTCAGATCTTTTGGTAAGAGAAAGATAATAAGCTTTACAGGATTTATAAGACTGCCAATGTACTCTAGTAAAAAGTCTCAAAATACCCCACATATGACACAATAATTATAGACCTAAGTTGTCCTGAATATGAAACATAACAAATTGTTTTACACATTCTAATTATTAGATAAAGCATATTAAGGATGTTTCAGTGTTTTGAAACAGAAAATGTTATTTTTAAACTAATATTTGGCTTTAACTAATACAAGATTTAACGCAAAGATCCCTCAAGGGATCCCGTGTGTTTTTCCTGGTAATGCCGCAAAGCATCTGGCGGGTGGAAAGGGTTAAATTCAACATGGGACAATGCAGTATAGGGGCATGCAACATCTCTATTTTTCCACTAGTGACATGCAACAGGGTTATTTCTTAAAATCTACATGAAATATTGAAATAAATAAGCGGCAAAGACATGTAACAGGGCCTATCTTTAAATTTGACATGCAACATCAGGACCCCCCTATCCAGAGCCCCCACCCTGGTAATGAGAGTGCCAAAGTGACACAGTGTCCCATAAACACAACCTCTGTGCTCCAAATATGTTAATAGGTTACCACACTGATACGCAGTTGGTAGGAAAGCAGCCATATAAACAGCCTCCAACACACTCAATATTATAGGTATTCATTGGCCTTCAGAGAATTACTCACAAGGATGGCTACTAGCTGTGAGGAGAAGTACTTTGACTACATCGTGCTTGGTCTGGGCGGTGTGGGAAGTGCAGCGCTGTACTGGTTATCAAAATCTACAGAAAAAAGTAAGAAACATTCTTATGTAATATCAAAAGGGTATTTCCTAGTTATAGTTATCAGGCTAAGATCTATGTGTTGAGGAGCAATAATCACTGTGAGACCTACTGGGGCCGGCCCGGCCTGGGTATACAATAAAAGTTATTAAAAAGGGGAGCTGCACAATAGAAATGCTTTTAAGTAGGTCGACTGGAAGTCCCAAGTGAAAGCGATATCAAAGTAGGTTCATAGCTTGATCTAAGGATTCCAAAACGAGGCTTTGACAACCTACTTAATTTGCATATCATGTGACCTCATTAACATATTAGACCACACTCTCTTCTACACAGGTCGCAGTTGTAGTTAGGGCATGTCATTCTGAGCATGTTTAGAATAAAGAACTTTAGAATATAAAGAACTTTAGAACATGTAGAACTTAAGACTCTAAAGAAATGATATTATAAAAGAGTAAAAGAAATTCTGGTATATAGAACAAGAATCTTTTTATAAAACGTAAACTTTAGAATATAAATAAAATATTTAAAAAAATCCTGCACTCCCTAGAAGTGGTGTTGTATTGTGAAATAGAGGAAAACTTAAAACTTTACCCTTCCTGAATCCCATTTCATTTTTAATTTTAACGTGAGCATTCAGACATAGTTGTGTGTACCCCAACTCCTTCTTAAATCCCATCTCATAATTAACTTTGACTTTAATGCGGGGATCGCCGCCACAGAGACACACCTTTCCAATCTTGATACTTGACCTTGCCCCGGGGAGGGGGGACCATTATTGTCATGAAGATGAGCCCAGCATCATTCCAAGGGGATGACTTGTTGCTGTTTCCATTTGCCCTAACTTTTCAACACAGGCACACACATAACGCATAGTTGGGAACAAGAGTCTATCCCCTTTGGCTTTGTAAGGAGAATTATACATGTGATGTTGGGAGTCAGCTAGTGTGGCATAGTGTTTTAGTTTGTTTTGTAATTTACATCTCAACAAGTGGTCAGTGAGTAATCAGACAAGTTTTTTACACCGGATTACAAAGAGGGAGGGGAAAAATATCATGTCTTATCTATATAATCTCTTAAATATAATGGCTATGGGGATCAATTAAAAGATGTTTACGTAAAACCACTGCACCTGGAGGGTTGGGTAAAAATTTTACTTTAGCACCCGTCCCCTTTTTCCAATTTTCTCCCTTGTAGCCCGTTGCACAATTAGTTTCGTAACAACGAAATTGATTTTCTCAACAATACCTATTTTTGTTACTTTTATCATAACAACAACCGTTTTGACACAATGTGTTGTCTATATTTAGAATGCCCTCAAAGAACTGTAACTTTTACTAATGTTTTTCTAATGTTTTTCCTTTAAACATCAATTCACAAAATTCAATTTCATTCATTAGAACCAAACATTTTACTATTTTCGCAACAACGAATATTTTTGTAACAAAGAACATGTTCGTTATGCTATTGTTAAGTTTATCAAAACGATGAAATTCCATTGTGCAACAGGCCACTGCTCACTGGTCAAGTCAACCTGGGTCAGTTCTGTAATGGGTGTTTTGTGAAAAAGGGTCTTTAGGAGGTTGCTACGAACAATATAATGTGTCTTAGGTGTTCCCTTCCTTCATAGATCATCTGAGAGGTGTAATTTAATTTTCCAACTAGGAATTAAAAATCTTGCTTTTTGATATTTTTTTGCACAACCACCCTTGAATTTATTGTAACAGATCTGCTGATGGAGAGAAAGGGAACACCTAGGATGATGACTGATCATAACACAGAACATAAACGCCAATTTTCCTTTATAGAACTGTTTATATATGTATATTCCCATGATCAATGACAAGCCATTTAAACACCTAAAAGATTCAATTTATTATCTGTATATTTATACGTAATCTTTACGTTTAATATCAAAATATGTATAACTGCATATGTAATTCAATATCACAAAAATAAAAAAAGACAAAGTTAAATATTGAATTGTTTTTGAATAAAGATGTATGCAAAAGCACATCTTAATAATATTATGTGATAAAAGACTTGGTCTATACCTAAGAATTTCAGTGATATCACAAAAATATAAGATCTGTTAACTGGGCTCATTTCACAGGAATAGATAATATTATGGCAAAACCTTAAGCTCAAAAACTACATTCAAAATAGTTCGTTTTTGGAGGTGAAAAAAGGACCAACTTAGAACATTTTTAATTGTTGTGTTGTTGTAAAACTGGTCCTTATTACAGTTGATAATTTGCAAAGGAAGATTGCCATCTGGGCCAAGATATAGATCCATCAACTGGGAGAACTTCTCAATTTGGTATATAGCTACTTGTCATCAAGCGAATAGTGAATGAAATCAGATACTTTGTTATGGAACTTTTTCACATTTTATTATGAAACATGTTGGCTAATATTCTATATCATTGACTAAATATCTTTTTTTCAGGTGTCCTTGGTCTGGAACAGTTTGAACTAGGACACAATAAAGGAGGTTCACAGGATGTCTCTCGGCTAAAGTAGGTGTATTGTGGCTTTCTATTATATCTAAGAAACTGTAATTTTTTTAAAAAAGCTTTACATACATTTATGAAGCTTGTAAATTACATTATAGAAACTCTGAAGTTACTTATTGAATGCCCAAGAGTGTGGAAGATATCATGGACTTTCTTTAAAGTGGTCATCACATATTATTGTAAAACACCTTTCACGTCATGAATTAGCATGTTTTAAGAGCCAAACCCTATAGTAAATCCCCAAAGGCTATATCTCTGAAAATCATCAACTAAAAACACCATTGTAACATATGCCTAACATATTAAGTTTAGCATAACTATAACAAATATTACATTCTTTCTATAGAGTCTCAAATCAGATTGTACCATCTGCACTTTATTGTATGAGTGTTCAATATTAATCCATTTTGAATTATATGGTTTATCAAGTATTCTTATATCTCATGTGTATACAAAGGTATGGTTGATTTACTAAAACATCTTTTTCATAGCTTTGAAAGTCAGCCTTTCTTGATGCATCTGTCCATATTCATGTCATCATTAATGAATCCAGAATAAGCAATTTTAGCTGAATCAACTGTCACTCAAATCAAACACTATGAAACAGCTATACACATTGTAAATAATGGCTAAGGTAAGAAGATTGGAGTATATAATAAAGATAACTACAGTTTGTTTCAAAGTGCTGTCTTGCATAAACAATTGAAAGGAAAAGTGACTAATGGAGCTACATAAATTAGAAATTATCAACTCATTTGTTGCCTTTGTTTTCTTTTTCACAACCAAACACAGCATAGGTAAATTCTATTTTGTTTTCAGTCGGCTTGTTTACCCCAATGAAGTTTATACCAAGTTGACTCAGGACTCATTAAAGGCGTGAGTAAGACCAGCAGACCAACACTAGTTATTATATATTTGGTCCACTTTAGAATGAAGTCTGCAATGCCTTAAGCAAAAGAGGGATTTCTATAACAAGGAGTAAAGGGATGAAAACAAATAAAGGTCCAAACCTAGGTGATTGAAATAATGCTTATGCCTCAAATGACTTTATGAGTAAAATTTCTAGGACTGTGCTGACCTTCTTGGGTGAGCAGTCACATAACAGGCACATTCTAGATCTGTGACTATACGCTTTTTGTCAGTCTATAGCTTGCTAAATTGTCATGTAACAATTACATTTTTTCACATAAGGCTGGGATTTACCAAAACACATTGTTATAATGATATTTAAGTTGAGACCTTATCAATACAGAATAGTGTAATAACATTAATCTTCAAGTAAAAAATACATAACAAAGATTTTACAATAACTTCACACTGGAACATTACAATGTGATGTTCAAGAAATGATATTGGGGGCCATCAAAATAGCATAATTAGAACTGAAACAGAACTAAACAAAATGTTACTGCAATGTTTTGATAATTATACGTTCTTGCTTTTGTTGCCCAAACCATACCATTACAACTGTCTGTAGGTGGAAGGCAGTGGAGGAGGAGTCGGGTCTAAAGCTCGTTCATGTGACTGGTGGCCTTATTCTGACTCGAAAGGGAGCCGTTCATGAGGGAGCTATCGAAGCGTGTGTGGCAGCCTCTGATAATGAGAATATAAAGTAAGGGAATTATTGACAAGGCAAAACCATACTTCATTAAAGATAACTTGACATAATTTATATAAAAAAACTGCTGTTTATCAGAATTATGTATCTGGCCACTTAGGTTTTCATAGTTTTAATTTTTGAACATGGATTTCTCCCTTTACAATGCCTTGATGGCTTTTAAGCTTCTCAGGTTGTTCTAACACAACTTACTCAAAGGAAGAGTTTCTAAAAATTTCCATTAAGATCCTAATTATATTTATATCTAATGTAGAAAATTATAAACATTCTTTAAAATCTGATATTTTACATTTTTCATCATCAAAAAATAACTAACGCCTCAATCAAAATTTTGAGACATCATTTCCTTGTGATAAATGTTTTTAACATAAAACGCAAAATTTTGTATATATTCAAGCATTATGAAGTGACAAATCCTTGTTCAAAAAATAAAAGGTAAATATCAGTTTGAAACGTTCTTCCTTTTTTTTTAGTTTCAACATTTAACTTAAATATGTTATAAGTGATTACATTCAATAGCTGATACATTCAGCCTTCATGTTATGATAATGTGCATAAAAAGACCAAAGAGTGATGGAGTTATAAGTAAACACCCAAAACTGTTGCAAATTGGGTCCTGATTTCACTACTTTACCCTCAATAATGCAAAATAATATTTCATAATCAATGATCTGTAAAAAAAATTCTTTAGAGTCTATTCAATGCCAGACGAAAATTTTGATTAACTACTATCAGCTTCAGTCCAATATATTCTAAAAGAACCCGTAATTCTAAGATAATGAGTTTTTATTGCATCAAAATCAGATTATTCATTCAAAAGTAATAAGTGAATATATTATGGAAAATTGGCCACATTTTCAGCGGATCGCCAATGATGAAAATACAATGAAGAATTACATGAAATTCATTAGCCCATAACTTTTGGTCTAATAACAATAGAAAGTTCATTCAAAAACTGCCAAAAAGCTTAGATCTTGATCTGCACAGATCATATTCAATCTAAAATGCATTTTAAGGCTTTGAACCGCGGCTTTTTAATTGAAAAATACAATTTTATGCCTAATTTGGAAGTTATGGACAGCATGGACCCCCAAATCCCTGCAATTTTGAAATTCATAGGGCCATAACTTTTTTTTCTAATTATCATAAAAACTTCATTCAAAAACTGGCATAAAGCTTAGATCTTGCTCTATTCAGATAATATTCAAGCTTAAATGCATCTTTTAGCTTTGAACCGCGGCTTTTTTATTGAAAATAAAATCTTATGGACCATTTGGTACCCCTGGATGACTCATGAAAATTTAACACCAAGTTCTCTGGTATTTTTTTGGGGAAAAAAATGGATTTGTCAAAACTTAAAGCAGATATTCTGAATCTGCAATACTTCAGCTTCGAAATAAGACTAAGCTCATCAATTTCTGACAGTAATAACTCATGGAAATATCTTCACCTTAAGTCCATTATAAGGTGCAAAAAGTGAAAAAACCAAAGTTGCATGGTCAACACTTTGGCATAGAGTTGTAGCCAAATGGGCCAAATGACCATTCAAACTGAAAACCATGAAAATAAAAACTCCCTTTAACGAGGGAACAAATTATTTTGACAATTGATGATTCTATTATAAATTTCACATTGACTTTATTATTACCTGTTTATACTAATTTTCTATTTCCTAAGTCTTTCCTTCAACTTTCTTTGTTTCAAACTACCTTTTCATAATACTTTTAGACTAAATAATTATGAGCTAATTATTTTCTATTATTTTCTCTAATTATTTTCTATTTGCCAGATGTTGTTGATATAAGATGTAAGAAACAAATAATATTGAAAGAAACTCAAAGCACTAAATGAATACATTCCGACAGACAAGATTAAGCAAATGACAATTTGTCATTTGCATCTGTTCATTTTAGGTGTACATGTATTGACTACCTTTAGGTTCCTCGATTGCTTATTGGGAACTATACTGTTATGACACAGAATGAAAATGATGTGAATCACCGTTTCAGATATGAGAGAATTTCAGCTGCATGGATAAAGGAGAAGTACCCCCAGTTCCACATAAACAATGATGTGTATGGCCTGTACGACCCATCTGCAGGTTTTGTGGATGCTGCCCTGGCCAACGCTGTCCATATCCAACTTGCCCGGGCTCACGGGGCCAAAGTGATTGACAACTGCCCTGTACAGAGACTCGTGCCAACTGAAGATGGAGGTGTAAAGGTTAGTTTTGTACATCATACCGAAACTAAGGTGAATTAAAAGGGCAAAGATCAAATTGTGTTAATCAAAAGATATCAAATTTTCAACTAGAAAAGCAAAGTATTCTGATCTGGTAAGAATAGATATTACAGTTTATTAGTTGGCATTATCTGTAAAATAACTTCAAACCATAATTGAACTTCCACGTATTATTTTGTAAACAGATGAGTTGGTGACAATTCTCTCTAATATTCAGCAAAGAATGTTATGAGTTCAATGCAATCCATCAGTTTCATTCCAGATATTCACCCCACAAGGAGTGTTCTGTTGTCAGCATGTGGTCATTGCTGCAGGAGCCTGGGTGAACCAGGTGCTGGGCAGTGTTGGGCTGCACATACCTGTCACAGTCACACAGGACCAGGTCAATTATTATGCCACGCCAAACATCAAAAAGTTCACAAAGGAAAAGTAATCCTCATTCTGTCGTTTTAGTATTTTTATTCAATATTACTGTTCAAGTAATATGGAATAGTATATGGAATAACCCCCTTTCAATGGCCATATAGCCTTAACTTTCTCATTTCAGCTTTCCTGTTTATACCTGGCATGAAGATGAACAAATCTCTGGTCTTCCCATGTATGGAAACAGTGGGGTGAAGATTGGTATTGATGCACAGGACCCTATACTGACTGCAGACACCAGCGACTACCAGGTTGACCCTGTCATGGAGCAGGCCTGCACCCAGTTCTTAGAGCGGTGCATTCCTGAGGTAAGGTCTTCCCTCATCAAGTATCCTTCTAATCTTTGCCAATGGTCACATTCTACCAGACACTTCCAGGCGTATAATCAACAACAAAAATTACAGTTATCAAGGGATGTATTAAGTAATGTTTGACAGTAAATGTAATGAATCTCAACAAAAAAAGGTAATGTGTAAAACCTAGAAATACTGCATGTTAAAAGCTGAAACAGTCTTTGCGCTCTGTAGTTTAAGCACCATTCAATGAAGGAATAAAACATGCAACTTATTCCTTTTTTTATCATTTGAGTATCTTCTAAACTGTAGGCAGTTGGGCCGGTTCTGTTCACAAAGACAGGCTTGCGAACCCTGACTAAGGATGGGCACTTTGTCATTGACACGCTAAAGTCACAGGGTCTGCCACAGATAGCTGTCTGCTGCGGTGCGGGTCATGTCTACAAGTAAGTACCTAATCAGGAGGGACTGCCACACACAGCAATGTTTTGTGAGGTGCTGTTCATGTCAATAAGTATTTGTTTAATCGGCTGCCACAGACAGTCATGTGTTGTTGGGCTGGGACTGTCTATCAATAAGAAGCTTATCAGTGGGGTAGAGACAGAAATTTATCTGCTGTTTGACTGGTCATGTCTACAAGTAAGTATTTAATGTTCAGAAACAACGATTGATTGCTAGACTAACATTATGAGTCTATTTCTTCAATTGATTATAGATGAACGATGAAGTGAAATTGAGATTTTTGGTAAGGCTGGTGTCTAACAAGTCACATGAGATGACAACAAACAACACTCTTAGTTTCTTATTCTTTCTGTATAAAGATGCAATAAACCTATTCACACCAACTCAGAGAACCTATCTCCTTGATATACTCTGTTACACTTGCATTCACCGTTTACCCCTTACCTTGTTGTAATACTATCTCTCACATTTTACTGAAGTTGCTCTTAGTAACACGGTCCCCATTCTTCCCTACTCACAGGGCAGTTACTGATCAAGCTTATGTTATTACATTTAGGACTTTCCTGTTGGTATTTTACAAATATGTTCATTGGATTAGATTGGTACTGGTTACTGAGTCCTTTTGTCACGTAATTTCAGTCAAAGTAACTCTCATGTTCACTCCTATAATCAGAATGAATTCTATCAAATTAGTTTCTAATGTGAAAAATACATTTCATTTCTTATCCTTTCAGGTTCGCCTCTCTCGTTGGGAAGATTCTCTCTGAGTTGACCATAAACAAAGAGACCCAGTATGACATATCTGCTTTTGGGTTCGACAGGGAGGCTATAACTAACCCAAACTTCAAGGGCAACTCACTGACAACCAAGTGGACATTACCATAGAGAAACTGCTATGATATTGATGTTCTTAAGGTGCAGACACAATATACAAGGTTTCTATCCAGAGAAATCAGGTCAGGCTAGTCTTGCAAGATCTAAACTATAAGGCTTCAAAACTAATATCATGTAGCATTAGCATTTGTTGTTAAGGTTAACTGTTATTGAATTGAAATGCTTATAGTTTTATTCATAATGCACTTTTTTAGGGGAAGACATTTTTCGTTAGTACAAGTTCACTACACATGAACCCTATAGCCGTGTCTCCACTTGAGTGACAAAGAATTCCATCACCGGGCACCGAGTGTTAACCCTTTCAAAACCACGGCAACAAGTGCTACATTTGGTCTTGATCGCTGTGGTTTGAAAGGGTTAACACTGTTGCCCGGTGACACACCTATATCGCCAGGTGTTTATCGCTCAAGTTTAGACACAATTTAAAGCAACTCACTCATTCTCAGGGACAGATACAGGAAGTTGGAAAGGAGGCCTAGGGGTCCACATATATTACTAAAACATCATCAATCACGAATACACACATGAGGATAATTTTCTCTTTGTCAAGTATAAGTCTCCACCAAAAGTAGGGTGAAGAGTTCAGGACCCCTGGGACTCCAGGATGTGTATTATAATGTAAATGTATAAGGTATAAGATATGCAAGATATAATCTTGCACAATGCTTAGGGTAACAGTGAGACTACTAGATAAGCAATGCACTAAACTTCATATATAAATGGCATGAGTATTATGAAATTCAAGTAAAGTTATAATTAGTTATCATGATTTATACTGTACCAATGGCTAAAGTTAGACTATTAGATTGTATTTTAATAGTTACCTGAGTTTGCAAAATGTTGTTATATTTTGACAGAACATTAATTTTTACTCCCTTTAAGATACTAGGTCTTACCACATCACACCTGTATCAACTAGTGTTATCAGAAACACTTAGAACACGCAGTTATACATACATTAGCAAATTGGACATTTTGATTATTTGCATGACTCTGAAAATTGAAAGTCAGTAACAATATAACTTATTTCTTCAGGCCTGTTTCCACCGCATGACACTTTTCTCAAAACGGCCTATGACATAGAAAGATTTAGAAATCGTTGAATCATTCTAAAAATCGTTCAGTGGAAACACAAAATCAATGGTTAAGACTTTTTTTAAAAGACTGCAAATGACATTTGCTCAAGACTGAAATGAACGATTCACCAACGACCAAATATTTAACTAGTTAAATGTTTCTGGACGAATTAAAAGGAATTAAATCTATTGTTCTCTGGCTTTTCTAACCTCTGTCGTTTGAAGAAGTCATCCAGATTGTCCAAAAATCGTTCAGATATCAGTATTTTAGTAATTTAGTGGAAACAAGAAATTGTGCCTTTCTGAATGACCAAAATGAGCAAAGATTTTTATTTTTTAAAGTCAACGTCATTTATAGTCCTTAGGAGCTATCCACCAAAGTTGTTCAATGGAAACCCGGCTTTCCTTGGCATACCAATATTCTCATCATAATAGATTATTCCCTGTAAGTCACTGTGACTTACATTGAATCATCTCATATACAGTTTAAGCCTCATCTGATACGTAGCATATAATACAGTGATGCTTATGTACCAGATTTGGGAACTTATTGTGATTTGGGCTGGTTTAGGTGCACCATTAAATTCCATAGCTCTAAAACTCACCAAGTGCACTACAATATAAGAAGGGCTAATAATGTAATTCCAATAGTAAACCAATAAAGAACTTGTTGACAAACACTCTGGCGTCACTTGGAGTCTTATACAAAAATAATTTCCAGTCTAACATTGACCAATAATATGGCATATTCTTAACGGGTCTTGATCCTAAATAAGCAAATTGATATAGTCAATTTGTGGGATAGCAGCTGTTTGTGGGATAGTGCATTTATGTTGCTGCTATCCCACAAACCAGTTTGATGTATGGCATCTATTTGTGTGATAGTGTCTTGAAATAAATGCTATTGCACAAATACTGAATATTTGTGGGATAGCATCTGTAGTGTTGTAAGACCTTGAGGCCGATGGCCGGAACTTCCAGTCCTTATTGTGGATAGTGAGTAGAGCTACATGTAAAGTTGATGCCACAGAACAGTTTGTCTATGTCTGGGAACTGTAATTGTTCTCGTATTAACAAATGAGCATTTACTCGATAGCATCCATTTGTAGAAAACGTCTTAAAACCTCTCCCAGATCATAGGAAATATTTTAATTGTTCCCAATAGCATTAGTTGATGTTTTGGTGTAACGCGATAGGGGTTATCTTAAAAGCTGCTTTTAATGTCCCCTATCTCTTGTCTTTGTTTCTGATATTATTTTCATTTACAATTTTTATACAGTTTGCAGTAGATTCTCTTTGTTTCTGATAGGCCCTTTGAAAGTTGATCAGTCTATCGAATAACAATAGACTCTCTTTGCACCAATTCCCCCCCCCCCCCCCCCGAAATAATCAAAAGTAGTGGAAATTTGGTGAACCACCAGTGTCAATCCAACACACAATACATGGCCTTTTTTTAGTATGAAATAAAGAATATCTGGTTTTACATAGAAGGAAACAGTGTACAGCTTTTTTCGTGTCATTTGTTAGCAATAGTTGAACCTTACAAACCATCATTAGGATATGTGCTGGTTCATATTGAAATTTTCCAGAAAGGCTGTCTCTTTTATTCCGAGGGGAATACAACAGGTGGCAGTGGCCACAATGCCTGATTCTGAGTAGTGACCATACACCCCTCTCTCTAATGGATGTAGTGCCATACCCAGGGAAGTTCTGTAGGAAAACATACAGAGGTTGACAGTACAACCCTGAATACGAGGTGGGTGTCAAAAAATTACTGCCCGAGGCCGTTAGGCTGAGGGCCGTAATTTTTCTGACATCCCACCGAGTATACAGGGTGGTATTGTCGACCGAGGTAAGTTTTCCTTATATTATATACCATATTTCATGTGTTATACAGAAAATAAAAAGGAAATTACCAGTGGAGCAAAGTGGGCAGTATCCCAATTTACTGATTATGCACACACTTTGACTGGTGTCAAGCAGTTTTCCCTAATATTCATTATTTTCTCTTAAATTAGGTCTCTATCACTATCTCCATTTAATCATTATTTTACCTGACTTTAGAAAATTAATCATGCAATTCCATTCAGAATTCACAAAATAAGGAGAAAAACATTATACATAGTAAAGCAATGTGGGCAGTATACACAAATACTGCCCACTGTGCCAATACACCAAAAATACTGAATGGCAGTGTCCAGTTAGTATTCATAACGTATTTCGGCATTGGTATATAATATAGAGTGTATATGGTATTCCCAGGATTTCCAAACATTTGGATTACAAGACTTCAAACACAGCAAAGTTTTTAAAGAATAATTGTAAAGTTTATTTGGGATCCCCTCAGAGTAGACTTAAATCAGCTCAGTTCTGACTGACACCTCCTCATATTTATTTTAAACCCTCTTATACCTCCTTGAAAACCCCTGAGATTGAGCAGGTATGCCGAGATGTAGATTTTGGGTTACTTCCCAGCAAACGCACAATGTTCAGATACATTGTATAACATTGAACCCTATGCTTATGTTTAGGGGTGTTCAGATCCAAAACACAGACAACACTTTGCAGAGGTTAAGTTCATTACTGAGTATCGTAATGCCACACAATGGCCGATGTAGTCACAACATGAGTATAATGTCTTTATGCACACCTATCTTTCATAGACTCCTGAGGCAAGCTTCCCTATCACTAGTCCACCTGTCTCCGTAGAGTCTCACCGACTAATGTAGTTCCATTACTGGTCACCAGATGTCACCACAGACTCAATCCATCTCACTGCCAAACTCCCAGATCATTAAGACCTGTATTTATCCAAGTGTGTATTGTCTCTGCCCAATACTAGTTACCACTGCTCTCTTATACCAACGACTTATTGATTTCCCATGGCAGCGCTGCCACTAGTAGACTGGACTGCCTGCTGGTACCAGGACGCAGGTTTGTCACACCAACCTGAGGCCATGACCCTATTTCTTAGTTCTAGCCTTATCCTCCATGGTGTAGTGGTTAAGACCCTCACCTCCAAACCCAAAGGTCGTGGATTTGAATCCTGGCAAACTTAAAACCACTTGTTTTTTAAAAAGTTCAGTTTTTGGGATAGGAAGATCTATAAGATAGGCATCGGAAGCCATTGTGCTCCTATTTACTATTTTTAATTTAAAAAAAAACATTATGTATATTTCGCCATATGCATAACAGAATATGCTTATTTCTTCTGTGATCTATCTTGTCAATATTCACCATTTCATGCAATTCATTTGTATGTTCATCTCTAGGATCAAAAATGTGGAAACAACATCTCAGTACAACATATTGCATTATTTGTAATTCTTTTAAATCCCCAAGTGCACTTGAGGATAAAAAGATATTTCAATCATCAATGACACTACAGAATGTAGTTTTGGTTACATCTCAAGCATCCTTTATGGTTATTAATGGGCGAATTTGTTTCAAAATTTAGAATTTATGTGTAGAGAGTAAGTTTATTGTGGAATATCAGGATGCCTCACAAATACAAGTGTAATTCACAATAGATATACATTTCCTATGCCCAAGTGATGTTCATATACCGTGGATCCAGGCTTCCCTATTGCTAGTCCGCCTTTCTCCATAAGGTCTCACAGACTGTAGTTGTTCCATTGTTGGTCACCAGATGTCACCAGATGTCACCAGAAGCCATGTGTTCCACTACCAAAACCCCTGAATCCTAAAGACTCATGTATTTCCAAACATATATCGGTTCTGCCCCATACTGGCTATTGCCGTTCTTTTATATCTATGGTTATTGATTTTCCCAGGTAGTGCTGCTGCTAGGCCTTTCAACTGTTGCTCAGTATAGGTTAGCTATACCTATCTGAGGTGTTACCCATAGCTACTATTAAGCTTCATAGAATTCCTTTATAATTTTGAACTGTTAATGATATATCCATTCACAGTCTGGTGACCTTTCCCTTAAGTTTAACTATCTATCAATCTACTTAAATATTACCATCAATTATTTGCAAGAGGTATTCAATTACTACCTCAGTGCAGCATGAGGTATTAATTTCTATCTCAGTGCAATAAGTTAAAAAAAATCAATGATGTGATGACAATATATGCATTCCCTTTCAGTCGGGAATGGGTTTGGTACTTCTTAGACATAATTATAATATGAAGGAAATTTTTGAGTCACAAATACCTAGTATTTTCCATATGCATATATCAGGGTTACACCCATGGATACTTTGGGTTCTGGAAAGATTTTAATCAGTGATAATCCCTTGGTGTGAACAGGATTGTCGCAAACATTCTGAGAGTCTGATATTTTTATGTTGTGACAATGTTAATATACAAGGTTCTTACAACCGAAATGCAATGTTGAGATAGCATGAAGCTTGGTAATCATCAGGCCAATTTGCGACTGTTGATACTTTACTGTATGTACTACGCAAAATACAACATCTGGTCATTTCTAACATAATAGCAGGTGCACTAGAAGCTTCATGTCCCTGCATATCTTAATCTGTATATTCAAGGTCACCACCTGTGTGTATGTGTATAACACGTATAATGTAAGGATGAAAACAATCATTATCTCATAACAGGGACATCCGTGTTGTGATGGGACCCACTGTTGAATTGTGGCTGTTCTACAAGTGTGATTCTAGTTCTGTAAACAGTTCTAAAGACTAGTTGTTTCCATCTCAAATTCCTGAGAATTTCCACCAAGAAGCAGCATTAAAAGTGGGGAATTTCGATGTTAGATGTTTTCACATTAGTGGCTGTTTTGATGACAATGTATTTTCTTGTTATATGAGTTATTATGTGATGGTATGAATCTAATTTTTTTCTCTTTTTTTTATTCAGTTTATTTATTCTGGGAGGATTTCAGGTTATGCACCTGTTCTCCCTCACCGCCCAGACGTGATGGGTTATAGTACATGGGTTCAGATGACGGCAAGAAACTGTTTTTTCCTTAGTCTAACAATGTATTTTAGCAACTGGGTGAAAAGTGCAATGTATGAGATGAGATGATGTGCTTGTTCACATAAGTTGGTTGTTAAATTTGAAGAGGGAAGTGTCACAATTTGAATAGGGAAAAAGGATATCACAAGGCGTAACACCTAAAAAACAATATCATCATCGGTAAGCATAGATTTAATTTTCTATTTATAAAGTGTTTTCGACTGGAGATTTCGGACTTCGTAAGGCAGACTGTTCCAAAGGTAGGAACCATAATATAGAGGAGATTTTCTGAAGAGTTCTGTACGTGGAATAGGCAGGTGTAGTGTTAGTCCGTCATTACGTCGGGTTCTATGGCTGTGTTTTATGAATGGAATGTTTTTCTTCACAACTGCTCTAATTCCTTTGTATAAATAGATGTTAAATCAAAATCAAATCAAATCAAATTTATTTTCTCAGCGCCCTACATCCTAAAATAAAGTACAAGACATCTCGCTACTCAAACAAATATTACATATTGATTTGTTAATGGATAAAAAGCATCCAATTTTGATTAGCTTGCATTTAAATGCAATAAATAACGAGCCATGATGGTTAAGAACCCAACATATTAGGAATTAATTTTACAATCATTTCATCTGTATTGTACAGACATTTGGCAACAACACTCTTAATAAAAGGTGGTGCATAAAGGTCAAACCTTTAAGGATGTCAGATGCTTTTTTAGGTCCTGCATCATTTAGATGATTTCCAAACATCTGAAAAGGTCATCCCATTGATAGATTTTATCAATGCCCATTATTTGTTTATGATGATGCAAAGATTTGCTATTATTCACGTCATCAAATCCATTAGAAAAATAATAATGAAAAATAATTTAAATGTTCAAGATAAGGTAAAATATATGATTGGAATTCTTCTGCTGAATCAGTTAATGTCATATCTACACTTAAAAAAGAAGACAGAATCAAGCTGCATCCCCACAGGACGACTACTTGCTATAATTCGCCAACGACGAGTTATAATTCGTCAACGACGAGTTGTCTGAATCTATCCAGTGTTTACTTATGTATGTGAATGGGTTAAATTGACTGTAATTATGTTACTTAATGGACAATATAAAACTAGCCTATTTGACCTTAACTAAGGCATGGTAATTCAATTGGCCATGATTGTAGCCATGATTATTTTTTTTGGAAAAATCTTATTCTTACGAACTGAAAGCCCAAGAGTCTTTATTGACACATCCAACTTATAGCATGCTCAGTTGAGTGGCAACTTGAATACATTTAGTGCATCCATCCAAAAATTTTGCCTGGACGAAATACAGAAGTAAACATGAGTAAAGCTGTCCCGTAATACCAAGAAAGTCTTAAAGCGGCCAGGAGTGCAAAGGTTTAATTATTTTTATTTCATAAGAAGCCAACCCTTCCTATGCAAACTCATTTTTGTATTTTTAAAAACTCAAGTATAATTTATGATTTAGCTACTGAGGTTATGTTTCTGATTCTGATGTTACCACAAACAAATAGAATTTTTAAATCCATTTAAAATAAAGTATCATATATCAAATATGCTTTCGGAAAGGGTGTTAAAGAAATTAACACAACAAAGGTACAGCTTTTTAAATCCATTTAGGAAAATGTGTGATACATAAGATATGCTTTATCAAATGGTGTTTAAACAATGAACCCATGTACAGCTACGTGATAAAATTAGATCAGGCAATTGATAATTAATAGTGTAATCATGCTCAAGCCTTTAGAAACCAGGTTCACAAAGGGTGAATTATGAAACATCAAAACCTTGTAGATCCCCACTGTAAAGGGTTGTTTAAATTTTTGAAATTATCTTATTTGCTAATTCCAGTACTATTTTATGAAATATAGAGTTGAGAATTATATACAGTTTATATAAAAAATAAGAATAATAACATTCCTTTACCTTGCCCCACCATACATATAATGCCAACATTGATTACCTAGAGAAGAAACATAATCGAATGACAAGCTCTCCCTTTGCTCATGAAATGATGAAAAAGGGACTTCAACAGTATATTATTGGGGTTCTTGATCCTTAGATTTGACAGGCGTCATGGTCGTTTTCAAGGTACAAGGCTACTTTTAAAGTGGCATACCCACTATAGGCAAGTCGGTTTTGAAATTGGTGTTGTAATCGGTATTATGTATGGGTGAAGCACCACTTTTAGCACTGATGTATAGGATGACTGTGTTTGGATGTGCCTTTCTAAACTCATCCGACACTCAGTAGTCAGCTGACTAGAGCTGGCCAACTGTCAAGCGCGGACTCATATCAAGCATATTTGATATTTTAATGCTAACAGTCAGCGAACTCACACTGCCTGACCAAGACAGCTAATTTGGGCAGCAATTCACATGCTGATCCCCTAGTTGGTACTCCTCTGCACTGAAGTCAAAGTGCAATTTAAATTCTTTTTTGTCATATTTAGGTATTGTAAAACTCTTGACTTGAACAAGAGGATGTTGTGAGTTGGTAAAGCTAATGTCGTGGTAAGAACACCAGATGAGGGTGCTGTCACTAGTCATTGTTGTAAACTGTCTAATCGTTGATGCCCTTACACAGATGCCATGGTAACTGAGTTGGACATTGGTCTTAAAGTAGGAGATAAGCGGAACAGGTGAGCGCAGGCACCTAGGGGACGTAGTGCAATAGCCAACCTGTGAAGACTGCCTGGGGACGTTTTGTAAACAGGACCGATTCTAAGATAAGGGGACATTTTTTTTTATTTTTTTTTTTTTTATTAAGTCCTCATCACATATACATGCGCTTAATGAAATAATGAAACCAAAGCCTTTCCAACAAGCCTAGCCTGAACGTAAGTCTAATATTCTATACCTTCCTCTTAGATTGAGATATAAATAAATACACTTATAATATCAAGAGCTAGGCAGATAATACTAAACATAGGTGTGCTGCCAGCCTACGGCTGAGGCTATATAAGGGCACAATCCTAGAGCTAGGTGAGCAGACTATACTAGCCTTTGAGAAGTACAGGTGGGTGCAATAGTTAACTTCACATATATTCGCAAGACGGGATACCACAGGTAGAACAGCTAGGTGAACTATTAAGAGCTAAGACAAAAGTGGGATCCTTGGAAACTACTATTTTCATGGATAATGCACCAAAGGTATTGGTGCCATCTTTTTTTTTAGCATCAAAATTTGTTGTTTTCCCCCCTTAATATTGATCTTAAAGGGCCTAAACTTTGGGTTAATATTTTTCATTCTGATAAAGCCACTATTTCCTCTGGGGTATTCCAAAGACTAAAATGATAGTACATCCTGGTTCCCACCTAATCCGACCCTATGTATAAAAAATATTAAGAATTTCTGTTGGATATTTTTAAAATGACAATAGAGAGAAACTTCTATGTAAAACGGCCTACATGTAGGACGTCAGTATAATCTGGGTTAAGAAGATAGCTTACTCCCCTATACTCTTTATCAAAATATTCATCTTCTAATTAACCAACCAACAAAGACGCAGAACATTGAATACAAACAGTTTTAATATGACAAACATTAAGCACAATTGCATATAAGATAATAATAAAATTAAACCTACACTAGCTCAGCTCTTTGAATTGGACACAGAATATAGGGGTGGATCCTTTTAGTGGATCCAAAAGCTACAAAAAGAGGGGAAAATGTTGCATGCATGCATGCCATTGTATACCGCGTTAGTACTTCACCAATTTGCTGACACCCCCCCCCCCCCCCTTTATGGAAATCCAGTATCCACCCTTGGAATTTTACTATTCTGCTCTTGTGTTATATTTACCATTATTCAAAACATGTTATATTAAAAAAACAAACCTGTAATTCCCAGATTGTACTATGTCTGCTGGGAGGCAATGAAAACCGGGCAAAAGTTTTTGAAAAAAAATACAGGACATCCCCATCAAGAGCCCCATTATTGAAACATGATTGTTGAAATTGCTTCTCTTGTGGCGCAGACCTATAGTTAACAGGTATATCATCTGGGCCTCAGGGGTTGGGGGGGCAGTCCAATGCCAACCCTCAGCGATATCTGAAATATCAGGAACACTGAACTCTGAGAACATCTTTATTTCCAGAAAGAACATAGCTGAGCCATGTTTCAGGTCTCACAATAGTTTGTTTAATTACTTACAAAATAATATTATCTAACCCAATACTACTTAAATGTCCTCCCGTCAGGTGGTTGTTATAGGTGGAGGTGTAGCAGGGTGTGGGTCAGCCCTCAGGTTGGCTGATGATGGCTGGAGTGTGACCCTCCTGGAGAGGGACCGACTGCTGTTTGGAACCAGTAACAGCACCCCAGGCAGGATGAACCTGGGCTTTCACTTCACTGACTTCCACACATGTATGTACCTCCTCAGGTCTGTAAGAATTTTTTTATCTATTTTATTCTAATTCCACTTCACCCACCTCTGAAGCTGTATGTACCTCATAATGTGTGTTTTTATAAAAGATTTTTTATCTATTTTATTATCAGAGATTATATAAGAATTGTATCTATTTATCAATTTTTTTTAGACTTTTCTGTTCTTTTTCAAATGTTACAAGAATGGTTTCCTTGTATGTGTTAGCTTGATGAAATTCAAATCAATAACAGATGGGTATGAAATATATACAGTGTATGGTACGGATGATATGGTCTGAGAGTTTGTTTCATATTTCCAAGAGAGTCAATCATAAAAACAAAAAGGACATCAACTATTAGGTCAGTATAGAACCAAAATAGTGCCTGCTTCTTTTAAATCTGAGTAATTGCTTTTATACTTTGTTGAGTATGTTTTTCATGTATTTGTTATCTAATTTCCAAAAGGTCTGCTATCCGGTTCGCCAAAACTTTCCCTGGGTTTTTCATTGGAGAGGGGCTGGATTTGTTCCACCCCTTGCGAAGAGGATGGTATATGATCACTAAAGAGTCGTTGTTCTCAGCCCAGGAAACTGCATGCCTCTATGAGAAAATCAAGTCCGAGTATGCCAGATTGGTGGATGAGGATCCTTCCAATGCTGTCTTTGGCAAGCCTGAACATTTCTACAGAAAACTCGAACCGGCAGAATATAAGGAACATGTGGATCTGGACAGGATTATAACTGCATTTGAAACAGCTGAACATTTCCTTGATTGGCAGAAGTTCAAAAAGTATTTATGTCAGAAGGTAAAAGACCATGTGAATATAACTGTCTGTGAAGGTTCAGAAGTTGTTGATGTCCATGCACAAGGTGGTCCTATGCATTATAGTCTGGTGGTGAAATGTGATAACAAAGTCAGTACACTTCATACCAATTACACTGTTAACTCTGCCTGGTATGACATAGACAAACTGAATGTTCTAGCGGGCTTCAATGTGACCCCTTGTTCAAAGACGAACAGGTTAAAGGTCATGTTAAGGGTTAGAGTCCCTGAGGAATTAAAGCATGCCCACTCCATGTTGTTTGGTATGGGACCATTTGGGATGTTCGGTAACACAGGGGATGGTCGGGGGTTCGTAACCTACGAACCACTTAACTTTGTAGAAATGTCCTCTGACACAGAAATAACAAGTAACATGCGAAGGCTTTTGACCGATGGCCCAACTGAAGCTGAGTGTAAATACTACACCGAGGCCATTAAGGAGGGCATAGGCCAGTATGTCCCGGCTCTGAAATATGTGACAGTTGAAGGGCTGCATTTTGGAATAGTACAGACGCATGGAGGTGTTGATCTGTATCTGAGGGATAGTGACTATCACAGGAGGGCCTACTTTGGGGTGAGGGAGGAGGGGGCTGGGTGGGTGTCCAACCCCAGCATGAAACTCATGTACTTCCTGGACAATGCCGAAATAGTCCATGACCTGTTGATGAGGCGTTTTACCAAGGACCAGGGGGACCTCACCATTAGGTCAGGAGCCCATGAGGGGGCAGGCTAAATAAAGATTAAAGATAGCCAAAACCAATATAATTTACAAAATTTTCAAAATTAGATAAGTAGAAATATGTTAGATGAGTCTAGTTATAAGGTCGATGGAAGTAGAAGTCCATGAGAGATGGTAATATTTCCACTTGTTTGTAAGATAAACCCCATTTTTACATATTCACATTAATTGATTTAAGCAAGGATACATGTTTTTGATTATTTTCTACAAAATTTCATAGTTTCAATTTCAACATGGGCATGAAATAGGCTCTTTAGGATTTTTTTTTTGAATTTATTGATTTTGGCTGCCTTTAAAGCAAGGCTATATCTCTCAGTATGACCCTGGAACACTATAGTTTGCTAGGTTCTCATTGTAACAAATCCCAGCACTGCCATCTAGTGCATATCAGTGGAACCCTGTATGTGCTATTGTTATACTGCTGTTACGCACAAAGTCTGATTAAATTATTACCATATGGATGATAAGGGTCAGTAGTGGTGGTGAGACTATGCGTACATGAATGATGGGGGAACTAAAGGAAATGGTTGAATTTTATATTTTAGTGGTTTTTTGATCAATTGGATCTGATCAGGAACTTATAGAGGCTATTATGACTGTGGCTTCTAATGTGCAAAACAAATCAGGGCTGTATTTACCATCAAATGATTACTAGGCTACCTATTCACTGATCATCCTCAGGGGACCTTTTGAAAAATCTGAATTTCCATTTTGAGTGATTAATTCCCAGTAATGTGGAGAGATGATATAGAAAAACACTTCTGTGCTCAATCTTTCAGGAATATTAGATGTCTCATGAATAATCTACTGCAATTTAAGGTTGCAAACTAATAAATGTGTCGTTCACATCTCACAAAATGTAAGATGTTTTTAATAATCAATAATCTTAACTCTAAAATACATAAATACTAACAGGAACATACAATCTTAAAATCTGAAACTCAACCATGAAAAAGTCAAAACATCTGAACAAAAAGTATGATATTAAAGTTATGACCAGTGTAAAACACCCCCGAGCCTGTATTATACATACCGAATTGGTGTTAGTGATTTCAGTTCCACAATTGGCATTTGATCATCATTGATTGGCAGACCCCTATTCCATTGATATTCAACAGATATGTTTGTTTCAGCATTAAGCCCCACAAAAATGTAAGAACAATGTCTTAAATTTGAATGGTAGACAAGAATAGTTCTTTCCTGTTTATAATGGGAACCTCTAATAAAAACTCTATTAACATTTATAAGTAAAATGCAGTTTGATGAGTAGATACAAGCGCATGTAATTTCCACAGGTAGCAGGTAGAAATTAGTAAAGGTTATATATTTCATATAACATATATGTTTCTGTTGTAAGCTTCTTTTTTATTCATAATATCTTTAAAGTTTCCTATGGTTTATGAAGTAATTACAACACACAGTACATGTAATTCACATTTTACATTCTGTAATATATTTGGAACTCATGGTTACAGGTAAAACATAATAATAAAGATGCTTCACAACACATCATTCACTGTGACATTCGTTATCAATCAGGAGGTTGTATGTAATCGTAGCAAACCCAGTTTCATAGCAATAATTGCCACTGGTATCAATTTCAATATTAATTTCTATTTCCTGAAGGTAGAAAATAAAAACCTGATAAACCAAATGATCAATGATGGGAAACAAGAGGTACAATCAATTCCATATAACATAACAATGTTAGTTAAGGTAAGGCTATTGCAGGCATTTGTTAAAGCAAACCAAAATCAATGTGTCCTCTGAGTGTGATAAAATATTGCAAATTCGATAATCTGTTGATACACATCACAAACATCTAGTTGAAGACTTTCAGGACCTAAAAAGTGTCAATTCTTGCTTGAACCTTATCAAATAGCTTATATTAATATTTTCCTTCTATCGTTGTGGATCCACACGACCTTTTAGTTGTTCACAATAGATATTGATGACATCACTACCAAAGAATTCCCCCCACCAACCACTCAAACTAAGTTCACACTATGAACACAAAGCTTTGTATTTATTTCAAACAAGGTTCCAAGTTTTCTAGTTGATTAATACCATAGGATTATAGTATGAATTATAGTATGGTATGGTGCAACCTTGCAAGAATCACAATGTTTTTTTTCACGAAGTAGCAGCAAATACAACATACAGGTGGCACCGCTGTCTAAAAAGTAACATGTTATAAAAACCTTTTTTGAAATAAGTCATTCAGTAAAATTAATATACACATGTTTGAAATAGTTCTTGAGCTCGAGCTCACTAAAATGAATTAATACGCAGTACATACCTGCATCAGGGAATATGATTCCTATTAAAGGGATTAAGGACTGTCTAGCAGGTTTCTAAATGAACCAGCATTTAGTCTTGAATAGAATTTTCAATTTGTTATTACTGCAAAATTTTTGATCTAAGTTAATAATCTCGTATAGGTCTTTATGGACAAATCCCTTTGCAGTGGACTCAAGTTGTTAGAGTCAATACACCTTGGGCATATTAATCTTTTATACCAGGATTCTGTAATTTTGGATAAGATATATTACTTTGTCCAATTTTTTTTTTTTTTTAATATTTTATTTAGCCTGGGTATATACAATTTGGCAATTTGCCATTTTTCAGATCATTAAATACTTTGGATAGGTAGTATCTATGTAAATTCCCAATGTACAACAGGATTGCAGCAAACCTACCGAGAGTTCACATTTTTTGTTGTGAAAATATTAATGTACAAGGGTGTTACAACCAAAATGCAATGTTGAAATAGCCTGAATCTGGATACGCAATAGGCCAGTTTGTTACTTTCGATTGTTTTACCGTGTGTATCGTGCATTGAAATACAACATCAGGTCTTTTAACATCATAGCAGGTGCACTAGAAGCTTTATGTCCCTGCATATCTTTATAGATAGATTCTAGGTCATTGCCCAGGTGTATACATGCAGCATATAGCCTCCAGCATAATTCAAGGAAAAAAGGAAAATCAATATCTCACAATGGGAACACCCCTGCTGTGATGGGTCGCGCTGTCAAATTGTGGCTCTTCTAATGGAAGATTTTAGTTCTATAAAATATTCTCTTTACTGGATATATCCATCTTAAATCCCTAAGCCTTTCAGCCCAGAATCAGCATTAGAAGTGGGGAATTTTGATGCTGGACGCTTGTATGTTAGTGGCTGATTTGACAATAAGGGGTTAATTTTACAATCATGTCATCTCTATTGTAGAGACATTTTACATGTTGGTAGATTCCTTACTTAGTTTAAAAAAAGCTTGCAAACAATGCTATCAATATAAGGTGGTACAACAATATTAAACTTTTAAGGGTAGCAAATACCATTTTAGGTTCTGCATCATTTAGGTGATTTCCAAACATCTGAATAGGTCATGCCTTTGAGACTGATAGCTTTGATTAAAGTCTATATTAACAAAACTATATTAACAACTTGATTGGTTGTCTGAATCTATCTAATGCAGTCAGAAGTCTACATGATTATCTCCTTCTTTAAAGAGGTACGGATTGCAGATGGCCGCCATGCATCTCCACGCACATTCTAAGTACATAGCGTAGCTATAGGAGAAGGCAATGCATGGAGATTGTCAGTTCCGGTGTGCCGTGAAAAATGGTCCCCCCCCCCCCCCCCCCCCCGCAAATTAGGGTGGTGCCATCTAGGCCTAATAAGGGGGCCCCAAGGAAAATGCCTGCGCGATGGGAGCGCGGACCTGGGAGTAAGCAGCTTGCCCCTCTGACCCCGCTCCGGCCGGCCTGTGCTGTATTCTTTGGGTCGGTTATCCAGGCACTTTGGCATAGGTGGCGCTGCTGTAGCGGCCACTGTTGGTGAATACAACCCCATAGGTGCAATGTTTAAGAATCAAACTTTAGGCTGTGAGAGATGACAGGATATGTCTATGACAATATCTGAAGATTTGGGATATCACTAACATATTTTTGATCAGAATCATGTAAGATATTGCAAATAATATCTTCTTTAGGTGTATTTTAAAGTGTTTTTGTGTTTTCCCGCTCTCCCTCCACATAGGCTTAACACCTGTAGTTAGGGAGTTGTTGTCACCAACAATGGCACCCTGATAAGAGTTCCTGGCCTAGCAACGGCCAATACCGACCCAACCAGGGAGAATGCTTTGCAGCAACCCAATCTGCAACGTTCGCGCCTCCGCACCAGGGAAATAGTCCGTGAGGAATACTTTGGGTAAAAGATGTCGATGCGGCAGAGTGGCAGCAATCAGTATCGCCCAGATGTGACGTCACGTGGACTCTGGGTAGAGGAACGGAGCAGAAGTGCCTCTGTTCGGAGAGTCTCCCCAAGCCGATCTTGAGATTTAGAATGCTTGGAGAGTGATCACTGGTGGCGGGAACAAACTCCCAATGGTGCACGGATAATGCGTCTTTCGTAAGCTGGTCCCCGCCCCTGTGCCACTCTGCTATAATCAAGTTTTTTCGGGCCAAGACGCGAAGCGTCTTGTGAATGGGTTAAATTGACTGAAATTCTTCTATTTAATGGAATAAGTAAAACTAGCCCATGTGACCTAAGCTATGGTATGGTATGGTATTCAAACAGACTGTAGCCTTAATTACCCTTTTGCAAAAATGTCTTTTACAAATTGCAAGCCCAAGACTCCCTTGCTCTTTACACATCTAACTTATAACTTGCTTAGTGGAGGGGCAATTTGAATAGGTTTAATTTTTCTGTTCAAATTGTTGCCCACACGAATTATCTAAGTAAGCATGAGTAAAGTCGTCCCTTAATATAAAGCAAGTCTTCAAAAGGCAAAGGTTTCAAACAGATGTGTAAATTTTTGTATAATTTGATAAGAAGCCATCCCTCCTATGCACACAACTTTTCATTTAATTACTAGAGTATGATTGATTATATAGCTAGATCTACTTCTAATTCTAATGAGTGCAACAAACAAATTGATTTTTAGATCATTTTAATATAAATGTATCATACATCAAATATGCTTTTGGAAATGCTGTTAACCCTTTCCAGACCGCCAATGCAAATTTGGTACATATATGTACCATAGATGGTTTTCTTCATCCTACTTTTAATTTTTAATGAATTCTTTCACTTTTTTCTGCCTTATTGGTTGCCCAGGTGACAGTACACAATATGAAACATAACATTTATCCAAATAATGATAAAATATATTTCTCACACCCCTTGATAATGCACTGATTGGGATTTTGTTGTTATCAGAAAATAACCCCAAAATTTGAAACCTTGTATTTTTCATTAATTATTGGTTATTTTTATTATAATATACAAAAAAAATAAAATTATTATGATTATCCCAGCCACAAAGAATATTCTTTTCATATTTAAATGACATCATATCCTCTACTTTTGCAGTTTTTCAATTTTAATTGATCAAATATGACACAAAGGTAGTGTTGATAATGAGCAAGTTCTCTGAAAAGGTCAAAGGTCACTGACCACTCAGCAGAGGGCACCACATTTAATTTAACTATATATTTGACACAGATTACTCCAGAAAAAATAACTTTTACCCATTCAAAATGGTTTTGTGATTAGCCAAGACCTATTTCTTGATGAATTTCATTTTGAAAATAATTCATCAATATCTTTTTTTGCAATTATTCATGTTTTATTGCCCCTAATTGTGGAAAATGAAGAAAATTGGTAATTTTTTACACATTTTCACACCAAACCAACATTCTATCATAGACAGTTATTTATAAATTGACAGTGCCTATATAGGAAAACAATATATCATTTTCTTGCATATACCATACACTATAATTTCTTAATTCAAAACTTTCTGAGAAAATCAAAATTTAACCCTTTTTTCCTTGATTTTCTGAAAAATTGACAAAAATTTGCCACTTTTCTTAAAAATTGTAAGGTCACATGACCCTGATCATGTGACCAGGAAATTATAATTTCATAATTTCTATGCTAAATCTAGAATCTTGAGGTTATAAGCTTTCCATTGATGTATGATATGTTTAATTTATAAATGGAATACAGGCAATTACAAGCATTATAATTTCCTAGGTCCACTAAAAACATGTAAAATAGGGCTTCCCCACGGTCTGGAAAGGGTTAAAACTATTAGCACAACAAATGTACATATTGGTAAATCCATTAAGGATAAATAAGTGATACATTAAATATGCTTTTGAAATACTGTTGGAACAATAATACCGCATACAGCTGCACAGTAAAATCAGATCATGCAATTGATGATTAATAGTATAATTGTTTTTAAGCCTTTAGACACCAGATTCGCAAAGTATGAATCAGGAAACATCAAAACATTATAGATTCCCACAGGCGAAAGGTTCTTGTTTAAAGTTTGAAATTATCATATTTGCCAATTTCAGTACTATTCCATAAAATGTGCAGCTGAGAATTATATACACTTTGCATAAAAGATTTACCTTCCCCCACCATATGCACAGTGCTTAAATTGATCACTAAGAAAAGAAAGCATGGAAAGAAATCAAACGACAAGCTCTCCCTTTGTTCACTGGTGAAAAATGGACTACCCAGTATAATATAAATGGGGTTCTAGACCATTAAACTTGATACAGCCCCATCATTGAAATATTATTGGTGAAATTGCGTTCTCCTACAGTGCAGACCTATAGTTGACAGGTATATTGATAAAAGCTGAGGAGGGGGATGGTCTGAGGACAAACACTCAGCGAGGTCAGAGATATCAGGAACAAAGCAGGGAGTACCCTGAAATGATCTTTATCTCCAGAGATAACATAGTGGATCGATTCTTCAGGTCTTGCCACTGTAATTATAAATATCAGGAGTCAGTAAACAAAACATCATTATTAAACCCAGTACTACAATGTCCTCTCGTCAGGTGGTTGTTATAGGGGGAGGTGTGGCTGGGTGCGGGTCAGCCCTCAGGTTGGCTGATGATGGCTGGAGAGTGACCCTACTGGAGAGGGACCGACTTCTGGATGGGACGAGTAACAGCACCCCAGGCAGGTTACACCTGGGGTTCCATTTCACCGACCTCCACACCTGTATCCACCTGCTCAGGTTGGTTTTTGTATACAAGATTGGTTTTTGTTTATCTTCAGAGTTGTCTGTGGCCCATTACACAATTTCTTTTTTACAATGAACATGTTCATAACATTCATACACATCCATAAAGTGCTGTTAATGACCTGTACTTTTTTATAGGACATAGTTCTACAGTTTCTCTATATAAATCAATTTACAGAATTCAACCACTGTTTGACTATAATGACTTCATATATTTATTATTGCCTAAGGATAAACAATGTAAACTACAATCAATGTATCATAGGTTTTTGCGTATAGTATATTACAGACAGGAGCTCTCAACTGATGCTATGTTACAGAAAATGGGTGGTGGTACTCTGGTCCAGCGACGTAATCTTCATGTAGCTGGCCTAATGTATAGACGCTCTTCATTGGAAGAATATGTTGATAACAGGGAGATTAGAACCAGACAGTTTGATAAAACAGTATTGAAAATACCTGATGTATTACTGACTAAAAGCTTTGTATGTCCGATGTATCATGGATCAGACCTTTGGAACAATCTGCCAAAGGAGATCCAAAACTCTGATACTTACAAGGAATTTAAATTCCGATTTAAAGAACATATCAGTATATCCTGATTTGTTCTAATAGACTATGAGGTCCCGCTCTCATCCTCCTTATGTACCCCCCTACCCTACCCCCCCCCCCCCCTTTTATTTTCTTTTCTTTTTTTCTTCTTCCTTTATCTAATTATCTCTTATGTACTTACTATTTTGTTGATAATAATATGTAAATTATAGCCATGGTTCTGTAATGAAAGAATAGACAATGTCAAACCAGCCAAAAGCGGTAGTTCCCATTTCAACTGTGATTCATTGTAACAGGATAGAAACAGTGTACACCCAGAAAAGCAGCGCTTAGCGTTGAGGCGTGTCAACTGTATAAATTGTTGAAATAAAAAAAAAAAAAAAAAAGTGATACAAATTAAAGGGAGATATAGGCGTTTCATAACAAAGATATTGTATTAACCATGTAATTGTTGTGTGTTTGAAATAAGTTGAAAAGTTGTCATTGTTATGATCGGTCATTGTGCGATGGGCCACTCATCTTTTTCAGACGTTACAAGTATGGCTTCCTTGAATGTGTTATCTTGTTTTAATTCATGAATTTATAGAACAACATTATGGGTATGACATATGTACAGTGAATATTATGCATTAAGTGGTCTGAGAATTATTGCCAAGATTTCCTAGGGAGTCGATTATATAAAAAAAGATTTTTCAACTGTTAGTTCAGTCTAAGACCAAAATAGTGCCTGTTTCTGTTAAAACAGGGTAATTTCTTTTATGCTTATTTGTAGTATTTTTTTAACTGTTTCTTATCTATTTGTCAAAAGGTCTGCTATCAGGGTCGCCAAGACTTTCCCGGGGTTTTTCATTGGAGAGGAGTTGGGTCTATTTCACCCGCTGCGAAGAGGAAGGTATATGATCAGAAAAGACTCCCTCTTTTCAGCCCAGGAAACTGAGTGCCTCTATGAGAAAATCAAGTCTGAGTACACCAAACTTGTGGACGAGGATCCTTCCAATGCTGTCTTTGGCAAACCAGAACATTTCTACAGAAAACTCAAACCGGAAGAATATAAGGAACATGTGGATCTGGACAGGATTGAAACTGCTTTTGAAACAGCTGAACATTTCCTTGATTGGCAGAAGTTCAAAAAGTATCTAAGTCAGAAGGTAAAAGACCATGTGAATATAACTGTCTGTGAAGGTTCCGAAGTTGTTGATGTCCATGCACAAGGTAATCCTAAGCGTTACAGTCTAGTGGTGAAAAATGGGGACAAAATGAATACAGTTCATTCTGATTATACTGTTAACTCTGCCTGGTACGAGATAGACAAACTAAATGCCCTAGCTGGGTTCAATGTGACCCCTTGTTCAAAGACCAACAGGTTAAAGGCTCTGTTAAGGGTGAGGCTCCCCGAAGAGTTGAAGCATGTCCACTCCATGTTGTTTGGTATGGGACCATTTGGTATGTTCAGTAACACCGGGGATGGTTGTGGGTTCATTATCTATGAACCACTTACTTTTGCACCGATCCCCTCTGATGTTGAAATGCTGAGTAAAATGCAACGTCTTTTGACTGATGGTCCGACTGAGGCTGAGTTTAAATACTACACCGAGGCCATTAAGGAGGGAATGAGCCAGTATATCCCAGCTCTGAAACGTGCAGAGGTTGAAGGGCTGCTGTTTGGTATAGTACAGACGCATGGAGGTGCGGATCTGTTTCTGAGGGATAGTGACTATCACAGGAGGGCCTACTTCGGGGTGAGGGAGGAGGGGGCTGGGTGGGTGTCCAACCCGGGCATGAAACTCACATACTTCCTGGACAATGCTGAAATAGTCCATGACCTGTTGACGAGGCGCTTTACCCAGGACCAAGTGGAATGCCAGGGACCTCACCATTAGGTCAGGGGGTCATTATGCTGATGATCCAGTACACAATTTCAGGCCAATTATGGACCGATTTATGAAATTGGTTTGACAAATAATGGTAATTCCTTTAAGATATGTAATTCTTTAGCAATTATTCCACAATTACCATGACACAAAGGGACTGTTTACCTTCAAAAATATTTCTAAATATGTGAAAAATGGATGAAAAGAAAATCAGTTGGCCTTTTGTCACAGTGTGGATCATAGGCTTTAGGGGGCAAACTAAGAAAAGAATAAGACAACACAATAGCTCTCCCTCTTCAACTCAGACACACTAGTTTGCTTGATAATTGTAACCAATCCCAGCACTGACACCTGGTGCACCTCAGTGGAACCTTCTATGCATCATATTGCTGCTACACACAAATTTTTAATTTATCACTATAGGGATGATGAGGGAAATCTATAATCAAAACAGTAAAACACTTTGATTCATTTACAGTATGTCAACAAGATCAAGACCTTAAATACATTGGAATTTTAAGACAAAAAATATGCATAATTTTTTCCAGGAATTTATTAAATTTGAAAATTCAGGTATTTCCCATAGAAACCCATAGTAAATACCTCAAATGTTTGCAATCCCTTAACTAAAGAGCCAAATAGTACCTAAATCTCATTTTTCTTTTGGCTATGTATAATGATGTATTAAAGAACATTCTTAGGAGGTATGGAAAAATATCACTGGAATTCAAAATCCTGCTGAATTGGTGCAAGAATATGTGTGTACCAATCTCTCCAGTAGAGAGTTCCTCTGCAGTAGAGCAGAGTGAAGGCAGAAACATTATTATTTCAAGAGTTGAGGTTGTCGAAAAAGTAACAGGCAGAGACATATATAAAAAAAATCATAGCATCCTGAACTTTTTGAAAACTAATGTAGCTGGATTTTAATATCTCTTATGTGTTTTTTTTAATATGGCCGCCCAGACATGACGATTTGTACCTAAAAGCTAGGCCTTCAAATACCATACTAATAAATTTAACTTCACAACTGTCAATGTTATCATGTTGAAACAGGTTAAAAGGTAAGAAAATTATCTAGTGCAAGAATTATTTTCTATTAACGTCCTAAAAGGTCAGTGGTTGGTCAATCCCTCCAACTTGCAACTATGGGGATGACCTCAGGGGGTCAGGGGTTTCTGGGTCAGTGTGACCTCAAACCTGGACTTGTCATTGTATGTCAGTGGTGCGGGTTACATTATATTATATGTACAGTGGGGGAAGGTAAAGGAATGTTTGAATTTCATATTTTTCATGGGTTTTTGATCAATTGGATCTTATCAGGAACTTGGGGAGGCTATTATGACTCTGCATCCTAATGTGCAAAATATGTTTAGGGTTGTATTTACCCTTCCTTGAATACTACTTATTCACTGATAATGCCTAGGGTACCTGAAATTTGATTGCCCTATGGAGAAAATAACCCGTTAGCATTTTGGACCCAATTGTAACTTAAGTCTGTTATGTAATTTTTGGCCTATCAAACATGATTTGAGAAAGAAGCCTGCATATTCAAATTGTGGTTGTTTAGTCTGTTTGTATATTATGAATGAAATCTGTTGTCTATGAGATTTCCTATTTTGAAGAGCAGAAATATCTTTTTACTGGCTGTCTTTTTACCTTGTTTTATGACAACTTGCAGTTCTTGATCTAAAATTATTATAAATGGTGAATAAGTAAAGTAAAGAAACAGTCACCAGATTGTAGAAGACATATTATAAACAGTATTCAAAATTATACAAATTACTGCGTTATGCAATGTAAATATGGTGGGCGCTTCTGGTAGGCGTAATAAACCTGTTCGGCTATGGCAGACAGGCTAAGTCTACCAGTAAGCAGCACTTCTCGAGAGAAAATCAATAACTAAAGTAATATATAAGGGTAGTGATCTGCGGTTAAAAGCAGAGCAAGTTGATACACGTTTGGATGAATTCGAGTCTAAGGGATTCGGGGGTTTGGATAGCTATATACGTGACATCTGGTGACTAGTAAAGGAACTGTTCTGTTGCATAGCCGCACGGAGTCGGGTGGACTTTATTTTTTTTTTTTTTTAAGCTTTTATTTAGTAATCAACATCAGAGTTGCCTCTGTTTTTCAGTTCATTACAAACATGAAAAATGAAAAAAGATGAACTATATAGAGAACAATAAATAAAACTAGAGGTCAATAAATATTACACAAAATATCAAATACAGTCAAATGTCTAACCAATCACAATGGCTTAGAAGATAAGCACTCAAATCTTTGAACAATTATAAATCACATGTCCAATAAATCAGTATAATCCTTATTAATAGACTTTATACAATTCATAAAGACAGTCACACTTTCTGAATTTTGCTGATCGGCAGTCAAATTGTTCCAATATTTTAGGCCACAGAAGAATGGATTTTTCCTGAAAGACCAATGAATTTTGGATGGAATTACAAAAACTTTCCTATCAAATTGTCTAGTTACACGAACAGGAGTTTTAATAGCCTCAATCTTCAAACTATGTTTATACATTTGTCTCAAAATTTGTACAATGCGTCTTTGTTCAAGTGAGTTCAATTTACACATGCGGTGAATTTCATTACGAGTATATCTATCTATTAGTTTAATATTCAAACATAATCTAAGAGCATTATTTTGAAGAATTTGAAGTTCACGTTTTTGCTCTAGAGTAGAGCATAGCAAAAACATACCATTATAGTCAAAATATGGTAATATCGTTTGCTTATAAACAGAAATAGCAGTATAATTGTCAAGATATCGCCTTAACTTTCTTAATTGAAATAGCTTATTAGATACTACTCTCTTTGTATTATTATAATTAGGAACATATGATAAATCCTTATCAATAATAGTACCCAAATAACAGTACTGATCTACTGGCAATAAAGAGTGATTACCTGCCTTAAACAAAGGCTTATCACTTCTAGTTAATATACTATCACCACTTCCAACAACAAGATATTTGGATTTACTCACATTCAATCGCAGGTTATTCTCTATTCCCCAATTTATAAAACAATCAATATCCGATTGGATCGAGCTAACAATATCATAACAATTTTTTGAGGAATAATGTAACACACAATCATCAGCATAAAGACTTATTCTAACATTATTTAGCATTCGAACCACATCGTTAATATAAAAAATAAAGAGACTTGGACCAAGAATTGTTCCCTGACCAATACCTGAGGTGACATGTTTAAATTCTGACATTTTGCCATTAAATCTAACAGCCTGAACTCTATTCAAATAGCTAGCAAACCACATCATAGCCTGGTGGTTAAATCCAATATCAATAAGTTTCTTTACTAATAATTTATGATCTAGAGAATCAAAAGCCTTGAAAATATCGAGAAACAATAAACAAACAGATTTTCCCTCATTATAATTCCAATGTATATCATTTACTAGGTTGAAAACTGCCTCATGTGTTGACTTATTTTTTTGAAAACCATATTGCTGTGGATGCAAATAATCTATTTGATCTAGGCGATATAGTAGACTATTCAATACAATTTTTTCAATCATTTTGGCAGGTAGCGGAGTCTGCGTAATAGGCCTCCAATTACCAGGGGATGATTGGTCACCTGCCTTGGGTATCAAATTTACTAAACCAGTTGCCCATCTTCTAGGGAAAATTCCAGTTGTTATAGAAGTATTAAATAAATGTCGTAACTGGCCAGGAGTAGATAAAAACGCGTCTCTAAGCAAACCACTGGAAATATCCTCGACACAACTGTATTTAGAGGTGTCAATTTCTTTGACTAATTTAACTATATCTGCATCTGCAACAGTGGAGATAGGAATGTGACCCACTGAACTATTATTGATAATTTCTAATAGATCATCAGCAGTAGACTCAGAGTTCCCAATTTTGATAAAATAATCATTCAAAAAATCACAACAATCACTTTCTGGGACTAAGTTACCAGTTGACGGATCTTTAAAAATAATATCTTGCGTTCCAGAATTCGAATCTTTAATCAGCTGATTAGTTAATCTCCAAAATTTCTTTGGGTCACTTCTTGAAATTAAAAGACACCCTTTCACATAATCACACCTAGATTTACGAACAATAATATTGGTTCTATTTCGGGCCTTACGCATCTTCTCGTAGGAAAATACAGTGTTGTCCTGCCTATGGTCTTTAACACATTTATCCCGATAACGAAATTGTGACAATATATGTGGGGTTATCCACGGAGTCTTATTCTTCCGCAACTTTACCCTTTTTATCGGGCACATGACAGATAAAATCTCCAAGACATACCTAATATACTGATCCCATAGCGCATCAGGATCATTTACATTGAAATAATTTGTCCAATCCTTGTCAAACAAAAGATTTTGAAATCTTTTAACATCATAGTTTTTCATTATACGAACATTTTTATATATATAGGCCACTTTACACCTTCGTTTTTTTCTGATAATATAAACAGGAAAATGATCAGATAGTAAATCGTCTAGAGTACCATAGGAACTAACAAAGTTTGAATCTGTCATTATCCAATCAATAATACTACCACCATCACGTTGAAGACGAGTATAAGAGTTAATCAATTGACGCACTCCAAACTTCTTCATAATACCGCATAGTTTAACAACATTCAGATTTGATCGTTTGGAAAAGTCGATATTAATATCACCAAGTAACCACTTTTCGGATCTATTAATAATCTTATCAGCAAGCATGACATCCAAAAATTTAATAAATGGCTTCACTGGGCCAGAAGGTGGTCTATACATACATGAACAGACTAATTTTCTATGCTGGGGGCGGTCAACCAGAATTGTTATAACCTCAAGATAGTTAGTTATTCTAGTAAACTCAGGCAGAATTTTACAATACGGTGACCAAGTTTCATCAACATATATACACACTCCTCCTCCTCGAGACGGTATTCCAGAATTAACCTCAGACATTGCTCTATCTAACCTGAATAGCTTCTTACCATAAATTGATACAAGTACATCATTAAATGAAGGTTTAAGCCAGGTTTCAGAGCAGAATAGAAAATTGGCGAATTTAAAGGTGTGTCTAATTACATCAATCTTATTATATATGCTTCTACAATTCAAATGAACAAATGATAATCCAGGACTTTTTGCTATTGAGGAATATTGAGGAAGCTTGCCTTCGGATGGTGTCTGTTTGTGTACATAGGATTAAGACATCTTGTAACTACACTGGCAATTGTGAAGCAGTTGATATATCCACTCATAAACTTAACTCTTAACCAAGCATTGTCTGTGTTATGGATATGAGTGTGCATCTCGTGGACTAGTCGGCCACTTGGCTAGTGAGAATAAAAGAGGATTAGGTTAAGACTATTCGGAAGGTGAAGTGATAGCAGTTCCCCATCTAATAAGTAAACACCCCATAAAGAACAACTAGCATTCAAGGTAAACATTTTTTTAATGCATTAAAATGACCAACAATTATCAGGTATTTATGGTTTGTAGTTGGGGCTGGAAAATCATTATATATTGAGATTTAAGATGCGAAAAAAACATGGTTATCAGCAAAACTAAATATGTGGCCTGCAGCTGTTTCATAGGAAACCTCCATAGGAACGTGAGGTTGTATTTGCTTACAGAAACTGGGGCCTGTTTTATAACAAACATCCGCACCACTATATGAATTTTGTGTTTCATAGAGTTACAATTACCTTTTTGGGTGCTGAAGCTATGTGAGTTTTGTTTTTGCTTACGTGAGTTTGGGTGGATTTATATGAGTTTTGGGTCGAGTTATGCGAGTTTTGGGTCGATTAGTTTTAGGTCAATTTACATGAAATTTGTTATGAAACAGCCACGTACAAGAGTTTAAAACTCGAGTACAGTTTCCATAAGCTCACATAAAAGCTCTGTAGCTACAGAATATTTTATGAAACACCCCACTGTATGGGAGTTTGAAACTCCTGTAAAGTTGTATTTCATTATAAAACTCACATAAAAACACCCCAAACTCTCGTAGGTCCACCCCCAATCTCATATAAATCCATCCAAACTCACAGGTTCCCGTTTCATAAGAACCTCTGTGGCTACTGTGCCGGAAAGGTATTTTGGAAGACTATCGATAGGTGTTAGTTAATAGTTGCTTGTCGCTTGATCTTCAGATGTTGCGTGGTGATATGCGAATAAGAAAACCTCCCGACTTGAAAGCTAGTTAAAGGGTATTTGTTGAGCACAGAGGTACTCCTTGGCCTTAATACAAGTATTAAGTCCAATGATAAGCCACACAGATCCAAATACAGTTTCAAACATTTTAATGATCTAGACGGTACAAACAAATCGACAAGGCCCCAGCCGGTACAGACAAAACACAATCAGGGCTAACACAAAGTACAGAAACGCCTACCTCGTGGCACAGAGTTCACTTCGGTATATAACGGTTGTAGTGGGTTTCTTGTGGAAGGCGATCCCTGGTGGTTAGGTCTGCAGGTGGGCTTGTTGAAGGTGGTGAGGTGAGCTTGATCTCCTGATCAGACTGCCTGAGCTCCAGTGGAGCTCAGTCTTTATACTCAGTGGGTGACCCGTGACCTTGACCCGAAGGCATTGAGACCTCGAAAGCCATGTTCTTAATATGACCCGGTCACCTCGGTAGCGGCCTTTGGCCTTGAACCTTGGGTGTCCTTTACCTTCGGTTTTCCAGGTGACAGTAGGTGACCCATGATCCTGACCTGAAGGCATTGAGTCCTTGAGGGTCATGTTCTTGATCTGACCCGGTCACCTCAGGGCCTTGCACTGGCCTTGAATTGGCCTTGAATTGGCCTTGAACTGTCCACTACCTTGGGTTTTCCTCAAGGTCTCACCCAGGCCAAGGCCACTAAGGCCACCCACCATCATAAAAGGACCAACTCTGACACCATTGAGCCAGAGTTGGCCTGGGAGCCGGCCGGTATACCCGAACAGGGTTACCCGCCCGGGTTGTGTGGGCCGGCCCCTACACACTACAAAGGTTTAATGTGCCCTTACAGAAACTGTATGTGAGTTTGAAACTCCCGTATCTCACCGTTTCAAAACCAAACTCCCATAAATTCATCCAAACTCCTGTAGGCAAAGGCAAAATTCCCCTAGCTACGGCACCCAAAAAGGTGATTGTAACTTTATGTTACATCGCTGCTTGCCTGGAATCTCTAGTTTGACACATGATGCTAGACAGTGTTCTTATCTTTAATAAAGGACTGACTGCAACTACCTTGTTTACCTATAGGCTCCCGGTGTTAAATGAAGAAGTGGGTGTCTTCAAAAGTTTAACAATACAGCATGCATGTTTCTCTCTATCAAACTACAATTTTTAACTCTAAAAGTACTTTGTATCTACTACACTGACCGTCCAACACCCATCTCCAGCATGCCCGCTACAGCTATCGCCATAGCCAAAAAAAACTTCTTTTTCTTGATATTGTAATTTGAAATTCTACGGGAAGATCTTCTTTAATCATGATTCAAATAATAAAGAAATTAGAATAATCGATACTACTTTTAGTTATATGTACTTTCTGTCTTTAGGATATATCATAACAACTTGTCTACGCTTCATTGCTACCTGATTTTCTAAAGCCTGTCCCTTTTCCCATCTACCTCACCGCAGTGTCTTAGTGTAGTGGTGGAGCCCTCTTGTGACATGTATGAAAACTATAAAACTGTCACTGAAGGAGTCTTGGAGGTAAGACGCAAACAGCAGCGGCTTCTGAAATCAGAATCATCAATATTGCACATATTCAAGGGTTGATGATGTGTTGAAGTTTAAAGTCTGCTCAGCAACTTTTCGGCCTTATCAGGAGGCATCCATGTTAATTTCGAGATAATCCTGATTAGGAAATGATACAATACCAAAAAATGTTATCAACATACGGATTTTTTCTTCTTCCCCCCCAACATTTTTCTTAATCAAACTTAAACTATATAGCATTCTTCCTTGGTCACATAATATAATTTGATATATTAATCTTTGTGAAATTATATATATTTAAAACATTGAAATTTGGAATTATCGTCACGATACCGCCCTGAAGCCTTGGTGATATTTTTTCAAGTACTATGATTTTTTAAGGACATGCTTTGACTCGCTACAATTATTTCGAAATGTTTATGGAAAGCTATCCAGGGCTACTCCCTCTTTTTAAAGCTACAGTACAAATCTTAATTATCAAATGGTGGTGAAAATGGCAGAAGCTTAAGATAAGGTGGTGTAACAGGCCCAGCTCAGCAATGAACCTAGGTCTCCCGCATGCAAGTCAGGCAAGCTGCCCCCCGAAACATCAGATCTATATAAGATATTAATTTCATAGTATATAAAGTAAATGGAATAAACCTATTGCGAGATCATGTTGCATACCTGCCGTTTCAAACCTACCAAAAATCGGAACATCCAATGTTGTTATCTGAATGTATTTACTTTTTGACGAAATTGTGAAAAGATCACTCATATTTACCAAAGTTTCATGAATCATATGTTTATCATGGATGGCTGAAACCGCGATGTTTTGTTGTTAAGAATAAAGAAGTTTTGCATTTATCTTTAGAATGAATTGATTTTAATTGATCATAATTATGACACATCATATCGTTGAAAAAAAATCGGGACAGAAACCTAAAATCGGGATAAACTCTGTCCCGACTTGGCAATCTGGACAAGGGGCTAAAGTCGGGACTGTCCCGACCAAATGGGGATAAACGGCAAACATGATATTGCTCAAGGCCAAGAATTGCAGAATCACTTTTATACCATAGCCCTCAGCTAAGCATACTACAGACAGGTGGTTCCACCACGCTGTGCTCACTAAGCAGGAATGAATGTCTCATCTCTCTTAACTGCCACTTCATTCTTCATAGATTTTTCAATGCTTTATCATTATTTTGCTGGTTATATGATCTTGCCCATAACATAGCTTGGTGACCACCTTAAGTTCTGCCTCTGACCGTCCTTTTCATTTCTACCAGTGATAAATGGAATAAAGTAATTTTGTACAGTTTGAACAGTCGTTGCTTGTCTATTTCGAACAACCCGCAGCCGCTGTTGAATTGTGGCTGTTGTACTGGGCCAATCTTAGTTCTGTGAATATATTTATAAATGGGTATTTGTGTTTAAGAATCCTGATATTTTCAGCTGAGAAAAACCTTAATAGATAAGTAACATTTTAAGCTAGTTTTTTTTTCTAACATCAGTGCATGATTTGACAAGGACGTCCTTCACTATTATATAATAAATGAGTCAATATGAGACGGACTACCGACTCGGGTATCGGGACATAATTCCACACTGTATGGGAACTAACACACTACTAAACCAGTTTTCAATGCCGCACTTGTTAGAGCAGGATCAACAACTCTTCATCTAACATCATACTGACCTCCCCTGTCGGGAAAAACAGCGGAAATAATGGTAAGAACCGTTTGGGCAAACATTGTCTCGACAAGTCCGCACACACTTTACATAATGTTTTAGTCCGACGAGAACCGAAAAATAACAAATAAAGCCGAAAGCGTGGCTTTTAAAAGGCGAATATGGGGATTACTATTACTTGTACTGAGTCACATTGTATCATAACTAGATAGTGCACGGGTGGTATTCAACATCTTATGACCCCCCCCCCCCATACCCGATGCGCCCTCCTTTGAATCCGTCCTGTATTGGATGAAGAGAATTATAAATAAAATTTTGGATTGTAGCACAAGTATACGCCTGTCTGGGAATATTATGACTAGTTTAATAATTTGCAGATCCAGCATCATATGTGCCAGTGGCGAATACAGGAGTTCTTAAAAGCGGGGAGGGGGAGGCTCAGCTTATAGGCTAAGTATAAAAACGGCCTATATTAGTGCTCTTTTTTGGTTCAGGGGTCTACCAAAATAACCCCCCTCTTGAACCCACCCCTGTATACATACTGTACTTCTTTTACTGAGACGAATTTTTATCATAATAAAATTGCCGTATATTATTTACATTCACATTCTGACATACATTCTAAACTCCGATCTAATTTAGCAAATATTACATAGCAATGCCAGGATAAGCTTTGAATACTAACTGGACACTGCCATTTAGTATTTTTTTTGTGAAGTGAGACAGTGGACAGTATTTGTGTATACTTCCCACTTTGCTCTACTGTGTAAGATGTTTTTCTCTTTATTTTGTTAATTCGTAATGCATTTGCATGATTTTTTTTGTATTTCAGGTAAAATAATGCAATCTTATTGAATGTAGATATTGATAGAGCCTTTATTTGAAAGAAAATCACGAACTCTGGGGTAAACATTTAAAAAAAAAGTCCTTTCTATTTTCCTTATAATTCACACAACATGGTATATACTATAAGGTCAACCCTCGGTCAAAAGTAAATACCCTGAATACTCGGTGGGACATCAGAAAGATTACAGACCTCAGCCTAACGGCCTCGGGCAGTAATTTATAGACACCCACCTCGTATTCAGGGTTGTATTCTCAACCTCAGATAATTTTCCCTTAATATTATTTCTACAAATCCACCTAAACAACATACCCACTAGGTAATTTTGGGAGGGAATCGGTGCCGACGTTGACGCCGACGTTGGCATTGGTCAGGACCGACATCGGCTCCATTCCTCATTAAACATGTTTAATAATTTTACGCCGACGTCGAGGGCCGTTGTTGTCGGCGCCGACGTTGATCCATTGGTTAGTGGGTACGGGGCTATACTCCCAATTATGAAAATCGCCTGTGGGAATATGACCGGATTTTAGCCATGATAACAATATAATTATATCATCAGAAAGGATTTTAGATTGTCTCTCAGATTACATGTGCCATGCTTGGGTTTCTATTATATTTCTCATACAAATTTAGAAGTCAGTAGTTCCGTGGTGAGCCTCCCCAGGTGGGATACCTCCATTACCCTGATGAGGTCAAGGGTCAAACCCCACAGCACCTCCCCCTACCGGACTCCACCTGAACCACACGCCTGGTTTGATTTTTGTCCCAATCTCGTGTTGTCGCCTTCGGTAATCCATGTAAAAAGAGGCATTATTTCCATGTAAAAAGAGGCATTATTTTATTAGCTGGCGGCCGGCCCGTCGTAACACCACGGGCCCACCTGACTAACCAGTTCTGTCTCCCGTCTCCAGCCCGCCTCCACATCCCGCCCCCTCCCCTCTCCCCACCAAGGACTTTCTATGTTCTCTTTATGGCAGGCCTTTACTGAAAACAAATACTCTTATTTATATGTGAGACCCAAGGGGCAGTACCAAGGCAAGCAGCAACATAATGGCTCCCAAGAGGGTTGCCTAACTTTCCAGTATATTTAATGGACGTCTAACGAAGCCACACAGTTGCGAAATAGTTAGTGAAGACCAAGAGGTTGCAAAGACTGTTAACAAATTACGGTAAAAGAACAATTTTAACGGATTTTCCGCTAAATACATTCGCTAAGACTATAGAAAACACATAAGATATTACTTAACGGAATGGTTAATTAACAGATTTTCAAATAACGAAATATGCAACATAGTGCATCTCCGTTCGTTGTGCCAAAATAACAAAAAACTATAGCGAATACCATTATTGGCACTAACGGGAAGTTATGCAACTCCCTCCAGGCAAGCAGCTGTGTAATGGACATGTTCTGCAACCATACATTTTTGGTCAGTCTGTTACTTGGTAAATTCTCATGAAGCAGTTATGTTATGGTATATGTAAGGTTGAGACCCACCAAAACAGAATTTTATAATAACATAACATTTAAGTGAAATTGTAATTTTATGACTTCCTGGTCATATATACCATACCCTGCCAAGGCGTTGCATACGAGAACCATTCTTTGATCATACTATTTTGCTAAGTCTGTAACTTACCCAAATGATACGTTCACCCATTCCATATCATGTTGGAATTTGAACTTAACAAAAGGAGAGTATCATTATGACACTCTGATAAGGTATTGTTACAATTATATCAAAGTAAATATCATCGTAACATTTTGAAAGTTTGGAACTAAAAATAAACAAAACATTTTTTGACATTCTGTTTAAGTTAGATTGAGACCTCCCTCCAAAATCATCACCATAATGTAACACCTACAAAACGAGAACATAACAGCAGGTTGAAGCAATTTTATCAGCGGCCATCAAAATAATGTTACTGCAACATTAATATTTCAAAGAAACGTAACAAGAACTGAACCAGAACTCAACATAACATCACGACATCATTATAAAAACATCTCATGTATGCTAGGTGGGAACTAAAGGGTCATCAGCTAAACTCGCATTGATCCAACCAGTGACATGGTTGTGCACCTGTGGTTAATAAGTAATGTTCGAGTTTTCTATTCAATACTACCATTACTATTGTCCCATGGCAAGCAAAGGTGTGACAAGGAAGCAGCGTTCTGTGACCATACTTGGTAGATCAAATTCACTAAAATAAATCACTGTTAAATAACATCTAATAAGTAACAGACTGAACTATAGGAAGAGAATGGTCGCAGAATATGTCCCCTATATCGTAACACCCAATTTGTAAATAAAACAGACCGCTGCTTACATGGGATATAAAATTGTAAAGACAGATTCTTCCCCGCACGGCTTGCCATAGCCCATCCTTTACCTGCGGCCTTCAGACAACACACCTGCCCCCACTACCCGTCCCCTGATGCGCCTATCTGCCCCCCGGCCCCCTGTACCAGATCCCCACCTCCAGCCGTCAGCCTTCAGTCAGTGAGGGGAGAGGGGCTGGAGTGGTCGACCGGCCTGTAGCACAGCGACCTGAGGCAGTGGGGGCTATTGCCTGCACACACTGAACGCGCAGCCTCACATAAGGACACCAACTCTGATACGTATAGGCCTTAACCAGGGACACACGCCTCTGGCCGCGCAGCCTTAAATAAGGACACCAACTCTGGTTTAGAGCGACAGACCAGCATCATCGTTCCTAGGCCTGTGCCGGCCTACACCAGGCTTATCGGTGGTCTTTTAGGCTTGTATCTTAGCCTATAGCAGCCCCTCCTGCAGCTGTCATTGCCCATCCAGCCGGGGCTGCAGCAGGGCCGAGGAGGGAGCAGGGGGACACACACCCCCTTCAGAACCTGCTGGATACGGCCTGATGTTTGGATTAGATCTCACCTGGGGCCTCCACACCACAGGTTGATCATCAGGTGAGTCAGGTCAGGGGCTGGAGGAGAGAGGGCAGAGATAGAGGAGGAAAGTCGAGAAAAGTGACGCTTCTTATAGCCTATCCCCGCCCCCTCTACATGTATACAACTTACAAGAGTAGAAAAGTGATAGAAAAGTGACATATATCCATAACCTCCCTCCGTACCAGGGGTGCTGGAGGAGCATTAAAGTCGACGGTGGGGCAGAATGGGACATAAGATTTAATAACTAACGCCCACCCTGTATTTCCACACCTAAATCCTTTGGAGCAGAAAAGTGACAGAGGACCGACAGTTCTCATCACTCATACCAATCCTTTCCCGTCACGTCTTGTCTCAGCCCGGAGGCCCGGCTCGCCCCTGCCCCATCACGGATTACCATGACAACCTGCTCCAGGGGACGCTGACTGGTCACGTGGACAGGTGCCGCCTCCAGGGTGAGCCGTGACCTTCACCACCTCAAGGTCAAAGGTACGTACAGCTGGCGGGAGGGGGGGGGGTATTGGTTTCTTAATAAGACGGTGTGAGAATTATGAAAATACATTTATTGAATAAATTTTGTTTTAACTATTTGTACAGGCAATATAGCTGTGGGTTATACTTATGAGGCCAGTATGAATATGTTTCAGAAGGAATCGATGCAACATAAGAACTTTTTCTGATCAGGGTCCATGGTGGTAGGGACTGGTTTGAGTGAGTGAGTGAGTGATGAATGTTTTCCGCCGTACCGACAGCCAGGGTCATTTTCACAGCAAAAACAAGTTGGGACGAAATCTGTCTTTGGGGATTGTATCTACAAGAAGAAGGTGACAGGGCAGGCAAACAGCTGGGGATCAAAACCTGGAAATCATTTTTGCTGTACCTCATCCCTTAGTGAACCCAGATACCCATTGGGGATCAAACCCCATGAACCACTTGGTCAGTGCTGGGTTCCCCCTTATCGTTGCCTTTTATGATCAGCAGAGGCTACTGGGGGCCTATATTCTTCCAAGAAACAGATGCCCCACCCCGGTACCCCCACGGGGGAGGGACTGGGTTACAATATTATGCGCGGAATTATGCGACAACCCCAGGCTAGCTTGTGGTAGGAAGGTCCTCATGTCAATCTTATAAACCAGATGCATGGGAATCTGGATATCTATTGTCATAAGTTTTACACTTGTTACCCTTTTCTCAAACGACATAACTGCAACCACTCTAACTAATTAAGTTGATTGTGGACAATAATCCAGCTGTTGTGCGCCTGGAATAATGCAGACGGTTTCAATGAGGTGCATATATTTACCATTGACTTTGAGATTTTCAATTTGACTCTTTTTCTAGCTGTTGCAAGCCATAATGAATGTTGGTGCCCTTAAATCAAATGAACCATAACCTAGAAGCTGTTAGTCATCCTGTTCCCAACTCGGACTGTTCATCAATTGCATATGCAAATTGACATATCTTTTAGACAGCTACCCACCCCCCATGGCCAATCCTTGTTAGCATGTCACATCTAGAGGTGAACTAAAGCCCTTAACACCACCACTGTCCCCCAGTGTGCATCATTAAGACATAATATATATATATATATATATATATATATATATATATATATATAGGGACAGATACAGGATATTCGAAAGAGGGGGTCAGCGTAAAGGCTAAGTACTAAAACCATACGCAATTGTGCATACATGCGCACAGCATTCCCCCTCTTTTTGTAGTTTGGGGTCCACCAAAATGGGGGGAGGGGTTAGGACCCCAAGGACCCCTCCCCCTGGATCCGCCCCTGGTATCATTATCAGTTTCTTCTACTGAAACTTAACTTAAAGTATCCCATCCTACTTCCTCCTCCCCCGGCCAAAGTCAGACTACCCTTTTTGGCCGCTACAGGCAGTTTGACTTCTGGCTGGCTCTTGGGAATGAGGCCGCTTCCTGTCACTCCCACCCACACACAACAGCCACAAGGTCCTCCAGGTCCACTCCTCACACCACCCACAGACAAACAGTACGTGCCCGAGACACGCTTCCCCGAGTTCTCTTTTTTTCTGTCTTTTCCTTTTTTTCCTATTTTCTTTCTCTTTATCTTTGGGTGAGGGGAGTCACAGTGGTCCTAGATCTGACCCCCTGAGTCTTTATACCAGACCCAGGCGTTTGAGGTAAGGGGAATGCGATTTTAATTTAGGCCTTGAATGTTACGCATTTATGCACACATGCAGCACCTTCTTGACATTACTGAACCAAAAGTGTTGAGTGTTTTTTGTTTGTTTGTGAAGGCACAATGTCACGTACAGCATGGTTCGTGCTCCTCCAGTTAATAGAGGTGTATGAGAATGATTACTACCTTGAGCTGATATATATATATATGTATATATATATCCCCAATATATATATATATGTGTGTGTGTGTGTGTGTGTGAGTGTGTGTGTGTGTGTGTGTGGATGTATGTATGTATGTATGTATGTATGTATGTATGTATGTATGTATGTATGTATGTATGTATGTATGTATGTATGAATGATTGTATGTATGTATGTATGTAGATAGGTAGGTGTGTGTGTGTATGTATGTATGTATGCATGCATGTATGTATGTATGTACGTGCGAGTGTACATATACATATATTATATCTATGCATGTACGAGTATATAGGTATGTCTGGATATATGTATGTGAGTGTTTGTTTGTTTGTATGTATGTACATGTATACTATATTATATATATATATATATATATGTGTGTGTGTGTGTGTGTGTGCGTGTGTGTAACTATTATATGCATATATATGCGTGTTTGTGGTGGGGTTATGGTATCAGACTCGAACCCCACCACACGCACACCCCCTCTCCCCTCCCCCCCCCCCCCCCCATCACCCCCGAATTAGCCCGTAACCCCCTTCTAACCCCCGTCCTAACCCTTACTATAGGTGTTGGTGATCCGGGCCCCCTCTGGGACTCATTATGTCTGAAGTCCACTTCTCTGAATGTAAATCCTTTTAACAGCAGGACCGGGGCCGGGTATTCAAGGGTTATTCTGGGCTCTCCAGCCACCTGGTCAACAACCCCCTGGACTCAGGGAAGGTGGAATTACACTACACCACATGAACTGACGATGTCACAGAGAAATCACACATAAGGGACACCATTCTTTGCTACATATGTGTAAAATACTGCTACTGGACGACCACAGATCGTCAATTTCTTGAGTTTGACCTGCAGGTTAGCCTAAATCAGGATTGCATGCCGAGAAATATGTAGGAAAACTACAGGGCTTAAGTATAGACATTTCCACTAATTATGGCATTATCTGTGGTTTGAAATTGTACATATCAATATCAACTATTTAATTCATTTGATATTTTTCTATGTTAATCATTTTCTTAGTTGGTTTGAAAACTCATTCATTACACAAAGAGATAAGGCAAATATTTGTATAATTTCTTTAGATTTCCATGTGTTTTTGTCCACAAAATTATGCTGGGCTCCCTTCTCTCTCGGCTGGGGGACTCGGCCTGTGAGAGTGCAGGTGGAGCCCACTGTGTCGATGGCTCTGATTGGTCGAAAAGTGATCACGTGACGCCGAGTTAGCCAAAATCTGGCTAACTCGGGGTTGGGCTCAACCTGCGCCCTTTCGTGACGTTCAGCGAGTAGCGTGAGTTCGAGGCGCGGAGACCAGCGTACCACAAAATTAGCCAAATTAACCTGCAGATGCTTAAAATACTGTAAGTCAGCTATATGTGGTAGGGATAATTATACCACTCCTCTATGCGAATTGTCTCTAGTGTCATGTTACCGGTCGACATCAAGGCTCAGTCGTGTAGTGTAAACGGGCTATCAGTGTAAAGTCCCATTGACCTGCCTGTGGTCAGTGCTGGAGGACTGGACGACCATTATATTGAGTATCTCTTATCCCTAATGAAAGCTACTCTCTTCTGTTTCGTGTTGATGTTTTTTTCCGTGATTGGGTATAAACAAGCCCATTCATACACTAGTAGGGGGCCTATATTATGGACATCGCTTTGGCCTTTAGCAGCCAATGCACTTTGGACAATTGCTTAATACTAGTGGCAGATTTGAAGGGTCGGCGTAGATGCACGTCCCCAATCCTTTTTCAAAACTGCTTTTTCCAAGCTTTGATTCGACATGATGGAAATTGCCATAAGCCTTTGGTGACCAGTGCCCTTTGAAATACTTTGACCGTGAGATATATATATTATTGTATTATTAATTTTTTTATTTGCAATTCTTCCCATACAGAAAGTTCTTCCAACGTCGATGAAAACAACGATTTTTTATATATGTACATATATATATATATATACATATATATACATATATATATACATATATATATATATACATACATATATATATGTATATATATATATATATATATAATCATGAACAATAATGAAAAATATCTGGTACCCTCATTACATCATCAAGATTATTTAAACTCTCTAAACAAAAGTATATGATTGTTAATTTTTATAACACCCGTTGTATTTGATTTTTACATTCATTAATGTTAACCGATTCTTGTACAATTTCATCTAGAGCATTCCATAGGTTCACGCCCCTATAAAATGGGCTTTTCCTCACCCTATCAAAATTTGATGGTTCAATATCAAAAACTATTATTCCACTATGTAACCCCCTTGCACGTTCATTATCACGTCTACCTTGGTGTTTTTATGCCCAGAACCAGTGAGGCGTGACCACAGGCTAACCTAGATCTTACAGCATTTAATCTAAGTCTCCAATGCAATGGGATGACATAATAGTCAAACCAGTTCAGGATTAGCTGCACTGGGCACATTAGTGAGCGCTGACAGGCAGATCATTGGGTGGTCATTCTTTCCTTTCCTCCCTACTTTAAAACGTATGAGAGTTTTGTAAAACATTTGAGATAGGATTTTGTCTTAGCTACGATAGTTTGTCCTAGGCTATTTATAATGGTTTGACATAGGATTTACTTACGATGGTGTGGAGGTATATGCAATATATACGCTGGTTTGGGGGTAACTTCAGCAGTTTTTGATTGAACATGTTTTTTTCGAAATAATCATTGAAATATTGCAAGGAGTTTTCAAATTGCAGTACCCCAGGCTGTATTCTGAAACAGACCATTAGTGTACCTCAGTACACCCCGGCCCTCACTGTGCCCCACATAGTGGTAGCAGAGGTGTGATGTTATAATACAACCTTGACACAGTTTGTTGCCTTTTTACCCAGTCATGTTCACGCCTGAGGAGAGGAGTGTGTGACAGCAGTCCTCCTTTGCCCGTTGCATAATACAAGTATGAAACTTATTACAGTTTTTGCAACAGGCACGTCCCTGTTGTGATGGGCTCCGCTGTTGAATTGTTGCTGTTATAATAGGCAGATAGCAGTTCTGTAAACAGTTCTTAGAACGTAGGGACAGTTCAGAGACTATTATTTTATTATTATTTTTCTTACAATCCACAGTTGCATTCAGTTGTAATAGGAGGATTTTTTTATAGGCTGGTAGAGGGAAAAGTCCTGATGTAAAAGTGTATTCATAAGATTTTATGAATACATGTGTAACAGTATCTGATACCGTCAATGATAAAGCAGGTAATCTTTTCCGCAATCATGGCTATTGAAAAGGATATTGTTCAGTGTTATGTGAGTCATTATACGACAGGCCACTTCACTTCATTTCAGAGGCTTCTCTGTATGTTTTTGTAGTGATCACTGTTTTTGGCTTCTGGCACTGGATCCTTACCTAATTCACTGTAATAGCATGGAGACATTGTTATAGCATGAAGACGCTTTAATAGAATTAACTTGGTTCATATGAGTCATACGTAATGCATCATACTTAAAACGTAAACTGACGTCAAATAGATTGTCCTAAACTACATAATAACCTGTTCTATCATTGGCAGTATTTTATGAATACACTTTTATGTGGGGACTTTTCCCTCGACCGGCCTTAAAAATGAAAACAAGCTGCTATTACAACTAATAAAATTGCATGCAACCATAGATTGTAACAAAAATAATGGTGGTAAACTCTTGCCCTCCGCACCCAGTATAATTTCAAACAGTTGGTATTTCCTTTACCGTTTAAATTCTTGTCTCTGATTATGATAATTAACGTCAGAGTTGCCTCGTTGCCAAGGTTGTTTACGACATGAAAGATGTTTATATTATGTCCTGCGTGCAGTGTTGTATATTTTAACCCATTTAACTCAGAATCAAAGTAAGACTTACTTCTCTTTATCCTCTAAAGATGTTGAATGTCCACACAAAACAAGGTTCTGAAGAATTTAGCTTACTTTACAATAAAGTATCATTAGTTCCTTAAATAGAAGTTACTTATCTTTATTGACATACAGCACATTTATGAAATAATAATATTTTCTCATAAAATGATAATAATTATTATAATTACTTTTATTGACATACAACACATTTACGAAATAATAATATTTTCTCATAATTTAATAATAATGATTATAATTACTTTAATTGACATACAACACATTTATTAAATAATAGTATTTTCTCATAATATGATAATAATTATTATAATTACTTAATGTTAGCTCATTACTTGAAGTATCAAAAGGTGTTTAATTCAATTCCCTTCTGTTTGTTTGCTAAAGGAAGTCCCCAATACAATTCTTAACACAACATGCAATTATGAATCTCACCTTAAATTATAGGTGGTTCTTTGATTAATTTGCACCATGGACAATTTCCAACGACTGGTATTTCCCCTGCATGCACCATATAATTGCCCGATGATTGGTATTTCCTCTGCTATTTAAATGCTTAACTCTGATTATAATAATTGACCTCTGTCTGACCTATATGCTCTGGTTGTTAGTGACATCTACATGAGATTCCCACAGGTGGAATATTCCATTGAGTGTGATTACAAGATTAAAGAATACAACCTGTAGTTAGTCTTATTAAAATCAGTTTTGAAATATAGCAATAATTATTATTCAGATTTCAGGACCTTTAGATTTATCTGCTAGCCACGTGGATATGATGAGCAGATGGTGATCAGCAAAAAGTGGGCACGTGACCCTGTCTGCACAAGGTCTTTATCAAGAAAAAGCTGTATAGAATATACATGGTTGATTTTATGAAAGTATCATATTCCATTTATGGAACTGTAATTATTAACTATGGTATACTTCCATACTATGTTCGTATAATATTGGAAGTAGACGAGTTGTAATTAAGGTAATTCATAGATTTCCCAAACCAGTCAGGGTTATACCCAGCCCTAAAACCAAAGTGGGTTCCAGGTGGATTTAAGGGGGTTCCAACCTACATTTTTGGAAAGAGTTGCTATCGTTTACTCATAATATTATTTTGGGAAATTATGGGAGGTTCAAGACACCCAAGACGTACCCCACCCTCTCGGCTACACTACTTCATCGGGTGCAATAGATTTCTCACATGTTTGATAGCTCTCCACCATGTGTCCCAAAGTATGTAAAACAGCATGATAGCCACATATTATTGACTAGAGGTTGGATCTTTAAATCCAGATCATTGCACTTATAACGGTATTCTAGTCACACTTAAAACCGTTCTTGGACCCATGACCAGTATTATGTTTTAGATTACTGGGCCTGTGAATCGTGTTAGATCATAACATCATTATATCACATTGATGACCTAAACTTTGTACCTGGCCGGTTCTGGACCACTGCCTCTGTCCTGCTGACTCTTGATGTCACTAGTGAGTAAACCAGTCACATGGTAAGTCTATGTGTACTCACCTAAGGCCTCGTAACATACATATACATAGAGAGATTCAACTCAACTCAACAGTCTTAAGGCTTTGAGACTGGATAATTGCGCACTAACCAGTCTAATTTAGATACTTACTAGTGGTTACATATAGACACTGAATAGTCTTAAGTCTTCTTGGCCCTGTCTGTGAACACCTCGACATTTACACAAAAGAGGTGTGCCTATTTGTCTTCATCAGATTGGATGTTGCACTCAAGGTAGTTGAGTTGAGTCTTAAGGTTTGTCACAAATAGAGACGGGGCCTTAAATCTGCTTGAGACTGACGACTATCCTGTCTTGAGGCTAGTCACGTGAGACTGGGTCTTAAGACTGCAAAAGACTGAAGACTATCCAGTCTTAAACTTCATCTTCTCAAGCCCCCTAGACCAAGTGAAAAATGTTTTGAATAATCTACGTGTCTAGATTCATACAAATCTGACGTTATTTATTTTCACTCTTTTTTTATGGGGGGGAGCTGGGGGGGTTCCCCCTAGATGACCGTCCCTGAAGCAGTTAAACCATTGCGATTAGTCTGGTCTCTATAATTATGTGACAGAACCCTTGTTGGCCAGCCGATCGGCACTGTTGGCCGATTATTCTCATAGAATCAGCCAATTTTATCACCGATTCAGATCACCAGTAAGTATGTAACATTGAAATATACATGTTTGATGTGAGTCAGTGCTAAAATCGACTGACTATATTCTAGTGGAGTCTGCCGATTCTAGTGCCAATGAGTCAGTCGACTTTGGGAAAATTCGTCTAGTGGGTATAGGGCTTTAGTCTGTGTGTACCCACTTAGAGGTCAAAGGTTAGCCACAAAACGCCACCCAGCCGTGTGCGCACGATCTCCCCTGTCACACAGGTCTGGTTGAAGTCTCTGTATGCTCATTTGGTGGGTCACTGAAGCACATGCTTCTTCACAAAGTACTCTTGCATGGAGGTGCACAAGTTGATTGGTTGAGTGATAGGCCGATTGCACATGACACATTCACTGGTAGGGTTTACACAGAGAGGAGAAACCTGAAAAAGAAAATGTCAGAAAATAAAATTTGACATGACCAAAATCAATGAGCAATTTATATTTAAAGATGTCGATGTACATGATGTCAAAATTGGCTGTTGTTTTGTCATTGGAAAGCTTTGAGGATTCTCTTGAAAAAAATCACAGAGGCTGATGAAAATGTCATAATACAATTAAGATTCCCTTGGAATTTTGAAATACTTTCTATATTATAAAAAGTATTTCCAAACTCCATACTGTTTATATCATAAAAAGTATTTCAACCTCCAAAGGAAGTCTTAATTGCATTATTATTATGATATACCATATTGCATTTTATTAATATTATGTCCTTACTGAATGATACTAGCTAAAGATACTAACAAGATTTTTGTTATTTGATTTTATTCTGTATCTAAACGTAACCTGGACCGCATATATGCAAAAGGGCTATTACTATAAAACCTTAGGAATGTCAGAGTGGAATTTCCATTTGGATCTGTTATGAAAGTAATCCAAGTGTTGTTGTCTAGCCAGCCACTTCTCTTTTTTTCTGTTTACTTGACAAACAAATTGATTCAATGCAGTTGTCGTGGTCCTGCCACAGGTTGTAGCTGTACAAATTAGTATCCATATCCATTAATATTTCCTGAGTTGTTTGAAAATCCATACATTGTAGATGGATATCGATTATTTGTTTCTTTTCTATAGGTTTTTGAGGTGCCCGGTGTTTTGTAAACAAAATTGCAGGTCCTTAGAATAATATAAATCAGCTATCTGTGATAGGGAGGATTGTGCTCTTTGTATAGGGGTAACGGAGTGTGCGAGGCATGTTCTGTGCAGCTTATACTTAATTACTGCTAATGAGTATTTCTACAAAGGATTATCTCCCTTAACATTGCTTGACGAATTCGGTGTATGCATGGATTACTAGAAACATTTACTGGGCAACTCTGTAGTATAGACCCTACCCACGAACCTGCGCAGTACCCCAGTCTTACGACTTGTGGGGCCTTTGGTAACTAGGTCACTTCCCTTCTTATACATTAACTATGGGAGAGCCCTAAAAAGTGTTTTAATTTGAAGCCACTAGGGGGTTCCACCTTAATGAACAAGATGCATAGGTCCCGTGGCCAACTAGGCTCCTTGCGATGTGCAAAAGTTACATTGTTTCTCTCTTCGTTTCACAGAATCCTTTCGAACATAGCGAAAGTGATATAGGGATGAGTGTTTGCAAAGTGATCACATCTAATAACAGAGGTCATTTTCTCCCAGTGTGACAATGTTATCAACCCTGAAATTAAAGCCCGTTTGTAAAGGAGTTTCTCTACAATGCTGCCATGTGCATTTCTACAAAGGATCATATCTACCCAGGGGTGGATCCGGGGGTAGGGGGTCCAGGGGGTCCTTTTGGTGGGAACATAAACTTGCCAAAGAAAAGTGCTTAGCCTATTTGTTGCCCCCTCCCCTTTTTTCGAAGTCCTGTATCCTACCTATCTACCAATCCTCTCTTTGACTTTGTGGAACAAATTTATTTTAGGCCTCAAGGTAGGGCTAAAAGAAATTCTCTGACTTTGCTTTGATGGGAACCACGTTTTGGAACTGGGCAACCAACCAAAGGATATTGGATGCCGAGTGGGCAACCGTGTCTGACAACTAGGCCTATTTGATAGTTAGCACTATCCTTAACGAGAATAAACCACCTTCCTGTCAGGGTGAATAAGTGCAGGCAGCAACCCTGGGGATTCTGGTATCCCACCTCAACAATAGATGGTAGTATACTACCAAGAATAGTGTCAAATACCTATTAATGGGCCAAACTGCCTGTATTTGGTGAATCAAAGAGAAAAATGCTGCAGTGTTATACAAGACTCTCACAAGATGGGTTGCACCAGGGTATCGTAAGTTTATACCCCCTAATTAACATGTTGAGTAAGGATTTAAACACCAGTACCAGTTTGTAAACAAGAATATGAAGTGATTAACCTGTATTCTTACCAAAGGAGCCTTCCATTACGTAGGTACTAATGGGTAGTCTGTAATGTGTTTTAAATGAGGATTCCTGTACAAATCAAAGTGCATAGTTTAGCATTAGGAGGTTGGGAGGTCTTACCTTTTTTTATGGCAGCCCCCCCCCCCCCGCCCCCCTCCTTACATTCTTTGTTCAGTATCGACTAGGGTTCTTGATCAAAGAGGGGAAGTGGATGTAATTGGCCTCAACTGGCTGAAGCCCTGTGAAAACACCGTCTATCTTTTCATTGTTAAGGCCTGGTTACATACAGAGACTCAACTCAACTCCACAGTATTAGCTGAGTTGTCTTAGAACCCAGTCTAAATATGTGACAAGCCTTAAGACAGGATAGTCTTCAGTCTCAAGCACTTTTAAGGCCCTGTCTCTATTTGACATATTTTAAAACCCAACTTTACTGTCTTGAGTATACTATCCAATCAGATGAATGCGAAAGAAAAAAAAACTTTTCCCCCTCAAGTTATGGTGTTTAAAGGTAGGGACAAGCAAACTTAAGACTACCCAGTCTCTTTTTATGAAAACTTGTCAGATATGTTATTTAGACTGGTTAGTTTGCTACTATCTAGGTTCAATCATCTAAGACTGTTGAGTTGGTTTCACCCAAGCAGGAATATGATTTCATTACAACATTTCATCAAATTTCTGTTTAGTTCTTTACATTATTTTGATTGTACCTAAAGACATCTTTAGGACCTACATTATGACGTCACACTGTGACGTCATTGTGACATTCTGGTTACGTTAACTTCCTATTTTAATGAGTCTCAATCTAACCTAAAATAATGTAATTGTTATGTGAAAATGTTACAAGTAATAGACCTACCAAAAAGTATGATCACAGAACATACCTGTTACATTGCTGCATACCTGCACACCCAATACTGCAAGAATATGAGGTATTATAACATTACAGCAACATTATTTTTAGTTCTACTTTGTTTCTGGTCACATTATTTTGATGGCACCAAAAAACGTCTTTAGAACCTAATATTGTGATGTTGTGCTGTCACATTATTGTGACATCCTTGTTACGTTATTTAACACTATAATAATGTTCTTGTGACGTTCTTGTTACACTATTTAACATTATGATGACGTTATTGGAACATTTTTTATTAGGAAGGTCCAAGCTTCACTTAAATATGACATTATCATAACATTCTTTTTTAGTAAGTCTCATCTGTACCTAAAATAACGTCACTCTGACATAGAAACTGGGCAGGTCATAGACTGTCCAAAAAAGTATGATCACAGAATGTTCTTGTTACATCACTGCTTGCCTGGGTAGTCTCTCCATGTGAATGGACCTTAACTAATTGCCAGCAGGTCTGACGGGTACTGAACTCACGCAGACTGAGTCTGAATTCTCAGACGTCTATCTTCAAGTAATGTCTTTTCAAACTTTTTGAATTCTTGACTTAGGCTGGGCCATGAAAGGGGGTCAGTGATGGGACCAGTGGAGGGGTGTGGAGGGGGAACTTGAAGGACCGGCAGCGAGCTGGGGTAAAAACATAAAGTGGGATCCCACGTGGCAATAAATTCACGAAACTAACAGGCAACAAAGTGAATGGTCATAATCACCTAGGAAAATATTCTCAACATATTGGGCTATCCTTGTAAGATTTACCATGTTTAACTACTTATGACGCTCTAAGCAATTTAGAATTTTCTTGATGACATCACATCGATATCTTAAAAAACAACAACTCGTGACTGACCTGGTATTGCACCACCATTGACACGTTATTGATACATGGAATCCCATGGCCAGTTGGTATCACCCTTGGAGACACATATGCAAATGTCGTAAGGCAATAAGCCCATCCCAGTTTACACAAATATTAAAGTTTACCATGAAATATTTTCAAAATTGCCTCTGTGGTATTTTTAAGAGGGTTATATGATACACAATTAACCAAAGCAATTTGGTTGACAAATTACTTCTTAATTTTGTAAAATGCAGTTTTTTAATTATATTGGATATTTCATATAGGAACCGATGTTAAAGCCTGTCGGCCCAACCTATAATGTCCAACCCTATTTTTCCCTGAAATACAGCATTTTTATTGGGTATCAAAGCTGCAAATCTGTAAATTGGTATAATTTAGAATTCATAAGGTTTTATCAATACTTGGGGATTTAGAAAAACATAGTTCTTACTTCTTTCAGTAACCATACCTCTAGGAGACAAGGATGCTTTATATGTGAATTTGTCTGATCCTTAACCAACCCTGGAAATACCCTATGTGGTATAGGCTTATTATGGACCACAAATGTAGGTAACACATGCTCAATAGCTGTTGTTTCCCGTGCCCAGGAGGCTGCCAAGGCGATTGGCAACAGAATGTTAGCGCCGTAACCAGACTGTTGTGGTTTCCCAGTGTTTATCCCCCACGGCCTAATGCAGGCAGATATTGTTTGGCTTATAAGGGAATGAGAAGATGATGTTTCCCTGAGGTGTATTCAAGGTATTTCCTAATAATAGCAAAATCCATTTTCATGAGAATGCTCAGACATTGTTAAAGTCTGATCTGCCTAGAGAATGCCTTCGGTGTCAGAATATAACTAAAGGCCGTATTCCACATACCCATTCTGCTGCCGATTTTGAAAATCGGCTGTTAAAATAAAGGTTGAATGTACTTATATTATACATCATTAGAAAGCTTTTATAATTCTGTTTTGAATGCATATAGAATGAAAGGTCGCATGTCATACTCCCAGAGAAAATCAAATGAATTGAAAATCGGTGTTTGGAATACAGCCTTAAGGAGGTTAGATCAGATTAGATTGCTAGAACTGTATGTTTGAATCAGTAAGGTTCGTTATTTCTTTTATACGTTTCTGTCAAGCCTCCATTTCTTATCCGTGTTTGTAGGTTTTCTTGAGATACATCACGAACAGATTCCATAACATTGCGTATATGGTAACAATTTGGACTTATTGTTCAGTGGACGATACGTAGAACATAGTGAATTCAACACTGGGGTTCTTTGTGAAGACTGACGTATCCTCCTTAAAGATAAGTCTGCTGGTTTCACAAATGTCACAGGCTTTTCTTTTGCCAGGATCCCAAACATTATGTTTGATGACGACCCACCAGATTCTCTAACCTCCTCTTACACCCCTTGATACACATCCTCACCCCCTTAGGCCCCCTGCATACATACGTCCTGCGATTAGGGAAGGAGAAATCATTAAAAGGCTCCATATATATTTGTAGCAATTCTAAAATATTGTTCAGCAAAGCGTAAAAGAAAATATTGCATCCGAGAATTGTAAGGTGCTTTAAGAAAAAAGAATTTTCTCCTTAAAAATACATGTCAGTATAGATGTGTTTAATGATGGTTATGAATGGAAAGTTTCATATATACGGATGGAACGAACGTGGAACAGATCTTAATCACAATGTCTATCTTATTGTTGGAGCAAATGGAGCTCTACTGAGTTAGAAAAAAACTTTATATATGAGCCTGCCTTTCATCGCTGGCTGCGCTGATACTCCCCCCACTTCCTCCCCCCTCCTCCCCACCCCACACACACACCTGCCTTGCGGTTAGGGAAGGAGAAATCCTTAACAGGTTCAATATAATAGTAACAATTTGGATATATTATTCAGTGGATGGTATATAGAAAGTCTTGCATTCAATAAGCATTAGGTGCCCTGGGAAAACATTATTCTCCTTATAAATAAGTCCTCTTTTTGCAGAGCACGTCACCTGCTTTGCTGCAAGGTCCCCAAGCATTGTGTTTTTACGACAACCAACGAGGTCTACCAACCCTCTCTCACACCCCCTTGTATAGACATGGTCCTTCCCCTCCTGCATGGGGCCCTTGATGGGGAGTCCTAATGTTGCATTTCAAAGTTAAGAAAGGACAATGTCGCCATGTTGAATTTAAGAATAAGCCCTGTCGAATGTCACTGAAGGCCATGTCGCATGTCAATCCCAAGAATAAGCCATGTCATCATGTCGAATTAGAGAAAAGCCTGTATCGCATGTCACTAAGCCCCAAAACGGCTGAATCGCCATGTCGAATTTAGTGGTCAATACCCGTCTGTATGTATGGTGTAGAAATTAAAAGTGCAGTAGGCCTATATATATATAAGATATACATAACAATGTTTTATATACTATGCCTGAACATAGACCATTTCTGTAGACATATAATTATATTGACCCTGTGAGGGCCATCACTTTTACACCTTGATAGTATCATACACATCTTCACCCCCCACCCCTCCACCACCACCACTTGTCCTGTGGTTAGGGGAGGAGGCCGCTTGTGGTTGTGATAATCACCACTCAAGGTCCGACCATTCATGGCACTCTGAAAGGGTAAGGAGAGGTAGGAGGAGAGGGAGAGGCAGGCAGGTGTGGGGAGGTGGAGAAAAACATGCTAAGTAAGGATGCAAACACGTTAAGTGAATTATATCTACTTGTTGTGTTGCAAACACGTTAAGTGAATTATATCTACTTGTTGTGTAATTTGAGGTATAAAAGTCACCTTTTAAAATTCGCTTGAGTTATGAAATACAGGTAGAAAAAGACAGAAATTAAAACTGAAATCAGACTTTGAAATGCAATATCCCTTCAATATTTATAAAACATTCTAAAACCACTATGTGTCTAGGTAATAGATACAAATAGCGAAGAGATGAAAGTGATATGTGTACGAGTGTCATATCTCAGGATGTAACCACAAAGTGTCAGAGAGACGGGCCCTACCTGACCTCCATATGACCTCTACTTTGTAGGCCTATAGTTTCCTCACCACAAGACCACATGTCAAGTTACCCGCCCATCTTCCACCATAATAGCATATCTCTGCCACCAGGAATTGAACCCGGGCCACACACACATTTTGTCGGGTAGATCAGTTGATATACCAGCATATATCTCAACCCAGACAGTAATATATTCCAATTTCTGCACACAAATAAATGGTTCCTGGGGTCGTTTTAACTTTAGGTAGGCAGGTTTCATATCTAAGAGGTGTGAAACCTAATTTGGGTTAATCTTGTTGACCTTTGTAAATCATTGATAGCCTTTTGGTGATTTACAAGTTCAACAAGCTTTTCCTTTCATTATTTCAAGGTGTAGAGATTCTTGGATCAACACTGAAAAAAAACCCAGTCATGTGAAAGCTCAGGAGACACGAGCCTTAAGGCCCATTCCTTTTTTGTAGAAAAATACATTCAACATCTACATTTCCTGTCTTCAAGGTTTAGTTTCTGCAATACAACAAACTGATCTGACAATTTGATAATGAGGTAAAATGGTATTTGTTTATCTTCTGGGATTTAGAGTACCTCAAACATCTTCAATTTTACACTTTGTCCCAAGGCGGACCAATTGAAAAACAGTTTTTTCCAAAAAGAAATATTGTTTCTCGTCTTCGATTCTGAAAGGCAGTTGTTTTTCAATAAAGATGTACCTTTATGTATGAATCTTAAAAGGTGAGTCATTATTCACAATGTAATTGGTGTTGGTAATAGTGAAAGTTGAATATCTACCATCAATGCTTCATTCAAATTACAGATCTATAGAATTATAAAAAGAAATGCAGGTGAAAAAGTAATTTCTTGACACAATGTTTTATATCCCTAATCATATTTTCATGTAATTCACTTCTGGAACAGAAAAAAGTAAATCAGACTTGTATGCTCTTTCTTTTCTGTTCCACTTATAACTTTAAAAAAAACACTTCAAGTCACAAAGCTCAAATTACTTAGTTGTTTATCATTGTTTCCACCCAGCCTTTTTTGATACCAGTTACATTCCTTAAATCAGAGGTTTAGCCGGTGGAAGACAGGAGTTAAAAGAAAGATGTATCTTTGCATTCAGGTTGACATAAAGGAGTCTGAAGGGGGTGGAAAGGCAGCTCTACCATATGTCACCTTAATCACAGAGCCTTTACCTCACTCTGACAAAGCTGGCTAACCGAGCCCGGAAACAACTTTTTACAAAAAATATCTATACCTAAAGTCGCTCTCACTGGTTTTTGGTAACAATCAATCTGTCCAGCCTCCGGGCCAAGAAGTTACATTTAACAATGTGTGGTTGTGGGGAAACCACAACAATGAGTTGAGTTATGTCAAACAGGAAAAAATATATATGCAGCCCGCGGCTTACAGTATCGCCAACGATATTTTAGCAAGTAAAGATAATTCATGAGGTTTCACCGTGAACATCACGATATAGTAGTGATCCTATGAGATCCATGCACACTGTTTCCACAGGATCTTTTTTGCCTTATTTCATGACATCATAATGGGTTTGTTGATTATGTGGAAAAAAGGGTGAAAAAGGATGAAAAAACTGGTTGAATATTTGTAACGGTTTGTCATGGTTTTCGGAAAGGAAAGTACAATGTTATCAGGAGTTAAACATTGCATATTGTTGCAATCATCATAAGATTATGCCTGACCACAACATACTAATGGATTCAAAATAACAATAGAAAGCTTCTACCTTCTAAGGCATAATATTAAACAATTTATATTTTTCTATCAGCAGATAAAGTAGGGCAGCTTGAGAACCCCTCACAGAATACAGAGATTGTTCAGCAGTTTCCCAGTTGTCCTGGCCACATTAAACCACAGTCAACCAGTGACCTGTTACTTTCAACAGGAATTGAGAATTGTGTACTTGGCAGGTTTTGAAAGCTATGCACCTCCCACTTGTTAAGTTACAAGGAAAGCCTGCTTCCAAATGAGTACGTTTTGCATCTATAGCCAAACTGGAAAGACCTTGGCTAGTGGGCAGTGTTCCCAGGCAAGCAGCAACATAACAGGTGCACTCTGTAACCTTACATTTTTTTTGTTCAGCCTGTTACTTCCTAGATGTTTACATAACAGTTTTGTTAGTGTATGTTGAGTGTTATAATCACATTACAGAATGTCATGATAACGTAAGTGAAAGAAAGTAATTGATAATAATACAATAGTGCAACGTTGGAATGTAAGGTTCCAGAGACGTAATTGGGTGCCATCAAAATAACGTAACAAGAACCAAAACAGAACTAAACAGAATAGAACATTGCTTCCCTAGGTCCTCCTATTGAACCAACATTGCTCCGGCTTGGTCCATTCTCGAACTTCAATACCAAACCTTCACTGAAGCATTGCATTCCCTCTTGTCTGGCATATTTATGAACAATAAGGTTCAGGCTTGGATAGACCATTACAAGCCTCTCTGGCATGTTCCCAGTGGTTGTACCTGTTCTCACCCACTCCCACCCCCTGTATACTGATTTATTGGTACCTTGCCGATCCAGGTAAACGGGGACTTGTTCACACATAAGCAAACACTTATTGAGATTTTAGTACCAAAATAATTCAACAAACTACCCCTGAAATAGTTTCCCTTTTAGAGGCTTAACAACGAAATGATTGACGTGTGAATCTTATTTGAACCATGTAAATTTTGCAAATAATTACGGCACTTGATTTAGCAAGAGTATGACATTGGTCTGTTAAATGTCTTATTGTTTTTTTATATCAAATCTGTCTTTTGAATAAGCTGTTTCATGCATTCAAACAGTCATTTAAAATCTTGTATTTTCATTGTCTTAGGGGTCTTAGTATTTAAAATGCATAAGAAAATGACTGAAACCACCACTATCCCCACCCCCACCCTGTTGTGCACATATTATTAAAAGATGAACCTTTATAGATTGATCTTTGATTCATCTTGGGCATGAGAATGAGTTCATTTCATTTATTTAGATAAATGAATGCTTGAAACCGGTAAAGAAAAGGTTAAACATATTTTTTCTGAAAGAGTTATTCATCTTGATTAAAATGCCTTAGGTCAACTTTCAGAGTAAAACAAATACCATAACCTCTGTATAATTTTACAGGCTAATGTCTTGTAATGCCCTAAGCCATGCTGTTGCCCACCTCCCCTGTTTTTGGCCGAGGTTCAGCTTTTTCCATATGGAAATCAAGGCCCTGGGGGGAGTACAGAATGGTTTTACAAAACAGGGTCTATCTTTTTTAATAAAGGGTGTGGTTACAAAATTTATAGTACTATGAGATCAATAGCAGCATTACTGTTTTGGATTTTGATTTAAAAGCAGAAAAGGATATTTCAGAACGATATATTATTGGTAAATCATTCCAGATTTGTGCCTCTTGATTCAAAATACTTCTACTTGAATTGTTAATCACAACACTGATTATCCACTGATTAACCTCAAGTGTTACTGTAATATGGGCACTGGTGGAGAACCAGAGAGCCACCAAATTTTTAGAAGTGGTTTTACCCTTTTTTAATGGCCATGATAGAAAAATCCCCCCAGAAAAATTGTACGAAGATTTCGTGGACATTAAAGTTTAGAAATAGATCACAATAAATTAATTCCCAATATATATTTTCACCTAAATTGCATTCCAATGTGCGTTTGAAATACATTTGGACAATTTAGCATTGTATAATTTTGAAATTTATTTTTTTTCGTGGATGTATTTTTTGTACTTTTTTGGGGGTACCCCCCTCCCCTCCGGATCTTACTGAAGAATGACCCAACAGTTGCCCCTAGCAGATGTTTGACCCCCCCCCCCTCCCCGCTGCGCCCTCCCCAGGTGGTCGGCTGTCTTGACAAGGCGACAAACTGAGTCCCCGCAGGAGGTAATTGGATCTAATTTGTAACACTGTCACCAGAGGGGGTGCCTCCTGGGCCCTTGTTTTCTGTTTTGTATCTTATTACTGACAATAAGAATAATAGATTTTTGGTACAGTCCAATATTTTACCTTCCTTAAGGGCCTACCCATAGGCTGATTCAGGCAACTAATCAACACTAGAATATTTGGCAAATGGTTGGCCGATGATAAATGGCAGGTTTGATATTTCAATTCTATTCTATCTGAATCAGTCAGACTTGTCAGCAAATTATTACCATGGGTACTCAAATCAATAGTTAAGCGATCAATCAAAAGCACCAGGCAAAATAGTCAGTCAACTGTCCGGGGCTATAGTCGGTAGGGCTTGAATCGTGTTAGTGTGTAAGAGTATTCTTGAGTTTTCGTTAGTTTCCAATTCCTTCACCGGAATAGTGTCCGATGAAAGATTTGATTGACTTGATATTCCATTGATAAGAAACAATATTTGCCTACAACCAGTTTTACCAGTTTTATAAGAAAGACCTTTGAAGGAATGTAGGAGGTTTCCTTTAAATCATCACGACTTGTGGCTACTTCCTACTATAGTATGACAAGGACACAAGAACAAGCCAATTGATTCGATAAATATGTGTTGCACACAAAACACACTTTAGAAAGAGGCCTGGAAGATACTCCCACTCATAAAATCAATGGTCTACAAGATTGGCTCATAGCTTAGGGCATTATCAAATATGCTTTTCCTCTCTTAAACCGTAACAGAGATATACGAGTGGATATATCTTACAGCTTGTTTTCAGATATGATGATCTCGCCTTTAAGACAGTTTTTGTTAAGTTTCATTCCCCATAAATATAGCCGCAAGGTAATCAAAACTAGTTTTCTTTAACAAACTGCAAGCAATCTAGCTTGGAAGGCTACAATATCTTAAACTATCCTTTCAACCAGTATGAGTTATATTGTCGTTAGAGGAATTCCTGCAAGGTTATATTAGGTTCCATTAGCAATCCACATAGAATGCATACATCAGTTAATTTCGCTATTTTGATGGTTCGCAAAAACATTGCTGTAATGTACTAATGCAAATTCTTGAAATTCTGATTCAGCAAATTTTCAGTCCAAAAATTGTCCAATTCCTTGTCGTTGGGAAATTGTAAATAATATAGTGACTTTACGTCACCTTAAGCAGCATTGAATAACGTTTTGTTGTTACAATGGAATGTGATTTATCCAATATTAAACTGAATTAAGATAGTATGAGATGCCAAATAGTTGGTTTTTGTGATTCATATGAGTCAGAATAGGGACTAGGGATTGGGGAGGCCCTATTAGAGGACTGGACGTCAATACCTGTTCTACGAGAGGGTACGGGCAGTGTAGAGACAGTCGGGGGCTGGGGGTGCTAGTGAGGAGACTTACGAATCAGATGTTCGTTAGTTTTTAAATCAGTGGCAGATACACGAATATTAGAAAGGGGGAGTATATAATTATTCCACTTTGAAGCAGTTGGCATTTGCGGTTGCTTTTTTTTGCAATTACTGCAAGCACCTATATTCCTTGCAGCACCCTCCCACAAAAAAGTTTTCGACAGTTTACTTGCATTTTTCCATGGTGCCGCTAGCAAATACTGTATAGTGGAATATGGCCCTAAACAATCATTGCTCAGGTGCATACACCATAGGTACACTATGATACTTTTAGGAAGTTTATATATAAATATATATACACATGATATATATAATGTAAATGTAGGAGATAAATAAATGAGAGTGCATTCTCAGTGCCCAGTCAAGAGAGGAAAGCGAAAACAGCAATGCCAGAATTTTTATTTAAAAAAAAGCTCCCCTATAGAGATATGGATTGTTGGTGAAATTATTATACAAAATGCCCAAACACATAATAGTGAATGGAATTGGCACTCATGACACTTGGCGGGGTATGAACCATTCTGATAAGGGTGAAAGCCCAGCCATTCAGTAACACAAACAGAAATATAATAAAGAAAAGAAAATTGTGTGTCCTCTTAATTACAGCACATACCTTTCCTGCCTTGGCGCCAAGAGTGAGAGTATAGGAGGTGCAACCCTTATATAATTATATGATTACACATACATACATACAGACAGACAGACAGACAGACAGACAGACAGACAGACAGACAGACAGGCAGACAGACAGACAGACATATACATACATACATACTATTATGGTTCACCTTCAGGGGTAAAAGCGGGGCTCTGATTGGTCAGTTGAATGTCCAACTATGGTACTGACCCGGATGTACAATAAAACACAAAATGGACAAAAATGTGCTCATCCATTTGTTGTGTCATCATGACAGAGATCTATATCGAACAGTTTATGTGCAAAGGCATGCTTCTTCTCAGCCACCACGTCACATACTGTTTACAGTAAACCTAACGTTCATTTTTTACCAACTACTATGTATACCTGCAGGCCCGTGCCCAGGGTCTGTTGTGGGGGGGTGGCGAGGTTCCACAAGTGGAACTCTTGCAATAATTTGAACTTGAAAAGGGGGATGGCGAGCAGTAAAAACAGGGTACCAACCAAAGTTCCATTTTCAAATTCCCTGTGTTCTTCCTGAGATTTCCCTTTCCTGCGGCAATTTGTCCTTGTGTCATATTCTCGCAGACGGGCGGAACTGGTTGTCTGATTCCAGCACAAGTAAAATTTGGGCAACACAACAGAAAATCAAATCCCTAATATTTTGGGAGTCAGCAATTTCTGAACCTGGCCAAATTAAATTCCCTGTGTTTTGGCAAAATTTGTAAATTCCCTTTGTTTTGGCAAAATTTGTAAATTCCCTGTTTTCCTTGTTAGGGAATTTTCTCTGTTTTCCCTGTGTGGTTGGTACCCTGTAAAAAGTGGAACTTTTCAATATTTTCCTACTATTTTCATGGATTTCTATATTAAATATTGCAAGGAAAGGTGGAACTTTTGGAAAGATCTCTTCTGTGGGGGGGTGGCCCGCCACCCCCGCCACCCCCCCTGGGTACGGGCCTGACCTGTCGTTGTAAATGCTCTGACAAAACTATAAAGAGTAGTTGTCTTTAGCTCCTCTTTACATCAAGTTCCTTGATTGATCACCTGAGAGTCGGGTTCTGACGTCAAACACCGTGTTTTAAAAAAGTCATAAATGTCCTAGGATCTCTCCTCTTGGTGGAAGGCCTGCCAAAACGTTTAGTAACAGCATACTGATGTCATGTTAAATTTGTACCTTATTCTGAAGTCGTTGGCATGTCTCTTAAATCATTACAAGTTGTACATTGAAACGATAATTACTTGTGAAACTTTCCCAGTAGTTAATTTTAAGTGAGAAGTTAACCTGACAATCCTGGGATGCAAGGATCTGTGGGTTAGAGTTCAGATACCCTCAGAAACCTAGATGGTGTTCTGGGTGGTCCTTACGCCACTACAAACTGGTGTTGACCAAATGGATAACCTGGTGCTTTTGAAAAGTTGGTCTTTTTTTGTTCCTGACATCAGAAGGCCGTAGTCTATTATAGTAGTAGTAGTAAATTTTTACTGACATTTGAAAAGCAGAAGTCATATAAGATTTATATGTCTTTTATGTCTTTTATGTCTTTATGTGTCTTATATGCTTATATTATAAGGCATGACAAAAGCTACAACGTGGCTGTAACAAATTGACCACACAGTATAACCAGGTCGCAGACCCCTACAATGTGATCATGATCATGTCAGTGTAATTGGGTAAAACGCAGTGGGAAACAACTTAAGACTTGCATAATAACATTTTTTATCCCAGTCATATCATGGAGACAATTTCTTAGGGCGTACCTCAAACCATTGTGTTTCATGTTTGATAATGGCATAGAGATTGTTTGTTGGGGTAGTTTAACGTTCGGTCAACCACACAAGGTTCTGGTCTAGAGAAAAATTGCAAATGTCTTGTATTGCACTCCATCTCGTATGTCTCATATCACAGAGGAAAGTTCTTCAATAATAGAAGAAAACACTTTAAAACAGCTCACCATGTTATGTAGTGTAATGGCATCCTTTAAGGCCTGTTTCCATCAAACACGTTATGCTAATGACCATGAACGACAGTGAACGATTTACAAATTGTTTGTTGTCTTTAGTAAAATCATTTAGTGGAAACACGAAAGACATTTGTGAATGACTGCAAACAACATTTGTGAACAACGAAAGCGAACGATTCACTAACAACCTGTTTAATATTTCTGGACAACAGATGCCAATGATTTTTTCAAGAGCAATTAAAAGCTATTAAATCATTGTTACCAATGTTTTCTATCTCTAGTCATTGGAAATAGATGTCTCAGAATCGTCCAATTATTGTTGTTCGGTGCAAACAACAAATCTTTTATTTATAAAAGATTTTTACAGCCGACAATTTGGTGATGATTAAAATTTTTACAGTTGTGTGCAATTTTCGTCTTTTCCCAACAAAAATTGTTTGGTGGAAACCCGCCTTAAGACAACCGGCCGGTCTGGTCGTCCCCTCTCAGCAGGTGAATGGGCCTGTAGCCGGGGCTGCATTAATGTTGGCTGTTTTTGTGACTCATATGAGTCAGAACAGGGACTGGGGACTGGGGACTGGGGTGGTCTTATTGGACAGGTGGTTGTCAATACCTGTTCTACGAGAGTAGGGGGAGTGTTGAGATAGTGGGGGGGGGGGGGGGGGAGAGCTGCTAGTGAGGAGATGGAAAGCATTGGACGTAACAAGATATTCGGTATATTTTTAATCAGTGGCAGATCCACGAATATTAGAAAGAGGAGTAGCTTCAGTAACCTTCTGGGCATGGGAATTTAACATTAAAAAGATACATTTTGACCAAAAATGATCTATCACAGGCATATATTCTGACCTACCTTTCCCCCTCCCTTCCTTTTGGTGCATATGCACCGAACTGCCAACACATGAACATACCCCGAACACCTAGATAGTTGTTGTCGTAGGTCTAATGAGACTAGCGAAGATTCTAATCTACTTTGGCTGTTTGTGAAAATAATACAATAGCGGACAGGAGGCGGGGCGCAATTCAATTTGGCATAGATATATCGAGATAATTTGAATTATTGATCAGCATGTCTATGAAGGGAAATGCAAATATAAGAGGTATGGATTTCACATGATTTGGACTTGACATGTCATACTTATGACAAAGGGTTTTCATAATGTCTTGTATTGCAAACAATTTGAGCTGTCATAACATTATTATGACTGCGCTCAAATTCCAAATCACAGTTCGTCTTTTAATTCTCTCTACCACTGATAGGCAGTTTCTTGAGTTACACCTGCAGGTGAGCCTAGAACAGGAAGCATGCTGGGTAATATGTCGCAAACACTATGTATTTTGCATAGAAATGTTCATATATTATACAATTATTCATAGATCAACATTCAATAAAACTAGCCATCATTAGTTTTTAAGTTAGTATCATTATGATTATGTTTAATATTTCATGAGTTGTTTGAAAATATGATAACTACAGATGGATATAGATAACATATTTGTATATTTTCTATAGTTTTTCAAGTGGTCTTGTCGACAAAATTAATGGAAATTATCCTGCACGTGCAGAAAATACTAGAATTTAGTTATCCGTGGTCGGGAGAATCCAAGCACTTGGCCTGCTTATTTTCGTGCCTAGTACTACGGACCACTTGACGTTTCCTTCCCCGTCCCACGTAGTTTCCCACCGTCCGTAAAAAAGCCCTTTATTATTGCCAACAAAAACTGGTCCGCGCGTTCCCGTGGGTGGCGGGCCGTGGCCGCTTGTTTTTCGCTGGTTGCCTGGTGACCAGTAGGAATAATCAATATGTAACGGTCGTGTCCTGCATTTTGGCGGGTATCGCTTTTTGAAACTCATTGATATGGAGATCATGACACGGAACCGTGAGAGTTTGTAAAACGCCAGCGTTAGTCTTTTTTTTAAAGTTCTCCTCAAGCCTGTATTCCACTAGGAGATTTTAACTATCTGGAACTTGGTGGTTTTTTTTTCAAGATCTTTACAACAAATATGAGAGGAACCCATGCATGCTACATACCCCGGCAAGCAGCGATGTAACAGTCATGTTCTGCAACCATACTGGTTTCGTTAAGGCCCGTTCGCAGTGGAAAATTCAGTACATGTGATCTCTTGCGACATTTATCGTTTGCAATTCTGGTACAAACGATAATGCAAACGACACATCTGCAAGCGATCAGATCCAACATGTTGGATCAAATCGTCTGAATTCCAGACTATTCAGGGCTGCAAGTATTTGAGAAAAATATCGTTTGCAATCAAACGGCGAATGCAATTTCTTCAATTTCGCTTACATGCAATAATTTTATTGGCCCTCAGACAATCGTCTTCTCCATACGATAAATATTTCGTCCCTATCAGCCACGGCGAATGGACCTTGAGTCTGTTACTTGTTAGAAGCAGAACCTAACAGAACGTTGCCGCACCATTATTATAACTTCCCATTCTTGTCTGGGCACCATGTGAACGAGAATATGGAATTATTTCTACTGATATATAAGATGTCTATATTTAATCCTTATTGCCACTTGTGATTTCTGAAATTGCGAGTAAAACAGGGGCAGATCTAGAGGGGGGATTCTGGGGGTTCTGGGGCTCCTGACCCCTCCTTTTGGTGGATGCCCAAACTATAAAAAAGGAGGGAAAATGCCGCACGCATGTATACACGCGATTGCACGTGGTTTTAGCACTTAGCCCTTATACTGACCCCCTCTTTCGAAAATCCTGTATCCGCCCCTGGTGAAATCGGGTAGTGGAATATGGCCTTTATTTTCTGTCTTTTTTCCTGCGGCCACTAGTTGTGTCACCAAGGCTTGCACTACCCACGCGTAGGACGTCCTGAAGCGGAACTCTCTTTACGCCAGGTTTTTTGTCAGTTATTTTAGTTATTTTACGTTTTATGTGGTTGAATTTATAGAAGTGGATAAACCGGTGGGAAAATGAAACACCGTTCACGTTCATGTTCAACCAACGCACATCGAACGTAATAGAGACTGTGTACATGGAGAAAGTCGATTATATATGATTCATAACGTAAATTATAAAACTAGAATTCGTCACAATCATGTACCTGTAGAGAGACCAATATTCCCGGCGCTCTTTACAACGAGGACTTTTTTCATCTAGGGTACCCAGAAACGTGTATATTACAGGCCCGTACCCAGGGGGGGGGGGGGGAGGTGGGGGTGGTGGGCCCCCCCCCCCCCCCCCCCACAGAGCACAAGTCATAATTAGTTCCACCCAGGTGGAAATGTTTCCTTCTTCAAAATCTTTATATTCAAAAATTACAGGAAAGGTTCTTGTGAAACACTTGAACTAAAATATTCTTTTCCTTTATGATAACCTTTGAAATGCCACCAAGATACTATCTGGTTAATTCAACAGTTAAGAGCCCCAATCAACCCTAAAGTATATATGTGTACTAAAGAAAAGCTGATTTAATTAACCACATGATTCAGTACACATATACTGTTATGATAAAATCAGCTACCTTGGTCCTAGTTTTGTATTTTGAAAAATTAAATAATCATGATGTTAAATAAATATACATCCCCCACTATTGCCATTGGGGTTGCCCCACTATTTTCATATTCAAATCTAAATAATTATTGCTTGATGCAAATTTTTATGACTATGTATGTATATACATGGGACATGCTCTACTCCCAATTATACAATAAAATTGTACATGCAACTTATGAAGTATTTTCCCAATATTACTTCCCAAAAAATATAGAAGAGTTCCACTTTTTGGAACTCACCACCCCCCCCACCGCCAACCCTGGGCACGGCCCTGGACTGTGTATCATATTATATAGATATTACGCTGAAGCCTGTCAACAAGGTAATCTCAGGAAGGAATCCACGGAACTTTACATCCATTGAGTTTATAATCTAAAATGAGAATTAGTGATTATGTAAGGAAAAGTAAATATGCAGTGATATTTAGACACAGTTTCTCTTTTTTAATTTGACATTGGACTTAACTTTACCCACCAGTGACGTTCAATGATGTCATACGTTGGCACGAGAGATAGGGACCTCCAACCTGGAGCACTCAGCCCATGGCCAGATAAGCCAGTCACTGGTAGTAGAAATAGATTCAGTACAAAAGAAAAGCGGGCCATCAAAACTCAATATGATACATCAAATTTTATATATGAAAATATAAATTATTTTGAAAATAAACTTGAGAATTCATACGTTTCTCCTGATCCTTGCTGGTACTCCTCCAACCCACCAAACCCACACACCAACCCACAATCTCACACACATTTCCACTTACACTAGCACTTCCACACATTCTCATATTCACACACAAACACTCGTACACTTAATTCACACATATATTCACACATACTCTCACACACACTTACGTGCATACACATACACTCACACACACTCTCAGGCACACTTACACACACTCACACACACACACACACACACATTCACACACTTACACACTCTCACTCACACACACACACTGTCCTATTTGCACTACGTTTTAACTTTCTTCTTGCCATCACCCTATCTCAAATAAATCACGCACTGATTTTTGTCAAACAAGTGATCCTGCACTTTAAGTCCACACTTGTGTTGTCACGTATTGTGTACTGTAGGCCCTATTAAACTACACGACTCTGAGCTTCGGTATCGGCATGGTATGATGATATTACAGAAAATGTACACACACAAGTGATACAATTGTTTGAAGTTGGCAATTTGAACTATTTTATACATGTACAACAAAGTACATTATCTCCTATATGTGTGATTTTAGTGGTGTACCCAGGGGGGAGGGTTCCAAGGGTGTCCGGAACCCCCTCAGATTTCTCAAAGTTTATGTGATTTAACTATAAATATAGAAAAATAACTGGTCAGAACCCCCTTACTTATGCATGGAACCCCCTTCATTTACCTGGAACCCCCTCAGATTTTATAGCAATATGATGGTGTACCCAGCCGGAGGTGTGACCTTATAATAACATTGCAGCAACGTTCTTGGTTGGTTCTTGTTATGTTCTTTTGATGACTCCCAATTACGTCGCTTTAACTTTCTTCTGTGAAATTGCACTGCGACGTTATCATAATACTCTGCTTATGTTCTTCATCTTAAACAGAATTTTCTTATTACATTCTGTTTTGGTATCGTTCTAACCTCACAAAAAAATAATGTTACAACTAATTCTAATTTGGTTAGGTTTCAACCTCACCGTCAATAACCTAATTGTTACGTGCCATTTTAGTAAGTAACAAACTGACTAAAAACGTATGGTTGCAGAATGTTTCTGCTTATATAATAAGTCGTATGCTGGCTGGGTATGTAGTGTAAATGTAGTGCAATACCACCTTGACTACACCTTTATCCCCCCCTCAGTCCCCCCCCCCCCAACCCCCCCCCCCTCTCCCTACCTCCTCGTGTCCAGTATTCTCACCACTACCTGTCAACCTGTGACAGTCAATACTCTACCTCTAGGTCTCACTACCCTGAATCCACCCATTAATATTCTGTTTTTTCCCACGCGTCTCTTTGGGCCGATTCGGTAAACAAGTGCAACCCATGCCACTTATAAAGCTGGTTCAGATCTCACGATCCACCACAGAGCACATTATAAAGTCATATACCGTGCAATCTCAGTGTCTCTCAAACGCTTTCTGAAACATTGTCAAATTGTATTTGTTAAGAAATATTTGTTAAAATGCTGGTAATAAAAGTTCTAGACAGTGTATGAGAGATTATTTGATGTAAAAGCCTGGCGTTTAAAGGCGTTATATTCCAATGATTTTGAAAAACAAATGAGTAGATATCCATCTTGTTTAAGCAGATGACATTTGTTAACATTCGTGTGTTTTGTTGGGAAGGGAATAGATTTCATAAAGATGTCGGTTGATGTTATGTTATTAGGTATAAGCTATTATATGATGGGATATGCATATGCTTGACAGTAATAGATTTACTTGGTACGTTTTTTTGTGTTACTGCCTGACTTGTTTAGAAACAACAACCACACAACCACATAGAAACAAACACAGCAATCGACTATAACTATGATAAGAATAAGAATTCCATTTGTGTTCTGATAGCATCGTGAGCATTGTTGCATGGCAAATAAGAAGGTGAATAAACTCTAATTGACTGCAGTGGTTCAAGCTTTTAGTGTTGTTGGTTCATCGTATGAGGCACATTTTATTTCTCTTCTGTTGTATTTTTATCTTGTAATCCTCTTTTATCACCTCACCTGAATACCTTGTTGTCAAGTCAGACTCACATATAAAGTCCCACAGGTTAATGCTAAACCGTCAGGTTGATATATTTCACTTTGTTAGAAAAGTGACCTCGGATAAAAAGCTCACATCAGGATCTACATCTCTGTCACAACCATAAGAGTTAAATATGTCCTCCCATTCTTCTTCTGGGTACAATGTATAGATCCACACGCCTTTAGTATACAGGACGACTGAAAGGCCTGTAAATCTAACTCCCACACAGACAGTTCTCTGTGTACCTGTAATAACTTCTATTCTTCTATTTTTTTGAAGGAAGATGGTTTCAACACTAATTCACTCAACAGGCTCAAATGCAGGATAAGCAGACTTTGCGATTTGTAGGTGCACTTTAGTAGAGTAGGTTGGCAGGATATGTGTTCAAACTAAATTGTATCAGATACTAGTTGAGTTATTATGCAATTAAACAGAGGCTTATAGTAGAGCAGAGGGAAGGCAGAAAAGTGCTTATTTCCAGAGTTGAGGTTGCCGAAAAAGTAACAGGCAGAGACATATATCAAAAAATTCCTAACATTCTGAACTTTTCAAAAACCTTCGTAGCCGGATTCAACTCTTATGGGGTTTTTCAAAATGGCCGCTCAAACATGAAGAAATGTTCCTAAAAGCTAGGCCTTCTAATATCATACCAATAGCTGTACCTTCACCACTGTCTATCTTATCATGTTGAAATTGATGGTAGGGTAATAGGAATATGTGGTGCAAAAAATGGTTTTTATTCAGATGACCCTAGTCAAGGTCAAGGTCATATAAATAGAGGTCAAAGTTGAAAAAATTGATAATTTTCTAAATTAACTTTTTTCTAAATGCTCTAGTATATAAGATTTTAACAACACAAGCACAAACATATGTTTAAACAATCCCTACATTCTACGCTTTTGAAAAACCCTCGTAGCCGGATTCAAATCTTTTGGGTTTTTTCAAAATGGCCACCCAAAGCTGAAAACATGTTACAAAATACCAGGCCTCCAAATATCATACCAATAACTGTAACTTCACAACCATCTATCTTATCATGTTGAAATTGATGGTGGGGTAAGAGGATTATGTGGTGCAAAAAATGGTTTCTATTCAGATGACCCTAGTCAAGGTCAAGGTCACATGAATACAGGCCAAAGTTGAAAAAAGCTGAAAATTTTCAAAGTTAACTTTTGTTTCATCCTCTAGTGCATGAGATTTTAACAGCACAAACACACACACATGTCAAGACAATCCTTACATTATGGGCTTTTGAAAAACCAACGTAGCCGGATTCAAGTCTTTTGGGTTTTTCAAAATGGACACTCAAAACTGAAAATATGTTCCTAAAATATAGGCTGCAAATATCACACCGATAACTGTAGCTTCACAACTATCTATCTTATCATGTTGAAATTGATGATAGGGTAGGAGGATTATGTGGTGAAGAAATTAGTTTTTATTAACGTGACCCTGATCAAGGTCAAGGTCACATAAGTACAGGCCAAAGTTGAAAAAACTGACAATTTTTAATGTTATTAATTTTCTAAATGCCCTAGTATATCAGATTTTAAGAGCACAAGCATATACACATGTCAAAATGATCCCTATATTCTAAGTTTTAGAAAAACCCATGTAGCCAAGTCCAAGTCTGTTTGGGTTTTTTCAAAATGGCCACCCAAAACTGAAAACATGTTCCTAGAATCTCGGTCTTCAAATATTCCACCAACTACTGTAGCTTAACAACCGATTCTCTTATCATGTTGGTGTTGGTTAAAGTATTTATATTATGGTGCACAAGCTGGTTCCTATTAAGATTATCTCAGTCAAGGTCAAGGTCAAATAAATACAGGCCAAATTTGCTAAACAGATAATTTTTAAAGTTTCCTTTTTTCCTGATTCCTTGGATATAGTAGCCTTTAATTGTTCCTTTAATGTTTTGTCTCCAGATGATGTGCAGGACACATATATTAATTTGCTATATCATATTGAGTCAAAATTGATGTTATGGTCATGCAATTATGCAGTTATGCAAAGGTCATGGTCTTCAGCTGTTGAAAATGTTTCTGTTCAATGTATATGATGATTCCACACTTATTCTGATATATTTTGGAATCCATTTATCCAATTTTATATTGGTGATGAAATCAATATATATTATTACTTGAATGGATTTCCATAATTTTTGTTATCATGAAGAGAGGCATTTGGATTACAATAATTTCTCCTGAAGTAGGGCACTTACAAGTGAGACAAACTTTGTTTTCTTATAGCAATAGATAATAATACCTTTAACAAAACAGCATTTGATATGCGACAACATTGTTAAAAATAGGTGAGAACTGTACATAAGACTTATATTCAGGAAATTGAGTGATTTATTTATGACATGTAAATTTAAATAACAGTTTACTTGAACACAGACAGAGATCATTGGCTTTGGTTGTCACAGCATATGCCATGGATTTATGAGTATGTCAAGCCTTTTTTGTAAAAATGAAAAATAAATCTTTTAAACAATTTAATGCAAAAACCTTTTTTTATTTAACTTTTGGTCGAGACTATATGTCTCAATAATGTATTAATTTGCCAGGGTCACAATTCTATTTCTATAATTTTACAGCATAGTTATATCATAGTCCATATTACAGTCTGAACTCCAGCATAGAATTTATCTATTCAGAACTCTTTTCACTTTATACAGGGATCTTCACTGAAAAATATTTTGAGTATCAAATGCCTTCTCTGGCAATATTCCAAGAGTCAGTTTCTTGAAATTAGTTGGCATTTTGTACATTAACTGATATATTAAAAATACATTAATATGTTTAGCCTAATGTAAGAATTAAATTCCTTAGGTGGGAATGGCCCATCCTGCATGCCCAGGAATATCACTGTTATAGCATAGACTTATCTTTGATAAAGGAATGTTACACAACTGGCTGAGATATTTATTTTGACAAAATAGGCTTGTCATAATTACAAAACTCGCCATGATGAGAATATGATCCTGATGACCATCAACTCCAGTGAACTGTTATATAATAATACTGTTATTCTTCATTATCAAAAGTCACTCTGATAACTTTACTCTACTAAGAAATTCATAAGTTTTTCAATGTTGGCCTGTATTTATGTGACCTTGACCTTGACTAAGATCACCTTTATAAAAACTAATTTTTGTACCAGATAATCCTATTACCTACCATCAATTTCAACATGATAAGATAGATAGTTTTGAAGTTACAGTTTTTTGGAGCATGTTTTCATCATTGAGCAGCCATTTTGAATGAAAACCCTTAAGAGCTGAATCTGGCTACATGAGTTTACAAAAACCTCAGAATGTAGGGAGTGATTTGATATATGTCTTTGTCTGTTGTTGTTGTTGTTGTTGTTGTTTAAATCTCATACATTTGGGCATAAGTTAACTTTAAAAATCATCTGTTTTTGCAACTTTGTGTTGCATTCATGTGACCTTGACCTTGACTGAGATCACCTTAATAGAAATCATTTTTTCCACTGTAACATAATTTTCTTACCTTTTTACCTATTTCAACATGATAACATAGACAGTTGCTAAGTTTCTGTTATCGGTATTTGCAGCCTAGATTTTAGGAACATGTTTTCAGTTTCGAGTGTCCATTTTGAAAAAACCCGAAAGACTTGAATCTGGCTACATGGGTTTTTCAAAAGCTCATAATGTAGGGATTGTTTTAACATGTGTGTGTGTTTGTGTTGTTAAAATCTCATGCACTAGAGGATGGAGAAAAAAGTTAACTTTGAAAATTTTCAGCTTCTTTCAACTTTGGCCTGTATTTATGTGACCTTGACCTTGACTAGGGTCATCTGAATAGATACCATTTTTTGCACCACATAATCCTCTTACCTCACCATCAATTTCAACATGATAAGATAGATAGTTGTGAGTTACAGTTATTGGTATGATATTTGAAGGCCTAGTATTAAGTAACATGTTTTCAGCTTCGAGTGGCCATTTTGAAAAAAACCAAAAGATTTGAATCCGGCTACGAGGGTTTTTCAAAAGCTTAGAATGTAGGGATTGTTTAAACATATGTATGTGCTTGTGCTGTTAAAACCTCATACACTAGAGCATTAAGAAAAAAGTTAATTTTGAAAATTATCAGTTCTTTCAACTTTGACCTGCATTTATGTGACCTTGACCTTGACTAGGGTCATCAGAATAGAAACCATTTTTTGCATCATATAATTCTTATACCCTTCCATCAATTTCAACATGATAAGATGGATGGTTGTGAAGTTGCAGTTATTTGTATGATATTTGAAGGCCTAGTATTTTGTAACATGTTTTAAGCTTCGAGTGGCCATTTTGAAAAAAACCAAAAGATTTGTATTCGGCCACAAGGGTTTTTCAAAAGCTCATAATGTAGGGATTGTTTAAACATATGTATGTGCTTGTGCTGTTAAAATCTCATACACTAGAGCATTTAGAAAAAAGTTAATTTTGAAAATTATCAGTTTTTTCAACTTTGACCTCTATTAATGTGACCTTGACCTTGACTAGGATCATCTGAATAGAAGCCATTTTTTGCACCACATAATCCTCTTATCCTACCATCAATTTCAACATGATAAGTTCGATAGTTGTGAAGGTACAGCTTTTGGTATGATATTTGAAGTCCTAGTTTTTAGGAACATGTCTTCATGTTTCGGCGGCCATTTTGAAAAACCCCATAAGAGTTGAATCCGGCTACGAAGGTTTTTGAAAAGTTCAGAATCTTAGGAATTTTTTGATATTTGTCTCTGCCTGTTACTTTTTCGGCAACCTGAATCTGAGATCTTTGGCCCACATCTGCTCTACTATTACCAACCAAAACTGTGTGTCACACCATAGCTAACGATTGCAAACACTATAAGTGTCGCAATATTTTTACGTAGGCCTGTTTCTTATTGTCTATGCTGTTTACTTTAAGTACATTGATTTTAATTTCGACAATCCAAGTATTAAAACCATTATAAAAGTCTGAAACATAATGAAAATAAAATCGCATATTTGGCAGCATGAAAAACAGACGGCGTATTACAGGCTAACCTCCCGACTCGTGTTGACAGAGCACACAGCCGTATCCTATAACCCTTTTCTTTTCCTCCCACCTCAATGCTGTAGTCGATGCTCTAACAGGTCTCACGTATTAGGACAAGCCTCTCGTACAATATTTGCTCATCTTCTGTTTGCCTGGCCTGAAAAAAGCTTCTAGCAGATGGCGATGTGGTGTAGGGGATGGTAGGGAGTATTAGACAGTTAGGGGTTGGGCGTAGGTGAAGAAAAAAAACATGACTGCTAACTTTTGCAGGAAGGGCGCACATTCTGTGACGTGGAACATGAAGTCTTCATGACATTGACAACTGGGGTGACTTGTTCTGCGACATGGCACATAAAGTCATTGATAGTATCATATTGGGATCTGCCTTTCTTAAGTTAATGAGAGGTAGGTGTTAGTTATACTGTGGCTGCTGGTACCAATGATGAATCTTGGATATCAGGTTGGAGCCAAGTTATTCATTCCTGATCACATGTACATATCCAATGTACAATGTCCAGCGTATTACAGATGTTACAGCTCACAATAGTCCTTGATTCTGTTGAAATACAATTTTGTGTGGTAAAATGCCCAGTCGTGTTATAGTGTCTGTACAGTTTGGCCTGTGGGTGTGCTCTCCCTCCAGTGGACACTAGTGCCTTCCCAGCAAACACACAACGTTCAGACAACGTTGTGCAACATTACCTTTTTACAACATTGTGAGGAAAACGTTGTAGCAACGTTGCTACAACCTAATATACAACGTTAATTTATAACATACAGACAACGTTTCAAAATAATGTTGTGACAACGTTATTTCACAGCCTGGTGACAATGTTGCTTTCATAATGTTGTCACAACGTTTTAAGGCAACTTTAAAACAACATGTAGGTGGCACCACTATCTAAAAATTATCAAATTTCAAAAACGTTTTTCTATTTTGGCCTTTTAAGTTGATAATTTCAATTAACACAAGTTATGTTCTCAAACAAAGTGCATAATTATGGTTTCCTGAAATATTCATATCCAAAATGTTTAAAAGATATCAAAATAGGAGGGGAATTTGAATAAAGGCTCAAGTTAAACACCTTTTTTGAAGTTAGCCATTTTGGTACAGTCTATTCAGTCTTGAAGCTTTCATTGCAAATGCAACAGGTCATTAACCTGACGTGATCAAACATATATAATAATTTTGTTGGTTTTTAAAAGCAAATGCATTCTGAAATCACAAATATGGGATCATTAATAAAGATGTTTTATATATATATATATATATATTATAAGATATTTGTATTATGTTTGTACATGGTTTGTTTTACAAAAGTGCAAATCATCAATGCTAGGGAACAGGGATATGGCACTACAAATATATTACACAATTTAAATAATATTCTTGAGTATCAGACGCATTATTTTAAAGAAAGAAAGGGGTCTACAAAAGTAAATGTCAAGGTTGTAAAAAGGTTGTAAAATGGTAACAATACAACGTTGTGAACAACGTTGCTACAACCTTTCTGGGAGTCCACAAATTTACGTTGTGAAAACGTAATTTTGCAACGTTGTTACAACCAAAGTTTAACGTTGTGGCAACGTTGTAACAACGTGAAATTGTTAGCTGGGTTTCTCCTATAGGCCTACTGCCCTGTCCAGTGCTGACGTCGACCTACCGATTTCATTAATATTGATAAGTCATCATATTACCTTTCAATGAGATTTCCATACAATCTTGTACAAATTAATCCAATGTACGAATTTAACACTATGGCAATAGCTTGCCTTGCTGGGTCAAACAGGGTTCCTCAAATAACAAGGATATCCTTTATATGTAAATACAATATTTCTGAAATACCTCAGAATTTTGTTGAAAGAAGATAGCTAAGATACAGGTTCGCTTTATTTACAGTCCACATTGATTATTATCGCATCTTTGATATCTTAGACCTTATCTTAATTGCAGAAATCATACAGATTTCAATTCATCCAATATTTGTTGAACGTCTCTAACGCTTCATTTACACTGAAAGTAAGATCAACTAAAAGAAACCTAGCGTTTTAGACAAATAATTGAGAGATTATTGAATAATTATTGAAAGAGACACACTCGATACAAACATGTGTCTTTAGGTATGAGTGTAGGCTCTGGCTAATAATTATGTATGTCCTCTTCTTATCATTTCTAACTCCTATAATTCAAACAAGAACCCTATAGTGCTTGTTCTACCGGAGGATACCACGATAAAGAAAGGCCTTGGATTGTGATAACAATGTAAAACATTCAACAAGATTCATTATCCTTTGTGTCCGCCAGAGGTACACTTGGCAACCCATGATGTACATTTATTTTTACTAATCTTAGAGAGGAGGGGGTAGTCATTGTTTACCGTGTAACACAGAGAGGTATTTTTGAGCAGTCCCCTTTGGGAGATTACACACTCAGCAATGTTCACGGGTTGGGGAGCCCCGGGGGGCCACTGACTCCTTGAAGGTTATAGACCTTTTTCATTTCACCTTCCCTAAGACAAAGAGTGTGTCAATACCAGGAAATATACACAAACAAAACACCAGAATTGCGTAGAAACGACAAGATGTCATATGTTTTTGTTTATGAAATATTTGTAGTAAAAATATGTTTTTATCTCTGTATTGTAATAATGATGTAATTCACAGCTCCCTTCTTTTTGCCTAAAAAATGGTTGACCACCCCTCAATTTGACATTCACCGACCCCACTTCGCCGGTCCGTTTGGCAATGGGTACCTTACCAAGTCCAAGTGCCCCCTTCCCCCCCCCCCCCAGGTTGGTGCTCCTCAGACTTAAGCCCCCACATTGAGTGTGGTGTCAGTGTCAGGGCTGTAAAAAGGATTAACATACAGGAAGAGATTAGTGTCTGACTTCTGTACAAATTCCCCATGCATTAAATCGGATTTAATGAAATGTAATATTCATGTGGGCCGTGTCGTCCCAGGGGCGGATACAGGATTTAGGAAGGGAGGTTTCGCATATATGACCTAAGCCCTAAAACGTTGTGCATTTGCGCGTACATGTGGGCATTTTTTCTTTTGATCAGGTTCAAGTGTGCATCTCATAATCCCCCCTTTTTTCTTTAGTGTGTGGCCAAATATTAGGTTTTTTTAAATATAAATCTATATAGTTACCCTGGAGATGTGGCCAGGACCCTTTTTGATATTGGCGCCTCACCATTCCAAATTCCAGGATTTCTTGATCCACCCCTGTCCATGTCTTGTTCTCCCAGGCAAGCAGCAATGTAACAAGCATGTTCTGCAACTGTACTTTTTTGGTTTTGTAACCTACCCAATTTTCATGTAACGGTTATGTTATTTTAGGTAAAGTTGAGACTTAATAAAAAAAGAATGTTGTAATAATATTATTATAACAAGAAAGAACATTACAAGAATGTCATAATTACTGTGTCATGTGGCAATGTTAGGTTCTAAAGATGTTTTTGGGTGCCATCAAAATAATGTGAGACGAACCAAAGCAGAACTAAACAAAACATTGCTGCAACGTTATAATAACGTCATATTTTTGCTTGGGGTGCTTCTGTGTAAATGAAGCTTGATTCTGAGTGTCATTGTGGTACGAGACGGAGGAGTTATGTGATGTTTTTTATCCTCCTTCTTGTAATCTCTCTATCAACCACTCACAATTAAATGTACTTTTCCGGATCAGTACTACTACAAAAACTAATGAAATGAAGTAAAGTTGAAATGTGATTCACATGAAGGATTGTGGGAGGGAATATTATATGACATCTGCTGATGATAAAAACATGTTGTTGTAGATTGTATAATTACAGCGTTGAGCTGCCACTTCAATCCTTAAGTTGAAAACCATGTCCTTCCTGATAACCAACAATGCCACATACATTGCCATGTATTCCAACACAATATTCTACTTAAAGTTAAACCAGCATTTTGTTTGTATGACAGCAATGGTCCTATCCGTGTGACCGGAAGAACATGTACCTTATGTGAAGTTGCTGATAATGGAAAAAACATTTAAGTGCCTCTTATGGAATACATATCATATATTTTATCTTTAATGTCGTTTAAGGAATCGCTTCAGAATCAGGTCATGTTGTATAGGGCGCCACCTGACTAAGAATCGTCACTATTAATCACACTAGTAAACGGCAGGTGCATTTCGATGCGGGAGAAATAGGTTAAAAAATAGGCATGTTTTTGGAGGATGACATCTGCTTAGGCTGAGCACAATTAATTCCCACCGCAGGTAAACAAGAACGTCACCCAGCCCCATCCCCATCTCACAGCGCTAAGGACGTAATCAACTAGCCGATTTTGACCACCGCTTGTTGCCAAAGACAATACGTGTTCATGATTAACAAATATTTCCATCGCCGATTTTTGGAATCGGGAGTAAAATTGGCTAGTGGAATACAACCGATCGTTTTGCCCCGAATTTTATGATTTTATGATTTCTGAAATCGGTAGGGAAAAAAGGGGAAAAAAAGGTCTTTACGATAGTGTCCCGTTAATGGTCCGTGTCAGGCGTACGAAAAGGGAGTTTCAGGAACTTCAATACACCATATAACATAAACGTAACATTTATCAATTATTTAAGCTTTTATTAATTATTTCAATAGACGATTGTTCTTATGTCAAGTTAATTAACTATCATTTACTTTCTTGATATTATCAAACAATTGTATATTTTGTCCTCTAGAATATCCTAAGGTTTAGAGATACGTTGGCGTAACGATATGCGTCATGCAGGGTTCCTAAAACTCCCTATTGATAACGCTCAACGTAAATGACATTGTATTGTCGGTAGGTCTCTCTGAGAATATAATGCAAACCGGGCTTAAACTACTTCTGTAATCTGTAAGCGGATCGGTAACACCGCCGTTTGGTAACCACCACAGGGTAACTACACCAATTAATGCACTTAACACTGTTTCATACTTTTTTTCCTTTCTGTTCCAGGCACACTGAATGCGTCATCAAGCCACCATAATTAATCATAAGAGCGATAGGTCTCACTACATAAAATCCCTCGGCGATATTAATATTAATCTAAATGGTCTGGTCATAAGGAGCGGTCACCCATGGCTACTGGTCGTACCTGGAACCAGAACTGACTTACCGGAGGTGGCACATGTTACAGAGAACTCGAGATAAATACTACATCTGATAGAAATGAGACTACCCTAGGACCCGTCATAACATCGTACGGATACTATTGTATGTGTCGTGGGTATTTATAACCTACGTATACTACTGGAGGTTAGACAGGCTCTTCTCAGTGTTCGACTCTGTGATGACCTACCTTCCTGAAGGAAGGATATTTAATATGTGAACCTGAAACAAAAAGTGTCAATATAAAGATAAGTACAAGTAGACAACACTGAAACTGTGCTGCTAAATTTCTATGAGGAAGTAGCAATTTACCGAATCAACGGTAGGATACTACAAACCATTCAAACATTCCTGCAGAGCCCTCTGGTGGAGGTTTTCAGAACCAGGATGTGAGCCACTCCCGGGCCACGAGTCACTCCCCCACCTGCCGCCAGGGGTCAGGCCAAGGTAACCTGAGACCTGTGACGCTTGACCCTTGACCCTTGACCTGTGAACTGTGACCTATGACCTGTGAACTGTGAGCTGTGAGCTGTGAGCTCTGTTCACCATGAGGTCGTCTAAGAGACTGTCCCTAGGCCTGGCTAACGGCACCAAGGACGGGCCCAGCGCCGACGACGAGAGCTTCCAGCACTTCGCCGAGAAACACTTCCAGGTGGGTTTGAGTTTCAATTTTAATTTACTGTGTTTTGTGTGTTTTTGTTAATGATATAAAAGTGTGTGGACAAGATGTATTGGAAAGGTATGATGCCTAGAATGAAAGAGCAGTGGGGAGGCGGGGGGGGGGGGTGTCGGTAAATGGAAACTAATCTATTTGGTTTGAAAATCCCAGATACAATGTAATTCAGAGGGAGCTAATAAGCCCATCCATGTTCACATAAATATCAAGGTTTATCCTGGAATATGATTACACGGGCATCTTGGTTGATCCCCCAAAGACAGTACCATAAGACAAAATGGACCAGCTCAACTTGGTTAATAAAATGGTTGGCTGTGTTCTAAATGTTCTAGAGTGTAGTCAAATATAAAAGCCTTTAGCTTATCCAGGGGAACCTATGCTAAAACCTATCAGTAAAATCCATTATGTCCAACCCCTTATTACCTTGAAATAATCCGGCAGCCAAATCTGTAGATCTATGTAAATTGATAAAATCTAAGAAGTTGTAATGTTTAAACAGTACTTAGAGATTTAGATAAAAAGGTTTTGCCCGTACCAGTGACCTTACTTGGGGAGATTAGGATGGTTTACTTGATGTAAATTGCCCAACCCCCGGGACATTTTGGATTGACCAACTGTATTTCTTTAATGAACATGAAGATACAAACCATTCAGTAACTCCACCATGTATGGAGGTACCCAAATAAACCTCATACTCCGACATATAAACATAACCAGGAAGACATTGCCAAGCAGGAAACGCAATGTAGTACAACATATTACCGTCCTAGTGGAACAGTGTTTAAATACAGAGTTAAAAAGTCTTTTAGGAAGTAGAATACAATGGAGTTAAGCAGGCAGCGGAAGCCTGGCCTTCCCATTGTAGGTTAGAGCCGCGCGGACAGGGAGGGCTTTGACATGGAGCCTGTGGGAGGTCATAGGGCAGAGTGGGTGGGCAAAGCTAAATAGGGGAGACAGTTCACTGTCCTGCTAGTTTTATGCCAAGGGGATGCATGCAATGTTATTATAATGTTGCAGTTATGTTCAGTTAAGTTCTGTTTTCGTTCATTTTGATGGCACCAAAAAATGTCCGTAGAACCTTCTATCACGATGTTGGATCATGATGTTATTGAAACATTCTGATTACACACTTTCATTAAATGATAACATTATTATAACATTATGTATTGGTATGGTCGTTGTCGAAATGGCGTAAAACATCCATAACTCACTCACTCACTCACTATTGGTATGTCTCAACTCTACTGAAATGTAATGTTAGTATGACACTCTGTTTTAGCAGTACTCTATCTCATATGAATTAACATAACTGTTTTCTGAAAGTTTTGCAAGTAACTGAGCAAAATAAGTATGTTCACAGAATGTGCTTTTTTCGTCACGGCTTCCTTGGCTAGAAGGAACATAATGATAATTCTCAGGTATAACGTATCATACCGTGAAGCTGCTGGGACGAAGTTAAGTAGAGAGAACATGACTGGAGTGCTGACCAAAAGAAATTCATGAATATCCATGGTAATGGTTTCTTGTCCATGAATACTCATCTACCTCCCCCCCCCCCCCCCCCCAAATAATTATTACACTTGTGTCTTCCCCTCCCCCTCCAATCCCTATACATCCCCCTTTCTACCTGTAATGTATCCTGTATTCTACCCATTGTACAGATCTGTATTCAAAATGTTGTACTAAATTTGTTGGAACATTATTGGGAAGTAAGTAAACAGGTTGGGCCTTGGAAAATGGAAAATAACAAAAGGAATAGAAACCCATTCTTAGTATGAATGAATGTGCAAGGGTCCCAAACGTTTTCTAGCTCCCAATCCTGTAGGCCAAGAATTAGATATAATCAAAACCTATTCTAACGATACATCGTTTGTCCAGTATGTCCTATTCCAAGCAGCGATTTATGACACCAAAAGTAAAGACTGTTCCATCTCCTCCGCTGCAGGGTACCGCCCAGGGCCAGTTCAGCCGTAAGGACCTCCGCCAGCCTCTACTAGCCAGCACCCCCGACTCAGACAAACAGGTGAGTACCAGAGGTCTTTTGGGGAGTCCCTTTTCCTATCTATAGAGTATTGTATCTATTGGTGGGGACTCCCTCATTCAGTCATGCCTTTAGTCATTCACTTCTCTTTGTTCTTAATGGCTGGTTACACAATATCATGTTCTGCAGTTGAAAGGCATTGTCCTCCAATTGTTATAATCAAGCATTCTTAGAAGCCAGGAGTGGGTTACATAACCACTACTTGAGAGCCAAACAGCCCTCATCACTTCACATTGGGGCCACCACTGTCACCTGCAGGTGGGCAGTCCCAGGTGGGTGGGTGATAGGTCACTCAGTATTAGGTGTATGGCAGTGCATACATGGACTAAGTAGAAGCCCTTTTCTAAACCCCTCCCCCCAGCTGTGACTGTCAGCAGGGTAGTGGTGGTAGTCAGAGTCTATACAGCTTAATGGTATTAGGAAGGGTGAACTTGGGGAAAGGGGTCCCACCGCTGGTAAAGGGTTATCATGTTTTTGATGTATACTTTAGTTTACTGAGGAACGACCATCGCTCATGCATGAGCGAAATTTGTAGCTATTATACATCATGTTTATCGCATCACCAAGGCAGCTACAATGTCATCAACCTGCTCGCTGAACGTCCGTAAACGACATAGGGAAAATGGCAAATACTCTCTCATATTTCAGCAATTCTGGATCAAAATGGCGATGCCAGCATGGTATTTAGGTATTCTGCTTTCTGGGAGATTCATCATTCCGTAATGACATCTTAAATTTTCTTTGTGTCGGAACTAATCGACCCAAAGCTTTATATTGTTGACGTTCGGCGCAACGAACGTGGTAATGAGCAAATTTTTCTTTGGAAAGAATTATTCAACTGGAGTTGAAAATTCCACTCAGATGATAATATTTTTATCAGTGTTAACCCTATGGGCGCTATAAGTCTTTGACGTGAAATAAATATTAAAACCCAACAAGTGAGTTTTGAATCTGAAATATTTTCATCAGTGGATGAGCATTGTAATTATTCATCAGCTGAAGACGAGTGAATTCACCCTACCACGGAGAGTTGATTTTCAGTATTTTAAGTGCCTGCAGGCTAATATGAACTGATTTTGTTGACAAAACCCAATGAGAAACTATAGAAAATAAACAAATAATTGTAATATATCCATCCATAATGAATGAATGTTCAAACAACTCTTCAAAAATAATGATGATTTATTTTTCCCAAAGTCAATCTATAAATAATGATACATTTCATGAAGATTCCATCGCCATCTTATTTCACACAATATTCCACTCGGATGATAAAATATTTATCATTGTTTTAACTCAATCCCTCCTTGTGATCTTTTGTTTGCCCATATAGTGTTCACGGTTTCCTAGGAATATGGCTTCCCAAATTAAATTTGATATCTTACATACCTGTGGATAAGGAGGCATCAACGAGGTTTATTTTCGGTCAACTCTCTGTCACACACTCTGTGTTTGAGGGAGGTTTCCCTCCCCCTCTCAGGACCCTGTGGTTAGACACATGCCTTCCTACAATCCGTTTGTTTAAGCTGGGAACCCACTGGCCGATGAAGATTCTGGTCAAATTGGGAGGGATAACAAGCGGCCAATATTTTCCAAGCGATTTCCCATTTCCTGATCAATTTCTAGCCCCTTCCCTCAATAGGAACACAATTTCTGGTCGTTTTTAACCATTTCTGGTCGATTTAGAAGAATTCCTAATCACTTCAATGGTGAGATTCGACCAGAATTTATGTTGCATCGCCCAGTGGGTTCTCGCCTTTATTGGGTACGTTCTGTCACACCCCCTCGGCCAATGAATACATGTGGTTTATCAAGTTTTATACGGCACTCGTCAAGTCACAACTGTAGCCCTTGTAAGGGCAAGTAACCTGCACACCTCCCCATTTAATCTAGTCTTTTTAGGTTTGGCCAGGTCTCTTTTGTACTTCTTACGCGTAGGAAATTCCGATTGAGAATTTCAATTACATCAGTGTCCTTTACTTTACCTAAAGGGCACCCTTTCTCAATAACCTTCCTATTTACATAAAGATTTGCCCACCTTTAGTGGCTTTAGAGGGGACTGCGTGGGTTTAAATCAAACTAAGATCTTAATCTGACACCTCTTTTTTTTATTTCCCTTTCTCCGTATTATCAACACTAGAGCTACAGTACATACTTCCCGAATCACTGGCATTTTCGGGGAAGAGAACTAACCTCTTCTCCCTCCCCATTCCCCTATAGATGTCTCCCTAACCTGACTGTTTTTTCCATCAATTCCACATGTCACATACAGAAGACCCTCCTTCTGTCACTGTGTTCCGCTGCAGCATCAATAGCGACATATCATTTAGATCTCTCACATTTTCTTGTTAGTTTTTTTTTGCATTTTTTTGTTGCTTTTGCTTTTTATAACCTAACCAAATCAGCCTTTTCAATATTTAAGTTCCACAAATCACGGCGCGTCCTTTCCCGCTGTATAGGCCCTACATCCAGATTAACCCGTTTGTCAAGGTGAGCTGGGAGGTCTACTGCAGGTATGTTGGGGAGTGGGCAATTCAATCGCCATCTAGTTTGGCAGGTGACCACAGAATGAAAATCGAAAAAAACGTAACCATTCATAAGAAGCTGAATATGCCAATCCTATTTCACTCCAACCTTGAAGTTTACCATGAACTATTTCCAAACTTGTCTTATTCCCTGAAGATAGTAGAATGATACAAAATTAACCAACGCAATTTGAAATTATCTCAAAAAATGGTAAAATGCAGCTTTAAATATTGGCCTTTTAGCAAATAGGAACCAATGGTAAAGCCTGTCAGCCCATCTCTAATGCCCATCCCTATTCTGTTCTGAAATACATTTTGATCGGCTGGCAAACCTGTGAATCTGTCAATTGATACTATTTAAGAAATCATAATGTTTTATGAGCACATTTGGCATATAGGAAAATATAATTCTTGCATATCTTAGAAACCCAAACTCTAGTCGACAAAAATGACATATTACATATATAGTTATTTTTTCGAACCCTTGTCGAACCCTGGGCTATACCCAATGTGGCTTTTTCGGTGCATATACACAGGGATGCATCGTTGTGAGACTTATTTTTCTTAGAAAGGACATAGGCCTAAGCACATACTTCGCATACGTGGCATAGTCAATGGTACATAGTCATTGGAATAGGTTTGATAATGTTAGGTTTGATAATGATTAAAAATTATATGAAATAGTAAAAACCTGCATTTGGCCACCTTGGCACCTAAAGGGCCATACCGACTAGGCCATTTTGACCAAGTCGGCCGACTGATTGATGCTAAAATTGGCCGATTCTACCCATAGAATCCGCCAATTTTACCAGCGATTCAGATCAAACCTGCACACTCTATTATACAATACTGGCAGGCAACCTTAAGAATTGGCCGAGTTTCCGAGTTTCCCTTCGCCCATCGTTGGTAAAATCGCCTAGTGGGTATTGGGCTTAAGCAGTTGCACGAACCCTTGTATTAAAAATACAGAAAAAAAGGTTGCGGACCGCAGTTTACATCTTTTGAATCAATTTGACAAGCCAGACACTTTAAAAGACCAATTTACGGGTGTTTTTTTTAAATCTGGTTACCACCATCCCTCATCCTTACCCGCATGGAAAATTACCCCTAACACTCGCAATGCAACACCCGATTCACTCAGGGTTTCCGCATCCCTGATGGGTTCCTCTATACCCTGCACATACCATTCCCATCTCCTTCCCTCTCAGGGTGTCACTCAATGTCTGAGACCTCCCTCCTTAAAAGGGCTTTGCTGCCAAACCACTGAAGGGTTGGATAATGGGTGACGTTAAGATAGAGGCAGAAGGGTTTGAAATGTGTAGACTTCGTCATGGAGATAATGCTGGTCGTTTTTCTTTATTCCTCATTTTTTCTTAAATAGGTCGGCCTTAAAACCCCTGCCACACGTTGTGTGTAAATAGCGCTTGATTGTGAGCTGGTTGAACAGTAACAACGTATGATATACCTATATTCCCTGTACCCTGTATTCTCATATAATAGTGAAGGTTTAATGATGAAGAATAGTGAGATAATAGTTGTGTAGGATATGATGTAGGTTTTACTCTGAAGTTCACACAAGTTTAGCTGTTTCCTACAGGTATACACTCAGAGCACATATTCAATAATTGTCCAAATGTTAGTTCTGAATGCTATTGTACTTTGAGGTCACATTGTCCTAAATGTTGCTGTTGCTTTGGGAGCATGCAGGTAGGCTTGGGTAATCTCTATCTCAACATTCCATTGGTCCTGACCAATCCTAATGACTGACCTGTAAAGACTGACTCTGATGGGTGATGGCTGGAGCTCTTATGTGTTTGATACAGGATGTCTCTGACCGGTCATGCCTGGTCAGCATGTCCTTGGTTTGTCATGGTGAATCCCAGCTTCTGCGGGTTGTTTCTGTGATGCAGACTGCTACATCACGTGGGTCTGCGTGTCACATCGCTGTTACACTCATAAGATAAATGGGTTTGTCCTTACGTCTGGGTTGTGGCTGGATTGCAAGATGCAATGTCTATTATGTTTCCCCCCGTGAGGATCCAGGTGGGGGTTCCTTCTAGAGCCTCCTCGGAAGAATGTGTCCCCAGCAGCCCCTTGCTGTTCATAGAAGGTGACAAATGGGGAGACCAGACTCAGATGCTTTTTGGTATAATGCCTGCTCTGAGTCTGGGAGGTTTTGGGATTTATCCCCGGCCGAGTCACACTAAAGACTTTAACAATGGAAGTGGTCACTGCTTGCCTGGTACTCGGTATAAAGTAAGAACTAAGAAACATGACTAGTCAGCCTGGTTTCAGTATAATGTGACTGGATGGGGTATTGTGTGGGCCTATGACATGATATCTCAGTGAGGCAGCACTATAAAGAGGGAATTGGGTCCCACTGCTACAAATAGGCGCCTCATTTCATAGATTCGGTCACTGCCCCTGTGGCGTAAAACTAGCTGAAAAGCTTTACCTTGTGCAGTTTGGTAAAAGAACTCTAAAGGCTTGGCTGGGCGTTAAACTAATCCCACAAACAAACAAACAAGTCTCTTATGTTTCATTACTTCTTATTACATTATTTCAGTTTCAATAATACCAATTCTATATAGAAATTGTACATTATGACTCTAGCACTATGACCATCAGTCTTCACTTGCACCTTTATTTAAATACCAATGATCTAAAATCATCTGGAAGCCTATCACATGCCGCTATTAATGGTCAAAACCGCATTAGAATAGGGTAAGAACTTGAGTTATCAAAGAATCGTCAGCAATCATATCTAACATACATATGTTGAACATGCAATCACGATTGTTTCGCAGCCATTGCGGATGGCTGGCGTGACTTTATTGAAATTGCATCACAAGAATGTACAGTCGCAAGGTTTGGAGTAGCCTTGTGGCATACCTTCTGTTAAAGTGTCTTTGGTGTGACGTTATAGGCAGTGAAGCATGCTTCCCTCTCCTACATCTCCTTAACACCTACACAAAGCTCGACCAATCCTGAGTCTTGGGAACAGTGAACAGAAATCCCAAATCCCTCAATCTTAGCATGGAAAAACATCCATTACATTTCACCACTCCAAAGCTATTTTACCGAATGAATCCAGAGTCTAGCTGTAAGGCATAATTATGCATGTAGTCAGAAGAAATGTATTTATTATGAAACTTTTGTTTTATTTGCCCATTTCTTTCGATATACAAAAGAACTTCCAATGGATCAATATTGTAGAATGTGAAAATAACCGTAAATACATGAATAATGAATTCCCTGGTATAAAGATATATCATATATGATATAATCATTATGGATGGATACGCTATTAGAATGTCACTATCCTTCAACTCTTCTTAATTGAAATGAAAGAGTAACATTTGGTTATTGCTGCATAAGGCAGAAATCCTAATACTATCTGTGGTTAACATGGGCCAAACCGGAAGTTATAGCAGCGTCTGGCATTGTGGGTATTGTGAAGCGAATTATAGCTCTTGGAAACAGTACTTTCTTATAATCCCCCAGAGCACCACGTGGTGTTAGATCACAGCTCACAGGTTTGTAGACAACTGACAAAGCACTACCCACTCAAGAATGTAAAGTTGTCACAGAGTTGCAGTTATGATCTATTTGGTTCTGGTTTGGTCCTTGTTACATTATTTCTAAACATTGTGATTCTGCATTGTTACATTATTATAACATTCTAGTTACATTCTTTCACGTAAAAATAACATAGTTATAGCATTCTGTATTGATATGGTCTCAACTTCACCAGAATATAATATTGATATAACACTCTGTCTTGGACAGACTCAACCTGCTTTAAAATAATGTAACTGTTACATAAAAATTGGGCAGGTAACAGACTGACCAAAAAAAGTATGGTTGCAGAACGTGCTTCTTGTGTTGCTGCTTGTCCGGGTAGCTACCAGGTATTGCAATGCCTTAAGGGGCAAGATCCAGGAAGGGGAGGGTCCATGTATCTGCCCCTGGCCCTCATCCTATCTTTTAAATTTATAGTTTCGTGCCTATCCCCCAAAGCTGCAATTATGATCAGACAGGTGCTCTCATGTTATCTATTTTTCTGGCAAGTTATTACTGGTAAAAAGTGGCAAAAAAGAGGGCAAACAACCGGAACATTGACGGTTTGTTTGATGATTTAAGGCAATTCCCTTGAGAAAAGCACAAGTAAAACATCACTTTGGTGTTTTGCAAACTTTATCATATACATATATATCTGTATATTATTATATGTCTCCATATATATGGCTCCTGATGTCTCCATTGACGCTATCTGAGGTTAATTTCTAATTTCTAGAGGATTTTATAATGTCGTTTTCATGTAAAATTGTTCTTTGGTTTACATGATTTTAATTCTAAACAAATTGCTTCCGTTGTAAAGTAAGTCGGTTGGAATAAGAGCAAGCATAGGGATACATAGGTACCTTGTGATTCAATATCAATGGTCTGGAAGTTGATGGACATGACTTAAACATGCAGGTGGGGTAACTTTAAGGTCCTATTACAGTACCCGACTCTAACTGCAATATTGGCGCCATATGATGTTATTACAGAAAATCGGCATTCAGGAGCGATATAACTATTTGAAATTCACAATTCTCTGTATTTTACGCATGTGTAAAAAAGCTTGTTCTCTCTTAGACGTGTCATTTCTCTGCGACATGAGGCATATCACAGCTCATGTTGTGTAGTGTAACAGGGCCTTTAGCCACCCACAAGACGTAGGCTTAGATTCAAATTGTTTCTGTTAAAAGTTAGTTGGAATAAGAGAAAGCATAGGAATGCATAGGTACAACCCAATGGTCTGGAAGTTGCCATACGTGACTATATGTACACTGGCTGTGTAGGGTGTACCTATAAGGCCACCCACCGGACGTAGGTTGTGGGCAAACACTCACACGACCCAAGTTTACCAAACCTCACCCACTGAATGGCACCACCACACGCCGCCAGCACTTTTTGTACACTTTTTGTGCACTTTTTGTGCATTTTTGTGCACTTTTTGTAGACTTTTTGTAGACTTTTTGCGTACTGTTTGTACACTTTTAGGGTAAAAACCAGGATAAAGAAAAAAAAAAAGGAAAAAATCAACACCCAGTAACATTGAGACAAGAGGAACGTTCTCTATACTCACAAATCCTGAGAAAGTAAAAATAATAATAAAAAAACCAGGATAAGCCCGAGTTTGAAAAAGTACAGATATGTCCTTAAGCTACTATATCTGTCTGTATCATGTCTATCACCACATGTGAGGAACCACCGCAAATGCCTATTTACATTGAAAAAAAAAAAAAATTCTTGTCTTAGGTATCAATGATTATGATGCGTTTCCAAATGAGTAAAAGTGGGCTGGATGAACGAAGTGTAAAGAAAGGACTACATTCCCCTATATAGAGTGCGTGTGGACCAACTGATACACATCCTTAAAAAGGTACCAAAGTGTCAGTACAAGGGGTGGGCCTCTTTCAGACACTTGGGTATACAACTTAATTCCTTTGCATATCTCAAAGCCCTTACAGAACATGAATGGCAAAGGGAAGGGGTGTTATGCCCAATAGGGTGAGGGAAGACTCGGGAAGTCCGGCTCACCTAAGGCTAAAATTCTTTCAAAAATAAAACCATATCCTGAGTTATTGCTTCCGCCAAGACGTGGAAAAGGGAGTGTCACACTGAACGACATGAGCTGCACCATGATGATGTCGCAGAGATATCACCAGTATTAAAGACAAAATTTAATTTCATACATGTGTAAATTCCTCCAAATTGCCAATTTAGAAAAATATATCACTCCTGCATAGGAAGTTTCTGTAATATCATCACAGCTCAAAGTCATGTAATGTAATAGGGCCTTAAGTTACGTGAATATCACACTATAGCACTTTCAAATGTGTCTGAAAATGAGGTGTTTCCCTTGTGATCAGTCACACTAGCACCAAAGGCTTTATTGAAGATATCATGCAATGCAATAAATTGTTCCTTGACATCTTTTGAAAAGAAGATTCCTGAATGAGCACTGGCTTAACTGCTATGACATGATACATTACAAGGCCAGCATCCTTAATTAAAAGGGTACCAAAGTGTTAGTCCAAGGGGTTGGCCTCTTTCAGACACCTGGGTATACAACTTAATTCCTTTGCTCATCTCAAAGCTTTTACAGAACACGTATGGGAGAGGGAAGGAGGCGTTTTGCCCAATAGGGTGAGGGAAGACTCGGGAAGTCCTGCTAACCTGAGGCTAAATTTCTTTCAAAAATAAAAAGATATCCTGATTTATCGTTTCCGCCAAGATGTCGACAAGGGAGTATTACACTGAATGACATAAGCTGCAACATGACAATAACACAGAGGTATCGCACTTACTAGAGACAAAATCCTATTTCACACATGTGTAAATTCCTCCAAATTGCAAATTTAAAAGATTATACCACTCCTGCAAGCGAATTTTCTTTAATTTCATCACAACTAAAAGTCCTGTAATGTAACAGGGCCTTAAGTTACGTGAATATCACACTATAGCACTTTCAAATGTGTCTGAAAATGAGGTGTTTCCCTTGTGATCAGTCACACTAGCACCAAAGGCTTCATTGAAGATATCATGCAATGCAATAAATTGTTCCTTGACATCTTTTGAAAAGAAGATTCCTGAATGAGCACTGGCTTAACTGCTGTGACATGATACATTACAAGGCCAGCCTCCTTAATTAAAAGGGTACCAAAGTGTTAGTCCAAGGGTTTGGCCTCTTTCAGACACCTCGGTATACAACTTAATTCCTTTGCTCATCTCAAAGCCTTTACAGAACACGTATGGTAGAGGGAAGGGGTGTTATGCCCAATAGGGTGAGGGAAGACTCGGGAAGTCCTGCTAACCTAAGGTTAAATTTCTTTCACAAATAAAAACATATCCTGATTCATTGTTTCCGCCAAGACGTGGACAAGGGAGTATATATTACACTGAACGACATGAGCTGCAACATGACAATATCGCAGAGGTATCGTACATACTATAGACAAATTCTATTTCACACATCTGTAAATTCCTCCAAATTGCCAATTTAATATATTATATCACTCATGCATAGGAATTCTCTGTAATATCATCACACTTTAGAGTCGTGTAGTGTGAAAGGGTCTTGAGTTATGTGAATATCGCATTCTCAAATGTGTCAGAAAACGAGGTGCCTCCCATAATTATAATGTGTCCTTGTAGCACCAAAGGCTTCATCAAAGATATCATGCAATGCTATAAATTGTCCCTTGACATCTTTTGAAAAGAAGATCCCTAAATGAGAGCCAGCTTGACTACTGTGACATGATACATTGCAAAGGTCTAGGGCAGGAAAGATTCCTGTGATAGCTGGGATATAACATACAACCTTACACTGTCCTATCCCCCTGAGGCTCCTCCGAAAAGCTGTGATTCATTTATAAGAGACTTTTTCACCAGACAATTTGCTGACAATTACAATTTTTTCCAGCCGTCCAGTGGAAACCCGGCTTAACAGGCACATTCTGTGACTATACCGTTTTGGTCAGTTTCTTTCTTTCTTAATTTTCAAGTGACAATTACATTAGTTCATGTGAGATATAGACTCACCAAAACAGAAGGTTAAAATAACATTAATATTACATTCTAGTGAAATTGAGTCCTTACCAATACAGAATGATATGATAATATCGTCTTTAAGTGAAAGAATGTATCCAGGATATTACAACATCTTCACAGTGTAAGGTAGCAATGGGGGATTCTTCAGATGCTATTTGGAGCAATCAATACAATGTAACAAGAACTAAAACAACGTTAATGTAACATCACAAAAATATTGCATGCTAGCCTGGGTACAGTCCAACTGGCCCTAAGGTCCTGCCATGTTCTCACCATTCAAACAGATAGTATCTGCCTCCGGCTTACAATTCACAATGATGTAAGGAACCATTGTGTCCGTGCCAAATTCCCAACTGGATCCTTGGCCTTGTCTTCAACCAGCCTGTGATTTATTAACAGATCCACGGAACCTTTAGTGGGGTTCCACATGATGATAAAATCTAGAGGACAGCACAATGACAGTCTTAAGCCACGTCCCCACTTGAGCGACTAACTACGGCAACTACATTAATGCCCCGGCGACTAGAGAGTAAGTACAGTGTCGGGTAACCAACTAGACACTGGTGAAAATTAAAAGTTGGTTGCCACGTTGGGACGCTCTTGCCATGAAACTGACGGTGACTAGACAACACATTCGTCCCCCAGCTGGGCTACTTACTCCACTAATCGCCGGCAACTAAAGGAAAATATTAAACATGTCAAATATTTTGCCCCAAACCCGCGTCGACTAGTGGTTTGGTCACCAGATATCACAGCACCACTGGGGAGTCGGTCGCCAGGCTACTAAGAACCTTAGTCGTCCGCCGATCAAGGAAATCTAGTCGCTCAGGTGTAGACCAGGCTTAAAGCTACATTCCCACTTGAGCGACCAATGACAGCAACCAATGTTAGTCTCCCGCTGATTAAGAAATGTGGTACAACGTCGGGTGACCAACTAGACGCCAGTGGAAAATAAAAGTTAGTCTCCACGTTGGGACGCTCTTGAAATAAACTGCTGGTGACTAGAGGACACATTGGTCCCCCAGCTGAGCTACTAACTGCACTTATCACCGACGACAAGAGAAAAATATTAAACATTTCAAATATTTTGTCCAAAACCCATGGCGACTAGTGGTTTGGTCGCCAGACATCATGGTGCCTGTATGGAGTTGGTCTCCGGGCTACTAACAACCTTAGTTATCTGCTGATCAAGGAAATCTAGTCGCCCAAGTGGAGACCAGGCTTTACAATATGATTGTGCTCTTGTCCAGAAAATCCAAATCACTGAGGACATCCTAAGCAATTAAATATGGTTAATGTTATAGGAACAACAGAAAATTGTGAGAATGTTTTGTCAACTTTGACAGGAAATTATGTCCATTTTAGCTTTTGCCTGCTGATATTTGTAAATTATTCTGTGCATAGAATCCTGACTTTAGAGAGTTCATGAAGAGTCCTGTGAATACTGTTTCCACTGACCGAGTACAAAGTAAGCCGAATGATCAGAGACATAATTATACAACACTCATAGTAATTGAAGCTGAACCCAGCCAAACATGAGATGATATGATGTTTTCATTATGTTTCAGTGACAGTCTGTTTCGTCCTCTTTTGTTTTTGATTATGTTATTTTGATTTCTCCCTATTGTACCTGACTATTTCTGGTCTTTTCTTTTATAGTATCTAGTTTCTTGAACTTGAAGATTTGAATCACGATAGTATTATAGGTTAGAAAACTAATTCTAGGACAACTCGACCGATTTTGGTACAGCCCCCGTGCCCCCGTGCCTCTAGCCAGTCACCAGAAGGCCTTGACCCCGCCCCTCTGTGCGCTATTCCCTAAACAGATAGGGAGAAGAAGTTTAATCTAATCACTCAATGGGAACACCCCCTTAAGGCTGCAGTGTATCAGGCCTTTATTTGTTAAGGTATTGTGTTTAAGTTTTATGAAAGGTGAAATAGTTTTTGTAAGGTCGTGCACTGTCAGAGCAATTAAAGAGTGAAGTAAAAACACTAATTGGGGCGGTAGGTTATGTCTAGCTATTGTCCTTTCTTAAAACTATTAGACATAAAAAAGGTTTTAATTTGGGAACTTATTTAGCAGTTACAGCATCGGAGAGGGCATGTCACTTAAACAACCGTCTGTGGCCTGTTGCACAATGGGTTTCCTAACAACGAAAATAATTTTATTAACGAAATTAATATTTTCGTAACAACGATGGTTTCCACACAATTTCTTTCTATATTTAGAATGTCCCCAGATAGCTGTAACTTTTACTGAATTTTCTCTAATTTTCTACCTTTTTACATCAATTTACAGAATTCAATTTCATTCATTAGAACTAGAGATTTTACTATTGTTGTAAAATCGTAACAACAAAACCTTTGTTAAAGATATCTTTGTTTGATCCTCACAACGAAAATCCATTGTGCAACGGGCCACTGGAGACGTTATAATGACACTAGAACCCCCATACACTTTGATGTAGCTGTTGTAAGACATGGTACTGAAGTACTTTAGGTGTTGTGTGTATAGTACTTGCAGTGTTTGGTTGTTAAGGAGAGTAATAAAGAGATGAAGACATGAGTAGTGTTGAGATGATCTTGTATCATTTCTTCAGTCACAGGTTATTAACCATAGGCCTAAGCCTAGGCTGTTACACAATGAACATGTGTTCACCTTGCTGGTGATAGGCGATTGGGAGAATCGGTCGGTTGTTTTGATCACCTGTTAGTACAGTATATTGGAATGTGCGGTTTTGATCTGAGTTGCCGGTAAAATCGGCCGATTCTAGGGGCAGAATCGGTTGACTTTTGCACCAATTAGTCAGCCGACTTGGTCAAAATCGCCTAGTGGGTATGGCCCTTAAGTTATGATATTATATATGACACCGTCATTAGCTGTATCCTGCTTTTAACACACTTGTAAATAATATAATTATTCTAAAAGTGGAAATTTGAAGAACAGTTTCTCTGTCATTCCTGCAATATTGCCTTGTATGCATAGAACGAACAAAATGTCAGTGTTCAGTGATATTATTTGTTGTTACGTTCTGTATGAAGTGGTGTGAGACCTAAATCCGGTGTGTCAACTGAGCCTTCCACGCCTCACCAGCCGGGAGATGGGGCCCAGGTCTGTGTCACCGCTACCCTTTTTACATTACACTTCACAACTGATCATGATGGAATAGTACTAGTGAAATAATTGGCCAACTGCATATATATTTAAGTATGCCCAGCCAGCTTGCGACGTATTAGAAACGTTCTGCAACATTACTTTTTTTAGTCAGTTTGTTACTTACCAAGATGGCATGTAACAATTATGAAATTGATAGTAAGGTTGAAAGCTGACCAAATCAGAATGTTATTACAACATTATTTTTGTTGAGGTTAGGATGAAACCAAAACAGAATTTTATAAGAACATTCTGTTAGGGTTGAAGAACGTAAACAAAATGTTAATGTTAATAATAACATCACAGTGCTACCTCACGGCAGTACATTGCAGCGACATATTTGGGATTTATAACAAGTTTGGGAAGTAACAAGAACCAAATACACAACCAACCAGAACGTTGCTGCAATGTTATAGTAATGTTGTATCCTTGGCTGGGTGGTACATTACTCCCTTCTAAATCGCTTTAAATCATTATTTGTATAATTGAGGGCCGGAGCGCTTCGCACTACTTTTCTTGCACGAAGAGGGTACCAATTAAGGGATTCAATTAACTTAGATTCAGGTCCTTCTAGCAACCATAACTGGTGGAAAAACAACCAGAAAATGTATCAAAAAGTGGTCAATCTCTCGGAAAATATCTAACCATGTTAGATATCGGTCACTAGCGATCTCCAATTTGACCAGAGTTCCAGTTTTCATTCAATAGGATCCTATACTCTTCTGTTCTGAGTGAGCCCCCTTTTGTGCCAAAGGACGTTATGTAGAATCTAGGATGTTGAAACTAAAACACCTATGTTGCACTACAGGTACAGCATTTTCTCAGTTTTCTTCTTGTTCTTATTCTTTTCTTTTCATTTTCTTTTTGTCAATTCGGTTTTAAGAAAATGATGGGGGACCCTCAGGACCCTCTGGCCCTTAGCCATAATACCCGTCCTTGCCTGATGATTACAGATATCTCACAGCAAAGGAAATCAAAGTTCTTGTCTAATCTCTAGGACTTTCAATAGGTGCCAGAGGCAATGACATGTATTTTATGTCGAGTCCCACACTAGCCCTTTGTATAGGACGGGTGGGTCCTATTGGGGATGGGTAAGGGTGGTATTCCACTAGGCGATTCTGACTGCCCATAATTTGGTAATTTATTACTTTTTGATCCAATAATCTGACAAGAGACCAGGCGTTTGAAAGAGATTTAAAAGCTCTTTCTAATGATACCCAGCCAGCTTGCGACATAACAAACATTCTGCAACTATACTTTTTAATTCAATATGTTACTTACTAAAGGTCGTATTCCACATACCGAAAGTATGGGCCGCCTAAATTGAGCCTCTCCATGTAAACGTTCCACACCGGTGGCTCACACTTTCGGCCACCGAAATTGCAAAATCAGCTGCCGAAATTGCAAAATCGGAAGCCAAAATTCCAAAATCGGGAACCATTCCAAAATCGGCAGGAAATAATTACCAACATGTGTATTAGCAGCAAATCACTGACGCACTTTCGGTATGTGGAATATGGCCTTTAGATTTCACATAACAGTTACGTTATTAATGGTTAGGTTGAAATCTCACCAAATAAGAATGTCATTATAACATTATTTTTTATTGAGGTTAGGATGAAATCAACACAGAATGTTATAAAAACATTCTGTTTAGGTTGAAGAATATAACCAGAACGTTATAATAACAGTGCAACATCACAGCAGTACATTGCAGTAACGTCATCAATGTTGCTGCAACGTTCTGATACCATCACACGTTTCGCTGGGTATGTCCAAACTTCTAATGTATGATATCCGTACTAAAATCGGCTGGTGGAATACAGCCTTAAGGTGTGATGTTATTTGGTGGGACCTGTGATGGTATGTAGTCTGGGGGGTTGGGTGTTGTTCTTCAAAAAACATCTGAGTTGTCGTTACCTGCGCAATTGAAAGAGTGCGTGGATGCCACAAAATACCGGGAGTTGGACATTATTTTCTATTTCCTGTAATCAAACTTAAGGTGCCATGAAGTAATGCATGTTACAAAATGATGAGGAAGTGAAACATAAAATCTAAATGCTTAGAGCTCTTCTCAATGAGACAGAACACTTTGGTTTTTTATTTCCTTTCATGATTAATGCCTACATTTTGAATACCAGCGGTCACAATACAATTTATCTATTTTGCAAAATAGCCTAAAGAACATCTTTTTAAATAACTGAATTTAGATTAAGATAAGTCTTTTGCAGGTGAAAAAAGATACTTTTGCCGCGAAGAATCCTAAAGTCAATTCTTTTCTTTTGCAATAGCTATAACTGAAGTATAAATGTATTTTCTTACTTTTCTTATGCCTTAAGCTACAATCAAGTCAAGTAAAGCACTGAATATGGAATTGGTACTTCTAAATTATGCCAGACATTCATTCTTTTGATCTGTATTTTCTCTCTTGACTAGCCTATTCCCTGTCCTACATTCTCCCCATTGCCCACCCTATTTTGTGGGCCCACCTTCCCTTCTCATTAGCATGTTCTTTTGGTACCTTCTCCTTGTTCGAGCGAGGTCTAGCATGAAAGTTGCCATCATTACCTCAATTCTTCTTTGCATATATTTTGATGTAGTATCTTGTGACCCCGTTGGAGTGCAGGGGTGGGGCTTCTGCTCCTGGGAAGAATATAGGCCCCCAATAGCCCCTGCTGATCGTAAGAGGCTATGATAGGGGGGACCCTGCATTGACCAAGTGGTTCATTGGGTTCAATTCCCAGTTGGTGTCTGGGTTCACTAAGGGATGAGGTACAGCAAAAATGATTTTCAGGTTTTGATCCTGTGCTGTTTGTCTGCCCTGTCACCTTCATCTCATAGATAGGATCACCAAAGACAGAATTTGTCCCAACTTGTTTTTGCCGTGAAACTAACCCTGGCTGGCGGTGCAGCATAAAACAATCCGCACTCACTCGTATAATGTGTCTTAACATGTTGCATTGAGCTCAATCATTATGTAAACTTTTTACAATTTGGCCATGTACATGTTTTTCAAATGATCACCATTTAACTTTTCACACTTTGCGGACATGTTGAACTTTCAGCCATACAGATTTTTCACACCTCTTGTTCATGTAGAACTCTTACATGAACCTATTGCACCCAGGCATTGCAATCTGTAAACCACAATTCAAAACGCACTAGAGGTGACTTGAATCCATCAAAATGGGTCCCATCTTTTGACTCACCTTTTTCATCGTCTTTGAAATCCATGACGCTTTCGACACATTGCTATTTAGTTGAGGCTAAACAACATGATTTATTTGATAGAGTAAAAATGCCATCCGAACCTCCCCCCTCCCCCCAGTCATTCTGCGCTGCCCCTCTACAGTGCATGGAACTTTCTGGAGCCTTGCCCTTACATTGCTTACTTAATTACCATACCAATACCGTTTTGCTTTCTGCGATGATTTTAAGTTATAGGTCTAAAAAGCCCCCGCTATTAGTCATGACGTTATAAATGGATATGTGGGGGGCACCTGGTTTGACTGGTGTCCACATGTTTACTAGTACCATCCAAACAGACAGGTTATGTACGGGAAATCTCAAAGTCCTAATCAACCAGGGGCTGATACAGGATATCGAAAAAGTGTGTGGGGACGGGGGGGGGGGGGGTGTCCACATAACATAGGCTTAGTACTAAAACAGGCGGACCCAGAGACATTCAAAGGGACGGGGGGGGGGGCTATTGTAAAGTTTCCATTGGATCCACCAGGTCGAAGAATTTACATTAAAAAAAATCAATATTTTGCCAATTGAAAAATATCAGAAATTGTTTTCCCAGTGAGCGATGGCAGGATTCAATTCAAAGAATAGCTAGTTGTTTTGGAAATACCTGATAATGTTAATGTGTTTGATCTTTGTCTCACTATTCAGTGGGTTTCCCCCATGGGGCCTGTGAACTTCAAGGGACATACCCACAAGCTGATTCTTATCAGGTTTGATAATGGTAATTAAACATAAATTGGCCGAAAATTGCCAAATGACATAATCATCCTGTAAGTGAATCACCGATATTTAACGAGCGGTGGAATCGCTAAGTAAATGACTGCCCCAGGGACCATCCTGTTCAAATGTATTGTCCTTGTACTAGTTGTAAGCATAAGTACTATATATACTTTGAACGCATCTAATTGTCCTGAAACAAAGCTTTATGTTAGAATGAATCTAGCACATGGCCCTAGATTTTGATATTCCTCATCATTTGTCTAAATCTATAGATCATGGATTCAAGTTTCTGGAATCATACATTTAATAGTTGTAGTCTAAGAGGGAAATAGTGATGTCAATAAAAAAAAACATGAAGCAGTATGAAATATGGCAAGAGTGCAATGTATATACAACTTGAATACACATGAATACACTTGCACCTACCTTGATATAGGTCAGTATAACATTGTACGGTTTGTTTGTTATTGTTCGATCGAAAATGGATATAATGCAGAACATGATATATGTGGGGAAGGTTACACTTAACAGAGCGAAACCAGAAATGTGGCCGAACATGACAACAAACCAGCCGCGACAAACAGCATTTTTACGACTGTATCGGGGATGATTCATACCATGTTAATTATTTGTCATGGTTTTTTTTCCATACCATGCCAATTATTGTCGATATTTTTATCATTCTTATCGTTTAACGGTAATAAACTGTATTACATTGGGGGAGAATTGTTTACATATAAAGATAATGCATTTATTTCATCTACGTACACCTTCATTGATTAACAAAATGTAAACGTTGCATCAATCTTTCATATTCTGTTGAAATATAAATTATACTTATTGATTTTGCACAAATGTTGTGAAATCCATAAAGACCTGAAAAGTAAAATGTCAGGATTAAGATTAAGAAGACTTGCGAAAATAAGTTAGGATAAATTCTGACTTTTCAGACAGGTGTTTTGACCAGATCAGTCTTTGATGTTTGTATCTATGAGATGAAGGTGATAGGGCAGGCAAGCAGCAAGGAATCAATATCTGGAAATCATTTTTGCTGTACCTCACCCCTTAGTGAACCCAGATAACAACCAGGAATTGTACACAATAAACCAGGCATTGAACCCAAAGAACCACTTGATCAGTGCTGGGTCCCCCCTATTGTCACCTTTTAGATAAGAAGGGGCTACTGGGGCCCATATCCTTCCCAGGAGCCAAAGCCCCACCCTGGGACCACCATGGGGTTTAAGATTCGATATAACAATTGGAATGCACAGTTGCTTAAGGGGGAGGAGACCCATCAATCATTGCAACTAAGATAGTTGGATTAAGAGTTACTTTTCACCGATATTTAACAGTGTTTGACACTTTCGAAGCCATAAACGTATTCATTATTGTAATAAGAGTTGATACCATTGAGCACTGGGGTCAGAGATTATCTCTGACCCCAGTGCTCAATGGTATCAACTCTTTTTGGCTAACTTTTTTCATTTCGATAAGTTCTTACCATTTTTGCAAATTCTCGATTGCTTCAATGATGAGATTCGACCAGAACTTTAGCTGCATTACTAAAATATAGGTTTCAGGGGAAGATTCAGGGTAGGGGGGAGTTCAGGGGGTCTTGATCCCCCCTTTTGTTGGGGACTTAAACCCTCAAAATAGAGAGATTTCTCGTGCATGTGGACACGGAGGCATGAAGTTTTTTTACAATTAGTATATATGATAGCTGTGGACCCCTCTTTCCAAATTCCTTGGTTCCCAAATAAAGAATGCATCATACTGATAAAGATTGCTAACTGACCTAATTGTCAGCCTGAGCACGGAAAACTGGGCGCTCCTGTCAATATAACCTGTTTGTCCAACGGGGTTTAATGTTATATATTCGGGTTTGGCCCTCGGTAGTCATTGTATGAATGCGGGTTTTGACCAAACAGAATGTGTGTGTTCTGGTTATATAAATACAAGGGGTTGGGTCTGTCTTTGTCATTTGGAGGTAGCCTTTGTTTATTCCCAAACCCCGAGCCCTCATGGCCTATTGGTTCTATATTCAGGACAACCGTCTGCAAACGTCATGGGAATATCATCCCATCAGAACCAGCTTTTCAAACATGTTCATCTCAGATGGGGAACTATCATATAACCCCAGTGAGTGAGTGATGGATGTTTTACACCGTACCAACAGCTAGGGTCATATTCACGGTGAAAACAAGTCAGGCAAATTCTGACAGGTGTTTTGACTTGGTCAATCTTTGGTGATCGTATCTATGCGATGAGGGTGACAGGGTAGCAAACAGCAAGGGATCAAACCCAAAGAACCACTTGGTCAGTGCTGGGTCCCCCATATCGTCACCTTTTACAATCAGCAGGGGCTACTGGGGGCCTATATTCTTCCCAGGGCTAGAAGCCCCACCCCAGTACCCCTACGGGGGGAAGGGAGACTATCATATATCCCCATGACGTTTTAAGTTGTATGACAGGACAAAACCACAGAGTGCACTCCTTAAAATGGCCGCCCTTAAATACGCGGGAAATTGCCGAGTCAAATATATAAATACATCCATGAGTATTTTCCAAAAGGGATTTCTGATCTTGTGCAAGACGAAAAAGCCATGTTAGTTCCCTTTACACATCCTTTTATCCAGTATATTTATGCAGAATCGTCAGTTGGATGAAGGTATTTAAGTCTATTTTTTATTCCTTTAGTGTTTGTGTGTGTTCTTGTCCTGAACATCCCTTCATGATCAGTTTTAGGTAAGTGTGCTTAGGACCACTGAGAGGAGCTGATACCTAGTAGAGGGTAGGCTGGATGGTTTGACAATATCCAGTTCCAACTTATTTGACTTCATCTCAATACACTCTCTGAATCTGTCCTTGTGAACATCATTTTAAATGTAGTTTTTCCTTTATCTTGTTCGTTCCTTGTTTACTAGCTGTTTTACATTTATTCCACCATGACAAGAATCTAGATTGATGGTTTAAAACCATGGCCCGTCAGGGATTGGGGCTAAATTCTATTGGTTGAATTTAAAGTTGGTTTACTAAGTGTAGATGAATAATTCTGGTATGGTTGATTAGTTGACGCATAGCAGCTAAACAAATGAATGAATATGAGTAGGTTCCCAAAGAAATGATTAATTCAATTGAAGGTTTTGCCACGATCAGAGACCTGTTTTAATAAACTATCCCATGGCATGGGTTTGCTAGAAGAAGCCGGATAGGCATTTGAAAAAAGTTTTTCATAAGAAGTTGTTAACAATGAAAACATCCGCTAGGGCCCCAACACGTTTGTTGAATGAACAAACTCCCGTTACTAATGATGACAAAAAGGGCTCCATTAGTTTACAAAACTTGTGACTGTTAGGCCGGGTTTATACCATAGAATATTCTCCTAAAGACAGTCCAACACTTGTAAGATTTGGAAATTGTTGATGGTCCTTCATAAAACCATTCACTGGAAACATCACAAATTCGTTGGTTAAAACATTTGTGAATGACTGCAAACGACAGCAAATGACTCAAGAAATACAGGAAGATTTACAAACGTCCAAATATCTAACATGCTGAATTATTTTGGGACAACAGATTCCAACGATATCTTCCAAATCGATTAAATTCATTGATCTCTATGTTTTCTACCTCTAGTCATTTGAAATAACTGTGCTCGATGTCCCAGAATGTTCCAAATATCGTTGTCCAGTGGAAATAACAAATCTTTCATTTAAAGTTTTTTGTGAGCCCTTAATTATAGTTTTTAGTATTGTAGCTTATGGGAAGGGCTCACTCAATCAGTCATGTCTTTTGTAGGTATTTGGGCTTTGATCTGATTGCCCGGTTACATAATCTTACATACAAGTAGCTACAGGCCTTTGTCCACCGGCATGCATTTGTAAGCAGGACAATTAGTGTGCATCAAGTGTAATTGAGTGGGCAGGCCTCTCCCTTTCACCCTCCCCCAGCCCCACTCCTTGAACTCAGTTCAAGGAGTGGGGGTGGGGTAGGGTGCAGTTTGAGAAGCCAGAAGTGGGTTACATAACCAGTACTTGAGCCACTGGCACCTAGGCAGTCAGTGTATGCAAGGCCGGGTAGGGGGAGGAGGAGAGGGGGGGGGGGGGGTCATGGTTGCTTGGGCGCATGGACAGTGATATAGGAGGGAGTCCTATTGGTCAATCAGGTTGACCAATGAGTGTACAGCTGCCCGGGACAGCTGCACTGCCCAATGGACACTACTACCCCCCCACCTCTATGATGAGATTTCTGATTTCTAGTTAAGGGCGAACATCGATCGTTCCAACGATCGGAACTTTGATAGTCATTTGCTTCTTGTTTTACATCCGATCATTTTCCGACTATCACAAGTTTTAGCAGTCATTTATAGTCATCACCTATACTACCACAATCGTTTGGTGGAAACCCAGATTTAATTTGTCGACAATTCTGTGTAAAACCAGCCTACAGACACAGAAGTCTCTCACCCCATAACTTTTCCCTTTTCTTCCGATGTCATCTCTAGAAAGCTGCCTATTCATAACATCAAGTCAAGACATCCCTTTAATGAGATGTTGCACGCACATTACCGAGATGATAATGGATATCTTTGACAGATAACTTAATCAAGGTCCTATCCTTTTTATTTAAAGATATATTAGTGGTAAAAGGACTGAGAATGGCTGAGTCTCTGGATGAAAGAACCAGGCAGAGGTACATGGTAAAGATATTCCCACACGTTAAAATTCTCATAAACATACATATCTCTATGATATGAACGCATTTATTGGATAATGTTGAAATATCGGACGCTGTCAGAGACTTGTGTTATAGTGAATATATATATGCCGTCTCTTTTACCTCAATTAAGATGGTGCATATAAAAATCTGTATGAATAGTAATGTTGCAATTTCACCTTACAAATATGATTGTATGTTGTTGAACACGGCCTGAATCTATGTGGACGCAATTATATACTTTTTTAATAGGTTTATTACAGCTTTACATGAGACTACATGCTCTTCCAGTTGCATTGGTGATAACAAATTCGTAGAAAGAGAATAATATTATGAAAGAAAAGATAATAAATGTGTAGATATTGTAATCACTAGTCAAGGGTGCTTCGGACCATGCAAGGGTCATAAGTATTCACTGTCTGTACCTAGATATATCCAATGGGAAATATTGCTTGTATCCTAGCTCAATAAATCTCTATGATACTTAGCACATAAATTGAAAAATACACAAAGGCAACTATATAATTATGAAAGTAACCTTTACCAAAGAAGATATGATCTGGAAGGGGTTAATCAGTGCAAACCCAATGTATCATGCAATCTTCAAAAAGAAATTAGTTTTATATCTTGTCAGCGTGCCCACACAGTTATCAAAATGTCTCACAAGGTATCATATTGGTTTTATCGTTTATGACACTTGTATAACGGTCTTATTTCAGGTTGTGGAGTATAACAAACGTTTATATTTGGATCACCTGATTTTTCTATAATTTTTGATTGGCTGCCAATATTGATTTTACTTGGTTCTCTTATTATATATGATTTTGTATACACAATTCACAAGACAACTATAATTATATAAAGTTCGTATTCAATTCTAAATATATACCGTCCCATGCGGGTAGTTCTAGTTTCAGTGAGGCAAGTTTATACCAGCACTAAAATGTTGAATTTGATTTCCCCAAATCACTCCCATATTTTGCAATTATATAAGTTGGAATACACTACCAACACCACCAATACAATATCTACATTTGAGCCCTGTTGCTTGCTTGCCCTTTTGGCAATGACCACTACACCACAAGGAGGACTAAAGTAACACATCGCCCCGTACTATAAACAGTTATACTCCCGCCCATGCCTCACACACCACAACACTCTCCCAATCCACCACAGGTAAAGGGGGTATTACACTACACGACATGAGCTGCGATATGATGACGTTTCATAGAAACCGCACATATTATAGACAACATTTGCTGTTAGGTATATGTGAAATACTCCAGATTGCCAACATTTCAAACAATCATATAGACCATGTGCAGATGTGGTCACGTGACCATATTTTGGTGATCACCGCTTGGTGATCAAGAGCGCATGGTCATGGAATAAATCAAAATCTATGAATTCTAAAAGATGACTATTGTTTAGTGTTATTCAGTGAGATTTTCTCAACTCAAAGTACCAGAAAAATATATGATGAATACTTCAGAAAGGTATATAGTAATGGTTTTTCAATTGATCACCAATATGTCGACCAGGCTATTATGGGCAGTTGTGACGTCACCTGCACAACGTCCATAAATCCTGTGGGAGAATCTTCTATAATATCATCATATCGCTGATATTGCAGCTCAAAGTCAAGAAGTGTAATCAGGCCTTAAGTGAAGGTAAAACACCTCTGTCCCACGGTGCTGTTCGACTTGGCTACCCGCTGACAGCCGAAGAGCCCGTGCCAAGGACAGACGGCAATAAAATGGTGGTTGGGGTGTAGGTTACTTAATGCATTGAGACGTTGTCATGTGACCAAAATCACTAAGTAGTGTCAGAACAGGCCGTTTGGTTGGCACGGCATAAAAAAACAAAATGGTGTCCAAGTTTCCGGCGTCCACTAAAGGCCATATTACACTGCACATAGGGTCCACATTGGGCGTTGGGTCCCAACACCCAATGTGTCTCATTTGTATTATTTCACAACCATGTATTTTAAAACCTGACGCAAACTGGGTGTCCAAAGTGACCCAACACGAATCCTGACGCAAATCCAGACGCAAATGATTTTTTTCCATTTGAGTATCTAAAGCCCCCCATGCAAATATGGCCTTAAATGATACGTTTAAAAACAATGTAGATGCAAATGCATGTCTTGTACTAAACGTGAATAAAACACAAATCTAGTGCCCAACACAAATGCCAACTTGATTGCTAATGTGAATGTCACACCCAACGCGAATGCCAACATGAACCTAAGTTACTATTACACTTTACGTTGGGTGTCCAGATTCGCCTTTGCTATTCGCACCGGCAAAAACGCATTATATGAAACCGCCCCAATGTGAACAACCCAATGCATAGTTTAATATGGTCTTTGAGCCCAGTTTCCACTGAGCGACAATTAGCCTATGACTTTGAACCACCGCCAAAGATTTATCAATCAGTGGTGGTTTTTGTCAACGACATCAAATGGAAGTCGTTCGGTGGAAAAAGAGCTTTAGATGTATCTGTCCTGCTGGCATGTACATATTGTACACATTGTTGGCAAACTGACCCAGAGTCAGGAGGCGTGAACACGCTGATATAACTGTGTCTGTGGGAAAGACATACTTTATTAAGGTGAAGAATCCAGTACATACACAGTGAACTTGTATGCATTTCATTTGGTCATATAAGTCACCTTATAAAGTTGACATAACATTCTTTAGTAAGGCTTAATAACGGTTCTCTTCTGGCATATTTCCATGGAATGTACTTTGAATTTGCCTGAAAATGTAAAGGCCTTAAGGATGATGTTTTATCCAACATTAAACTACAGAATACACGTAAAAATTCTCACAGTGCCTGGCTTATAAACACGTTAGGAAACGTAGTACCAAGGTGAATGTTAAAGCCCAATACCCACTAGAAGACTTTTGCACAGTCTGCCGATGGATCGGTGCTGAAATCAGCCGATTCTTATGATTACCTGTCAGTATAGTATATTGAAATGTATATGTTTGATCTGAATCCATGCCAAAAATTGGTCGATTCTAAGTGTAGAATCGGCCTATTTCAGTGCTGATCTGTTAGGCGACTGTGGAAAAATGTTCTACACTGTTAAAACAAGTGTTTAGAACCTAAACATTTTCCTAAGCACTTCGGTGCATCCAGTTTTGGAACACTTTATTTCCCTAAACATGTTTAGAATTATCGGTGTTTAGGGTTAAGTGTTTAGAAATGTGTGATGTTTAGCTGTTTAACCATGAAGTGTTTAGGTCCTCAAGGTGTTTAGAATCAAAATGCTTATGCTTTTCTTATGTTTAGCTGTTAAGTGTTTAGAAAACTATGATGTTTAGGTGTTTATCTATGAAGCATTTAGGTGTTAAGTTAAACAGTAATATACCGTAATATGTACAGTGTACTTTCATTCTTAAGGATGAAAACCATTTTAAATTTAACAATAATATACCGTAGTGTGTAAAAAAAAGTAGATCTTACATGTAAAACACTGCTATGGTACTATACCATGGCCATTCAGTTTACACCAGATGTAATGTTAACAGCATTGAAAGTTTTATTTTTCCTGTAATCACACTACAGGATCATTAAGCCAATAACCACATATGTCCTTCCTTCTTGGTTTAGCCTTGCATGGATTGTTTGATTGTTGGAGGTAAAACCTTTAGGGGTATAGCTGATAAAGTTCTTGTACTAAAAAGGTGTCTACATGTTAATCCTACTAAAAAGGTGTTTTAAAACATTTTGTAAATGTTTTAGGGGTGTTCTGGTTGGTTGACTGTACCTAGAATAACAGGCCAATGAAGTGATTCTCTTAATGACGCTACGAAAACTTAAAAATCTAACATTTTTAATCACAAAATTCCAAATTCCTAAGTGTATGAAAAAACTATTTTACTTATCACGGCCAAATATATGGAGGGCATGTGGCAAACCACTAATGGTACAACTTCATAGTAGTATTTTGGTAACTTCAGTAGCCGAGATTTGAACCCGGGGCCCCTCACATATGAAGCCTATGCTCTACCACTGAGCTATGGAGGCCTGTAGGTAGACACAGCCCAGCTTTGCTACTTAACTGAATAAGTAGGGGTATGAGAGTACTGAACTATTGTCTGTCACAAGAACATGATGTCGAATACCTGTATAGTAGTACTGATCCTACTCATTGGTGCTGACTATGCCAGTGTGCTCTGCATGCAGTCCAAGTTAGCTCAGTTGGTTAGGCTTCTACCTTGAATGTACAGAATGTGGGTTCTAATCCCAAAGTGTCCATTTTTCTTTTCCATAGTATACAATTGATATTATGTGTTTAGATTCTAAACATATCCCATTCAAAACATGTTTAGAGGTTACAAGTGTTTAGCTTTTAAACACAACTAATGTTATGCGTTTAGATTATAAACATAGTTAACCCAACACATGTTTAGAAGTTACAAGTGTTTAGGTTTTAAACAGATATGGTTTAATGTATTTAGATTATAAACATGTTTATGCCCTTAACACATTTAAATTCTAAACACCATTTTAACAGTGTAGTGGGTATAGGGCTTAAGGTTAGACAAGTCAGTTCCTAATTAGGGGGATATCTTATAAGTATATTTTATTGTAATTTAAGATTGCTGAGAAGAGGTTAGTTATGAGGATGAACTGAGGGTTATTTAATCATTTGTTTTATCTTAGAGGATCTTTCAATGCATAAAGCAAAATTTACAAGTGTTTAACATTTTACAGCTATTAACCTAAAGGCTGTGTTACATATTTTGATGTACTATAAATGATGATGACTTTTCTTAGTAATAGTCTATAAACGAAATTGTTGCTTTTACAGACCCTATGAATATCTTTATTATTGGTTAAATACGAATGAACAGCAGTTATTGGGGAATACTTCCCTGAATAGCATCAATAAGTCAGTGTTTCCCTCTAGAAAAATAAATCAGAAATAGTCTTTACACAGATTAAAGATAAAATATTCCTACTAAAGTGAGAGGCCCCTAAGTTTGACAGTTTAAGTGGCCAATTTTTGTACTGAAATGTCATTGATAGTGTAACTGACATGACAAGTCTCTTTTAAGGTTTGATTACATTGAGAGATTAATTCTGAATAAAATATGCTGTAAAATATAAAGCTGATAAAAGGGTTGGAGCGAATCTTTACCAAAGTTCTCCTGCTCCTTCAGCATACAGTAATGTTGAGTTAATCCAAATATATGCACTTAGAATACAAATAAAAAATATCTTTTTTTTTTGCAGGCTGCCCTGTCAATATGGAAGGTGATCCTTCGGTTTATGGGAGATGTGGCAGACTACCGGGCGGCTATCACCCCCACCACACAGCCGGTAAGACTTTAACCTAACTTTTTGTTATTAATATTCTTATTGAATGTCTTCATACTTGTTTGACCTTCCAGACATTACAATTGACAGTACATACATATAATATATTTATACAATCAACATCTTTTAGAATTAATCTGATTTCATGTACTTTAATATAAACACACATAATGATAATGTTAATAAACTACAAGTACCCCCCTCTCTATGTTAAACACCTGGCGCTAAGAACCATGCACTGAGTACATTACAGGGTTCCCACTGCATAAGGGAAACAAGGGAAATGGTAATAACAATACCTGTCAGGGAAAACACAGGAAATTAGGAAATTTGACCACAACACAGGAAAAACACAAAGAACAGTATTTGTCCAACTTCATGATTTTTGGATTCGGGAGATTCGGGAGATTTCCACTTGTAAAGGAAAAGCTTTTAGAATGGTCCTGGAAAGTTCGCACTTTCAGAACAAACTATGCAAACCATGACTGGGAAAATCTACCTTGGCACAGGGAAAACACAGGGAATGTAATCGTGAAATTTGAGTGGAGATAGGTGATCTGAATTTGAAGAAGAATCAGCCAATTCTTTTACTGGTAATCGGCGCATTTGCGCCCCGATTCATCCCAGTCGTAGCCATTGTTTAAACACTTCAAAACACAGGTGGACCTGACCAGTTTATTCATGATGTGAGAAAAAAGGGATATGCGCTCAGATTATCTGTCTGCACGACTCGAATGAGCCGTCTTGATCTCAAGAGTGCAGAGTTATTCTAGGAAAACCTGCAAATGTATTGAATAATTATTAAAACAAATATGAACAAGAAACACGTATAGCAGATTCATAAACAGAAATACATGCCCATGAAAGAATTATCCTGAAGATTGCCAGTAGATAATGTATCAATAATGATATTTATTCTCTGCAAGTAACCTGCGAATCTGATATGTTGTAATCTTCTTTTCAATTTCCTTACACGGGTGAGAATTTACTATAAATGACACTTATTGATATGATGTACAACTAATCAAAATGTATAATCCATTCATTAATCATTCTTTTATTGTATTGATAGATGTATAGATAGGTATACTAATAATCATCACTAGGGTCGTTGAACAATTTACAATTTTCTTAAATTGTCCAAATCGACTTGTTTTGTACAATTACCCTTTCTCAGTGGCCAGTCTATTCAATTTATAACGATTTTCGACTGCAGTGCACGATCTCTTCCAAAAGCAATTAATTCCATTGTTCCCTACATTTTCCACCTCTAGTCTTTCAAAATAGTCATCCAACGGGTCCCAGAAATGTCCAAATATCTTAAAATTTATTTTAGTCGTTCGGTGGAAACAAACCTTCTAATGTAGTTTATTGCAGCCCCGGTCCCACCACTCTTATTATAAAAGGATGTACACATCATCGTTCTCTAAAACACAGATAAAGGGTCTGTTTTGAGAAATATGTCCTTGGTTTTGGGAAAAAGGGTATATAATCTCTGCATATTTGTCAGCGATATGGAAAAAGGGATCATTAATTCTTTCCTGAAACAAAGAAAAAAGGGGCTGTTTTCAGGTAATGAATGTTCGCATTTTCAAGAAAAAGGGTATTTTTTTTTCGAAGAAAGAATTAATGGAAAGGGTATCGAAAATATTATTTTCGATTTTGGAGAACGATGATTGTGACCTGCTCTTATATAAGACTGGCCAGACGGGATTGCGGCACTATAAGACAGGGAGGGCGATCCCCGAAGAAACGTCATCCTCAGTGACACAAATGTTTATGGAAAGTTGTCCAAGCAGTAGACAATAGTTCCATCAGTTTAATTGGTCTTTTTTTTTAGGATTTTATCTTTCACTTATATTTTGTGGCAGGGTGTAGTAAATAGAATAATAACCAAGGCAGGTATTACGTGCCCTAATCGACAGAAGAGGATCTGTAAAACCCTCATCTGTACTTCAATGTTTGTGGTGTCCGACCTCCCCTATACTAAATCAGAACTTGTCACCAGCACCCTAACTTCTATAATGTTTTTTTTATTCAATCATGGCTTGTGTTCCTGAGTATTTATCATTGTATATATCATAAAATGATATTAGTGCAATGGGAAGATCATGTGTACATAACTTATGCGACAAATAGTTTTAAAAAATGTTCAAAATATGATGTCAAAGAGTAAGGAGTCATACCCGTTGTCTTTGGCCTGTCGCACAATACCTTCTGTTGTCATGATAAGTATCATCATTACGATACCCTTCGTAAGCAACTTTGTGCATAATAACACAATTATTTTGACTGTCATTAATTAGCTGCTATTTTTTTTAACAGAATATAGCCCTACAGTGCCCCTTCATATATCAATTTACAGAATTCAATTTGATACAGTAATAACCTAACAACATAATACAATAACTATCATAAAAAACGAAACCTTTCTTAAAGTTATCTTAAGGTTGTCGTTGCTATGCAAAGTCATTGTGCAATGGGCCATTGGTGTCATTGAGCTGTATGGTGTGACTCGTTAACCCTTCTGTACCGTGTGATTTATTAATCCTGTGCCTGTTTTCCCTTTGTTCAGTCTGTCATGAGGAGGCTGCTAGTCATACTAGGCCAAATAGACAAAACCAGGGTGCGTACCCGATTGACCTTCGAACGGTGGTCCATGACGCCATTCAGGCCCAATCGTTCTCAGGCGATTTCATTTAAAGAAATTTCAGAAAAATTTCAGAAAAATTAAAGAACCAATTTGTAATAATTTCCTAGAGTTGAAAACTTCAGGAATATTAGATCTAGATCTATATTTTTCAGAACTTTTTACAGAAATATAATTGGCTGAGTAGAACCGCAACAATTCAACTTAAAAAAAAACCACTGTGACGTCACTGTAGCAAGAGCACAAAGACAACTGCTGCTGTTGGTGCAAGTTTTCACGGGACCATATGCGATGGAACACGTCGGCCCTTCACATAATCAAATGATTAAACAAATCGATGTATCGCAACAGGGACATTCCGATTGTGCAATACATCAACCTAATTTGGCTTTTGAGTTGTGGCTGTTTTCCTGGGCCGAGTTCTTAATTCTGTAAATAGTTCTAAAATCTAGGTATTTCCTTCTAAATTTTCTGAGATTTCCTTATTACTTTTGAGAAGAGAATTGTTTGGCGTCTTTTTTGGCATTATGGATCACCGACAAGGCATTACCTTGATGATCACATTGTATTTCAGGCCATGCATGCACTGTTGTTTTTCAATTATGCAAGCAAGCCTTGCTGTTTATTTTCTTAATTCATTTTCAGTTTCTCTCAGCTATAGATGTTCTCTGGTCTTTGACTTCCAGCACCATCCTATTGCCTGGGCTATTGGATCCGGGGGCCGTTCCAATGTACCCTAGTATTCCCGCATAGATCCTAAGATATGTTGGTTCCAAGGTGGCCATCTTAGTGTTATGATATTCTAAAATGCTTTAAGAGACAAAATCTAAACAAAATTTAGAGGACTTTTTGTCTTAGTGAATGGGTTTAATATTTTAGAATAAAAGAAGTATGCATGACATTGGAACCAAAATATCTGAGGATCATTTTGTGACAAAATTTAAGATATGATGATTGTCTTAGGATTACATTGGAACGCCCTAAAGGCCCTCATACACTGCCTAGCACGAACACACAGTGTAATTGATATAGGAATTGTTTATTCAGTCTGATCTTTCCTGTTTACAGTACATTTTTATCTGTATGAGTACCATAGATCTATCCTTAGATTAGAAATATATCTAAAAAGAAGTTTAATATGAGCTTATTATAACATTTAAGCTTGTTTCTATCATGAAAAAAAAACGGTTAGGGTTAACACATTGTGTATATACGAAAGGACAACTTTCTTCACTTCCATATGATTATCCCATCTGAATGGCTTCCTTTTGACAGATGATAAGTTGTTTCTATAAAATAGAATTTCACTTTGGCAGGATCAAAACAAAAAGGAAATAAATCATCCAAGTGAATTTCTACAACAACGTACAACTTTAGGTCTAAGCAAAAAGAGCCAGCAACGACCAAAGAACTTGAAATTCAGGCTTAACAACAAAATTGTGTCATTTTTATACAACAAATATTCACACATAACAATATGAAATGTGGCACACTTCTGAAAAGCACCCCCCTTTTTGAAATCCTGTATCCGCCCCTGTATTTCATACCCCAGCGCCAGTGTATCATGATTTACTCCGTTCTAATGGCATTGCCTCAAAGAACACCCACACCTCAACCGCAGGTTGTTTGAACTGTGGCCACACTTCCTGATTTCTTCTGTTATACACTATTTGAGACACGATTGTATGTGGGAGAGCTAGGATATTTTTCGTGACGCCTTTGAAAAGGGAAGGAAAGAGAAAAAGCAGAAGTCACACAGTTCTAGATGTGAGGTGGTATCAGGCAACAAAAGACCAGTGTCAGTGGGCCATTGGAGATTGTCATGTGCCTGGAAATAGCTTCTATGACAGTTAATTTTATTCTCATAACCATATATAGCATTTCCTGTGTGTGATATTAAAACTTGTCCTGTTAAGGAAAAAGTACGTTTGAGCAGAATCGAGAATATGAACCACCTACCTTTACATTAAAATCTACGTAATCCTAAATTTCTATGATTGCTGGTTTAAGGACAATCGCGCCATTATAGAACTATGATTGACATTTGTTTAAGATTTTACACAGTGAAGGCTAATACTATATGGGTCTCAAAAATGCTAAAATAATAATAGGTCACCGTGGAAACTTTTTGGCTAGACCAGTCTATTTATATGGTAATTATTCAAAAATCAGCTTGCAAAATAAATTTTGAGTTTGATTTTATTTGCTAATTATTTGATCAATTATTTTGATAGACATGAAAAAACAACCAGCCAAATGTTTTTGATAAATGTGTTCATGTTTTCTCAAGTGAAAATTTGTAAAAGTAAAATTTGATGATGTAATATACGTTTTTAACTAGAAATTAATTAAAATGAAATAGTTCAAAAATATAAAAATTCAAAAATAAAGTTTTACACAAAAAAATTGACCATTGAAAATTGCTCTAAAAGTTCATATGACATGTCTATGGATGTAGGCTATTATATCCAGCCAAAAGAACAGGGGGTCACCATACTAATTTGGCCAGCAGAGATGAATATCCATTTAAAAAACTAAAAATGGCTTAAAATAACTATTTATTAGTTTTTCTATAAATTCACTGAAATGTTTATTTCAAAATTATTTTGACAATTCTATGTTATTCCTGAGACCTTAACAATAATTTTGATGCAAAATATGCCTTTATACACCTTATATTAAAGGAGTGACAGAAGAAAATGTAATTTTTGTTGCAAATTTCATTTCTCAGCATTTGCCAAGTTTTCTCAAAATTAGTCATGTTTTCCCATTTCTCCTTTGAAAACTATACCCATAAGCCAATTTTCTATACCATTTATGAATTCTACATATATAATGGAGTCTTTCTGCAAAATATGAACTAGATTGGGGAACTTTCAATTTTTGGATATCTGGAAAATGGCGCCATTGTCCTTAAGGGAACCAACAGAAAGTTATGGCCAGTTATTTCAAACACAAATTACTATGTTAATACATTCTATGGGCTTAACTCAGGCATGGATAAAACCTAAACCATGAAAACTGACATTACATCATTGCAAAAGAACAGTTCTATCTTGCTCAATTCAATTGATGTTGAACTGGAAAGAATGCCTTTGTTAACAAACAGATGGAAAGGTTACCATCTCTTCTGAAATTCTACTGAGGGTTAAGGTAGTTTTCATAACCAATACTTTACCACTGACCATAGACTTGTGAAAAATAGTTCTGTAGTTGTCTCAGTTTTCATGTTTATGATTATACAGTGTACATCTGTCACCAGGCTGAGGCCTGTTTCACAATATTCTCCTTAGATACGAAGATTTCAAATACCCATCAAAGAAAGCGTTTCATAGCAAAATATCCATAGATGCCTCTAAAACCCTAGAGATCATATGAAATTCCCCCCAAATCTTTGTAAGCCCACAAAAGCCATACTGTTAAAAATGAAACCGTAATTTTGACAGCTATATAGTGTAAACTTCAACAGTATAATAACATATTTTATTTTACGGTTATATATCATAATATTATTGCAATTTACACTATATAACTATTTATTACTGAAATTAGCCACACAGCAATATACCGTACTGTATGGAAAAGAAAAATGGACACTTTGGGATTAGAACCCACATTCTTCACATTCAAGGTACAAGCCTAACTAACTGAGCTAACTTGGACTGCATGAGGTGTACACTGTCATAGTCAGCACCAATGAGTAGGATCAGTACTACTATACAGGTGTTCAACATTAGACAGACATTGAGTCATTACTTTCATACCCCTACTTACTCAGTTAAGTAGCAAATCCGGGCACTGTCTACCTGCAGGCCTCCATAGCTCAGTGGTAGAGCACAGGCTTCATATCTGAGAGATCCCGGGTTCAAACCTCAGATAGTCATGTTATCAAAATTACTACTTTGCAGTAATAGTACTATTAATAGTAGTGGTTTGCAGCATGCCCTCTGTATTTTTGACCATGATTAGTAAAATATCTTTTCCATACATTTAGGAATTTTTAGGTTTATATAATATCATTTTCATTGGCCTGCTATTTCTGGTATGGCCAAGCAACCAAAACACCCTTAAACATTTACAAGATGTTTTAAAAAACCTTGTCAGTAGAATTAACATGTAGGCACCTTTTTAGTACAGGAACTCAGCTACAGCCCTATAGGTTTTACCTCCAACAATCAAACAAGCCATGCAAGGCTAAACCAAGAGAAAAAGTATGGACTTGGTCATTGGCTAAATGTCATGTGAGTACAGGAAAAATAAAGCTTTCAATGCTGCTAAAATTACATCCAGTGTAAACTGTATGGCATTTTACCATAGTATGTATTACACTATATTATTGTTGAACTTAAACAGTTTTGATCCATAAGAATGAAAGTCCGCCGTATGTCTTACAGTATATTACTGTTGAACTTAAACAGTTTTGATCCGTAAGAATGAAAGTCCACTGTACATATTACGGCATATTACTGTTCAACTTAAACTGTGTTCACCTGTAAAAAGTACGGTCACACAGAATTACGGTCACCTGTTAAATTTACGGTAAAAGTTCGGCAACATTGCTGCCAGTACTTTACCGTAAATTTGACAGGATTTTTTTAACAGTGCAGTTTTACCTGCAAAAACTCTGGGTACGACAAGTCATTGTAAGTTTATCAAACTCACCCAATTTCTTTCCACAATTGTCTCCTTTTTTGTATAAAACAGCCTGCTGTTGCCTCAAATAAAAAGAGAGTATTAGTTTTGCTCCTCAGCCACTTTTATCGAATAATTCCATTCTTAGGTTTCTTAGGTCATATGAAAAGATGAAAACGTGCATTTCATCTAATTTCACCACATCCACAACTTCCATGTTCACCTGCAGCTCACAGCTATGGCAGGCTTGACTCTTGCACATGATACATGACTTTTATATATGAGTTTTAATTCACACTTGCATGTACCATTCTTTTCACAGCAGACCCATATACAGCGCCTCGCCTCTCTCTGCCATTGGCTACGCACATTGTGCTTGGAGACAACATATGGAATGTGCTGGGAGAAATGCACACAGACCATTGGGGCAGTTCATTGGGGCAGTTCATTGGATGCGGCGACATGCACTGCTATCCCATTATAATACCAATAATGCAACGTGGTGGATACAGAAAGCATTGCTAAAAGATAATAATTTCCAGATCCGCCACATTGCATTATAGTTTACTGCATTGCATTATTGGTACTATATGTGATAGCAGCGCACGCCGGTGCATCCAATCGAACCCAACCATTGCTTACGTTTTGCCTCTATTTCTTTGTTCCATTGGTGGGCACCTGTCCCGCCCCCTGGTGCCCTCTGCTCGCACCGCCTGTACGCCCCACTTGCCGTACGTCCCTGCAGGGAGATACGGCCCCCAGTACGACCCCCAGTCCAACCGGGTCCGTAATGGCCCGGCTGTACGAACGGCTCGGGCTGAGGGAACCCGAGAAGGAGGCTCCCCGACGGACCAACGGGGCCCCGCCCACTCCCACGGTAGGTCAACGCTGATTGGTTCAGCTGAATGTCCAATCAGCAACAAGCAAGTCACTGATTGGTGAAGCTGAGCGTCCAATCAGCAACTTGTTGTTTGCTGATTGGTTGAGCTGAGCGTCCAATCAGGAACTTGTTAGTATCTGATTGGTTGAGCTGATGGTCCAATCAGCATGTCAAAAGAAGTTCCTGAGATCCAATCAGCAATGTCTTAATGACTGGTTTAGGTAATCTTCCAATCAAAAATTTAGGTGTTTATTGATTGAACTGAGCATCCAATCAGATACTTCTTAACCATTGATTGGTTGAGCTGATCGTCCAATCAACAACTAAGAAGGTGTTTATTGGTTCAACTGAGCATCCAATCAGCAACTTGTTAGTCCCTGATTGGTTGAGCTGTTCATCAAATCACCAACTTGCAAGTGACTGATTGGTCAAGCTGAGCGCACAACTGGCAAATTGTTAGTCGCTGATTGGTTGAGCTGAGCATCCAATCAGCAACTTGTTAGTCATTGATTGGTTGAGCTGTTCATCCACTCGTGGATTTTGTAGTTACTGATTGGTACAGCTGAGCGTCCAATAAGCAACTCTTTTTTATCAGGGCAACTCATGTTTTTGAGATTATGTTTATTAGGGTCCGGGGACATATCTATAAGGATGGAGACATCAGGAGATAAGGAAGGTGGTCCAGCAGGCTTCATCCAGAGAACCTATTAAAAACTTTGTTACTCTTAGACTCTAACCCAAATGGATTTCTGAACACCTTTCTATGTCCTTTTTATTAAAACTATACTGCTCTTCAGTTTTAAATATGTTTCACATATATATCACTAGTGTATGCATGCTCAACTGCAGTGCAATTGCCCACACTGGTTTGCCGCAGTGCCCTCTTTGCAGTTTCTATTCTCTCGTTTGCTTGCGGTGCACCTTCATTTGCCATCACTGCAGAATGATGATTGTTTATCACTATATGCAAAATATACCTTTATAAGCAGAAAAACCAGTCAGAATTGTATACATATATTACTCTGCAATGTACTTACATAGTAAGATCGAATGTCAATGATATTGGAAAATGTGCTATCCATTATTGTAATTGACATCAGGGACTCCGAAGCATCTACATTGTTCACCTTGTTGACTTTACTGACCTAGTTGACATGTATTACCATTCTGACCTTATTACCCTATTGACCATTAAGACATTAATTGATCTGTTTTGACCTTGTTGGCCTAAATGACCTCGTCGATATATAATCTTGTTGGTCTTGTTAACCTTCAATGTTAATGTTAGTGACCTTGTTAACATGTAAACTTCGATGACCTTGTTGACCTTTCTAACTTAGTTGACCTTGCTGACCTTGCTGACCTGTATTACCTTTAAGACCTTATTGACCCTAATTACCTTAATGATCTTGTAAGCCTGTATGACCTCATTGTCCTTGCTGACCTGTATGATCGGTAGGACCTTTCTGACCCTAATTACCTTAATGACCTTGTAAGCCATTATGACCTCCTTGTCTTTGATGACCGTATGACCTTGAAGACCTTATTGATGACCTAAATTACCTTAATGACCTCGTAAGCCTTATGACATCTTCGTCTCTGATGACCTGTATGACCTTTAAGACCTTATTGACCCTAATTAGCTTAATGACTTTGTAAGCCTGTGTGACCTCATTGTCTATGATGACCTTATGACCCTTAAGACCTTATTGATGACCTTAATAAACTTAATGACCTTGTAAGCCCTTATGACCACCTTGTATTTGCTGACCTGTATGACATCATTGACCTTCTTGACCTTAATAACCGTAATGACCTTGTAAGCCCTTATGACCTCCCTGTATGACTTTTAAGACCTTATTGACCCTAATGACGATATTGACCTTGTAAGCCTGTATGGCCTCCTTGTCTTTAATCACCTGTATGACCTTTAAGACCTTATTGACCTAAATAACCTTAATGACCTTGTAAGCCCTTACGACATCTTTGTCTTTGGTGACCTGTATGACCTTTAAGACCGTACTGACCTTAATAACCATAATGACCTTGTAAGCCTGTATGACCTCCTTGTCTTTGATGACATCTGTGACCTTGACCCCCAGGCCGTGGAGGAGAACAGGGAGATCCTGGAGGAGGTGTCCTCTAAGTTGGCGCGGGGTGGCGGCACCTTACGGCGACTGAAGGCATCACTCACCCGGCGTCTCTTCAAGGAGGACCTGGAGGAGGACGTCGTCCTTGACCTTCTGCCCCTGGAGGAGTCTCTCCACACTCCCCTGGAGCAGCTCCACTTCGTCATCGGCTACGGCATCCTCAAACCCGTCCTCAGGTAGGGGTGTAAAACTCATACCTGCAATATGTCCCAATTTGGTCGGGAAAATCCCAAATGAATCAATACCAAGTCTTGTCCTGAGTCCAGAAATAGTTGTCCACATTTAAGGTTTCTGTCCTGAAATGTTGTATGAGTAAATGTTATTTCCGTATACAGACATGTAATGTTATCACTTAATTTGTCCTCGTTCAGCTCTATACCGATTCTGTATTTTCAAGCCTAAAAAAGCTTTCAACATATTCTGGAAATGTATGTAACAGTGTAATTTGACATACTCTGATTTTAATGAGTGGTTTAAAAGATTGTCTCGATTTTAGCTATTTGGATATGGGTGGTATGAATTAAAGGATATTCAGTATATATTCATATTCTACCCCGCATTGACTTCTAAAGGAGAGGGAGAGGTACTCATACCATATAATTATACAGATGCGTGCAGCATCAGTTTATTTAACAGTTAATAACTCCTGTGTTTAACTATCGTGTTTCAGGGATGGGATCTACTGCCAGATGTGCATCAGTCTATCTAACTCTTGTGTTTCAGAGTTAATATCTAACGGTAGACCTACATCTAACTCTTGTGTATCAGGGATGAGATCTATGATCAGACACGCATCAGTCTATTAAACTCTCATATTTAACTCTCGTGTTTCAGAGATGATATCTACCGTCGAACATAAATCAGTCTATCTAACTCTCATGTTCCAGAGACAAGATCTACTGCCAGAAATATATCAGTCTATCTAACTCTCGTGTTTCAGAGATGAGATCTATACTGTCAAACATATATCAGTCTATGTAACTCTGGTGCTAAACTCTCGTGTTTAAGAGATGAGATCTACTGTCAAACATTTATCAGTCTATATCTCTTGTGTTTCAGGGATGAGGTCTACTGTCATACATGTATCAATCATGTTGTTACTCTTGTGTTTCAGAGATGAGATCTACTGCCAGACTTGTATCAGTCATGTTGTAACTCTTGTGTTTCAGAGATGAGAATCTACTGTTAAACATGTATCAGTCTAACTAACTCTCATGTTTAACTCTCGTGTTTCAGAGATGAGATCTACTGCCAGATGTGTATCAGTCATGTTTTAACTCTCGTGTTTCAGAGATGAGATCTACTGTCAAACATACGTCAGTCTATGTAACTCTCGTGTTTAACTCTCATGTTTCAGAGATAAGATCAACTGTGAATCAAGTGTCAGTTTATCTAACTCTTGGGTTTAACTCTCGTGTTTCAGAGATGAGATCTATTGTCAGACGTGTATCAGTCTATGTAACTCTTGTGTTCAACTCTCGTGTTTCATAGACAAGATCTACTGTCAAACATACATCTAACTCTCGAGTTTAACTCTCGTGTTTCAGAGATGCGATCTACTGCCAGACGTGTATCAGTCATGTTGTAACTCTCGTGTTTCAGAGACGAGATCTACTGCCAGACGTGCAAACAGCTGGTGAAGAACCCTGCCAAGTCGTCCATAGCCCGCGGCTGGCTGCTCCTCGCCCTCCTCGCCGGCTCCTTCCCACCCTCCACAGCCGTCAGTACTGTTTTATACTACGTTACATTATCAGCTGCTTATTATTTTATGATATTATTTTTGAGGTTTGAAATTTTCACCACCCAATGAAAATCATATATATACAAAAAGAACGGTAAAAGGTATATCAGAGGAAATGCCTCCCTCACCTGGCTCTTGTTCACATAGAGTACTACTGCCCCTTCCAAACCAAATAACATACCATTATTCATTTCATAATGACTCACCTTTATGTATCATACTTGCTAAATATTGAACAACCAGAAAAAAGACTTATCTTAAGGAACAGTGAAAAGTGGTTCATGTATTACTATAAGCATTACAAGCACTATCTGAACTGTAGCTCAAGGCTACTTTATACAAATAAACCACGGTGGACGGGGAGAACAAAGGAACGTACTGGGCCGTGAATATATCACGTATTGGGTCCAGTGAAGCGGAACGGTATAATCTCACGCTCAGAGTAGAGCCCAGCAAACAAGGCTCGTGTTTTCTTCCACACGTGTTTTAATAGTTGTAAACTAGTGTATGGCCAAACTCCAAATATACCCTGTGAAAACCACAAGCTTATAACATGAGTTTTGATTTGGTGTTCAACTAGTGCTTTACACATGTTTTATAAGGATATTTAAGCTATAGAAACTCATAAGAAACACGAGATTGACATAAACCTGTGAAAAACACCAGAAATGCTGTTAACAAAATCTCGTGAATACCACCTCATTTTGCTCCCTGAAAAACACGTGTTAACTCGAGCCTTTGTTTCTTGGGAGCAGTCAGACTAATTTATTTCCATACTTTTCCTTCTAACTTCTTTTATGCTCTTCGGAATTATGAACAGTAAGTGAGTAAAATGTACCTCTGAATCTTGTGCATCAGACCCTTTAACCAGATTTTGAAAATATTGATGTTTTTATCTTTTGATGATTTAATCAAAACAAAAAGTTTTTTCTATCCATAGACTCCCATGTTAAAAATCTTCATTTTCTAACTGTAATATCTTAGCTAATATTTATTCCCCACGAGCCAATTTTTCTAGGTTTAAAGCTATTGATATGTATTAAATTTGGCATCGTTCAACTAGCCTTGATCCCCATATTTTACTTGATTATAATGGATCATTCTGAGCAAGCACCAATGGTCGGATTTCAGGACTGGCTGGAGTGGCACAAGCCTGGGTCCTATGGAAATGATTTACTTTTATTTTTCATTAAATCATAAAAGATCAAAAACTTCTTGAAATCAAACATTTATCACGTGAATCACCTTTATAAGGTTCTTAGCTACATTTTACTGGAAGTTTTGAAGAAGTTAGAGCAAAGGTTCCATGGTTTATGTCAGATAAAGCACTTGTCAGGAAGGTTACTTGAAATAACACACTCGGCTAACGCCTCGTGGGTTATTTCGCGTAACCCTCCTGGTAATGTGGTATGAAGTCCTTCTCTAAGGGTGTCTTTAATGTATGATCCCTTCTGTATAGGTTTGTTTTTACATAAAAAAGTCCTTCCAAGTAGGTCTATTTTTGAAACCCTAACACATACATCTGTGATATCATATAAATCAAGTCGCATCCCCAGGCAATGGATATTGTATCGAATTGCGTTGTCTAAAAATGTACACAGCACCGCCCATCTAAGTCTATTTATGACAATCTATGATCTATGTGATTCAGGCCATGTAGTTTCGTTCATAAATAATAACATAGTAAGAAAAGATTGATGCAGGAAATCTAGAATGTTCCACTTTGTGCGACATTTCTTACCATCCTTTCCTGTGACATACTATAATAAGAAGTACCAATGGGGGCACCCGAGGGTGGTTGTACGACTCATAGGGAATCGTCATGTGCCGAGGGCAAAGCCCGAGCTTTGTATGATCCCTATGGGTAGTGCAGCCACCCGAGGACTATCCCAAAGGTGCTTCTTTATTTTATCACCAAACAATGCTGAAATTGTTGAGAAAATGCTGAGAATATGGAGCAGTGCATAAGGCTTGTCCATATGCCCTGTGCGCATTAGCCAATACACACCGTTCACCAGCCGTGTGGTTGAAAAAGAACCGTATCCCCCTGATCCCCCTGACATTAAAGGACAGATGACTGCATTCCACAAGGTTCAGATTCAGCCAGCATCCTCAGTTAAACCTCTAGACTGTCTAAGTCCCTTGTATAGAGTCCCTTATCATCTTCATAGAACCCTCTGGGGCTTGTTCAGGTTTAGGACACACGTATCTACGCAATAAGTCACTCCACTCGATCGACCCGCTGCCTTTTATAACTTCACCATTCAGGTTTTTTTGAGGGATTGTTGCCAAAAGGTTATTTTGAGTGCAGAGACATGTTATATACTTTGAGTATAAGGGGTGGAGTGTAACCTCTGTATGATGAGTATAGTATTTAAGTAAAATAAAGATTACAGTAATAATTTGAATTCTGTTACCCCCTCAATTTCCCCATGATTCCATGCACATTGGGCGAGGGTTGGGGGTCTTAAAGCTTAAACTTAGATTTATTTGTACAACAAAAAAGGATTTGTGTTATCTTCCATTTTCACCATTTGTTGGCTTTGGTCAACAAGAGCAAATGTCTTTTCATATTAACACGAAGTCAGTGGAAATTTTTGCAGAATAATGAATTATAAGAAATCAAATGTATATGTTGCTAAAGTGAGTGAGTGAGTGAATGATGTTTTGCACTGTACTAACAGTATGAAAATAAAGTAGGACAAATTCTGACTTTTCAGACATGTGTTTTGTCTTGGTCAGTCTTTGGTGATCGTATCTATGAGATGAAGGTGACAGGGTGGGCAAACAGCAGGGGATCAAAACCCTGAAATCCCTTTTCCTATACCTCATCCCTCAGTGAACCCAGACACAAACCGGGAATCAAACCCAATGAAGCCCCTTTATGATCAGCAGGGGCTACTGGGGGCATAATATTATTTTTTTCTTCTCATGAGCAGAAGCCCCACCCCAGTACCCCCTCATGGGACATACGGTGCTAGACCTGTATCTAGTGGGATTCAGATTTTTTTGCCATTCTTTCTTGTTTGGCGTGGCGATGACTCTAAATATGTACTGGTTTAAGGGCGAGTTTCGAACTAAGGGAATTGGAAATACGTTTCTCACATCCCACAAAATTTAAGATAAGTTGCTCTTAATCATCAATAATCTTAACTCTAAATAGATAACAATAGGAACATAAGATCATAAAGTTTGAAAAAAAACTCAACCATGATTAAGTCAAAATGTCTTAACCAAAAATACGATCTTAAAATTATGACCAGTGTGAAACTCCCCCTATTTTAACACTCGTACCTCCATAACTAGTGTAAAAAGGACCCTGTACTGACAGTCGGGAGAGGGGCCAGTACTCCCGCACCCTGGTAGGTCTTTATATGGAGGCTTTATTCTGCTGACAGGGCCCTTAGTCACATTCAAAACAGTGTTACAAGCCAATTAGACGCAAATATGCACATTGTTTTTTTTTTCTATATTAATGAGGACATAATTGCAAAGAGTGTGGTTGCCAAATAAAGTCAGCGGGAATAACGATATAAACAAGTCTTATGAAACAAGCTTTTCTGTCACCTATAATGGTGTTATGTAAGGTGTTCTTTTTAAATTCCAGAACACTTCTTATATATTTGCATGGTATTGACTGAATGAAGTACAAAGAATTGTCAAAACCAACTCAGATGATTTCCTAAAGCAGACATCCTTTTAGATTCTTTTGTGGCAAGCACCTCATTTAAGGTTAGAGTAGGATGAGTAGGATGAGCGCCGCGTTTTTCTGGGTTGTGCTTAAATGCTCATAACTCTCTTAATATATAAGATATCTTAACATATCATATACCAAAAAATAGCTGCTTTCCATGTCTATCCTACCATATAAGTAATAGAATTACTTATTTAGAATCTGGTAAGAAATAAAGGTTCAAACATAAAACTTGAATTTTTCTACTTTTATTTTTTGAACAAGGATTTCTCCCTTAATAATAAATGAACAACGATGAAACGTTTCATATATGTTGAAAACATTCCTGCAGAGGGAAGCGTGTCTCAGAATTTTAATTTAGGGCCTGGTTAATTTTTTATTGAATGTAGAAAAAAAATATGGATTTTTTTTCATCATTTTTTACATTTTACACAATAAAAAATAAACAAAGCCCTAGATCCAAATTTTGAGACACGCTTCCCTCAAGCGGAATGTTTTTAACATACATGAGAAGTTTTATAACTATTGATCTATTGGTAATTGAGAAATCCATGTTCAAAAAATAAAAGTTAAAAAATCAATTTTGTACATTCTTTGACTTATATCGGCACTAAAATATAATCTAACTAAATGAAATGTAATATCATTAGATAGCTGAGATATTCAGCTTTAATATGATATATAATATGTGGAAATTGAGAGAGAAATACCAGAATTATAAGTAAACACGCACAACTGTTGCAAACGGGAAGCTGATCACCCTACTCTAACCTTAAATCATAAGTTTAAATAATTGATTGTGATGATTTACCGCACTAAAGGTTACTCTATTCTACTTATAGCCATCAAATACTTATATCATTCAAACAATGCATCAATACACATATTTCCCATTGTTTACAGATTCTGAAGTATGTGATCCGATTCTTGGAAGATGGTCCTGCACTCTACACCATCAACGTCAAGAACAACCTCCAGCGGACGCTACAAAATGGGCCCCGCTTCCAGCCCCCTGCCTTCATAGAGCTTGAGGTAAGTAACACAACCCCTAGAGAACGGACCTCGCTTCCAGCCCCCGGCCTTCATAGAGCTTGAGGTTAGTACCACAACCCCTAGAGAACAGACCCCGCTTCCAGGCCCTGGCCTTTATAGAGCTTGAGGTTAGTACCACAACCCCTAGAGAACGGACCTCACTTAAATTCCAGCCCCCGGCCTTCATAGAGCTTGAGGTAAGAACCATTAACAAGACCCCCCGTTCATGACATTTTATGGCCAGGAATGTAGCAATGGTGGTGCCCCCTATGAGGGTCTGTGCAAACCGTCGCTACTTTAAGAGAATGCATTGGTGCTACATAAATATATAATATCTGAAATTTATTACACCTTTTAGAATATATTTGAATCTTAGAATGATTTTTCTAAATGGTTGTGAGGGTTAGCTATTGATAGTTTTATGTCAACATTTAGGTCTCACAGGAGTAAGAGCCTCGTTTGGGAAAGGTTGCCTTCTGTTGCAGTTTAGGTTGCAGCTATCAGCAGAGAACAACCTTCCCAAATCTGGTTGTTATTTGAACACTGATTGGTTGACAGAAATTATGTGAGGTGTAGAGACGGTGACGTCTGTGATGATTTATAACTAGATTATTGAGGCTAAGGAGGTTCTTACTTTACTTGTTACTTTAATATATACAGAGCATGTGGTATCAACAGTATGAACAGGTATTGTTAGGACACATAGTGCGTCCTGAACTACAATGATGCCGTTCATGAAATTCTACAGTCACTCCCCCTCAAACTCTCAATGCCCACCCCCTTGGGCACTGACACTTACCCCAGCTTACAATATAGTGTATACCTTTACGCAGGCTGGCCTCAACAAGCGCCTACTAGAGGTGTCGGTGACGTTAATGGACGGCACGATGCACACGATGCCCCTGGACGCGGCCACCACGTCCCGGGAGCTGTGCGCCCAGCTGGCCGAGTTCATCGGGCTCAGGGACCAGTTCGGCTTCTCCATCTACATCGCCATGTACAGCAAGGTAAACCACCTTTGATTAACTGCATTCACTCATCGTCTGTATGTGGAATTGTCTGAATCATGAGGGACATAGCTATAGGTCAAAGGTAGAACATGCTTATCAGGAATAAATAGGCTAAGTGTAATTTTTGGCTAGATAAGGTGGCTGATTTTTTAGATACTGAATAATTGAAGATTCGGAAAGAGTGATTTCTTGATTTTTATGAATCTCCATCCCACTCTCCTATTTTAGATCTATCAAACGTTTTAAAGGTATAGTTATTGACATCCTTCCAATCCAAGCCTCCAAAATGGCCTGTATCTAGTGAGTAACAATGCAGCAAAGAGACCCTGAACAGGGACTAGTTGTCTGTATTTATAGATCAACTCCATGTAGCCCACTGTCCTCTGAGTACATTGACTAATGACAAGCTTCCTCTGTTTCTCACCAGGTGGCGTCATTGGGTAACAGAAGTGACCACATCTTAGACTCGATCTCCCAGTGCAAACAGTTGTACCAGGAGACGGAGAAAAAGGAGGGCCCTGCCCCCTGGAGGCTCCTCTCTGAAGTTTCTGTTTCCTATGCATATTATATACATTGGCTAATGACAAGCTATGTCTGTGTCTCACCAGGTGGCATCGTTGGGTAATGGCAGTGAACACATCCTGGACTCAATCTCCCAGTGCCAACAGTTGTACCGGGAGACGGAGAACAAGGAGGGCCCTGCCCCCTGGAGGCTGTTCGATGAAGCCTTTTGTTCCTTTTATATATACACACACTGACTAACAACAAGCTTTCCCCCCGTCTCACCAGGTGGCGTCCTTGGGTAACGGCAGTGACCACATCTTGGACTTGATCTCCCAGTGCAAGCAGTTGTACGGGGAAACAGAGAACAAAGAGGGTCCCCATCTAGACCCCCTATACTATAAACGCCATGAAGCTTGCAGTTTCCTCCATTATACATTGACTAACAACAAGCTCCATTTCTCATCAGGTTGCGTCCTTGGGTAACGGCAGTGACCACATCTTGGACTCAATCTCCCAGTGCGAACAGCTCTACCGGGAGACGGAGAACAAGGAGGGGCCCGCCCCCTGGAGACTGTTCTACAGAAAGGAGATGTTTTCTCCCTGGGAGAACGCGGCCCACGACTGGGTGGCGGCCGGGCTCGTCTTCTCTCAGGTTGTCAGGGGCATCATGCTCGGCGAGTACCGCTGTGAGTCGGTAAGTTGTGTCAGGACAGCACATTTCCAGGGGCAGATACAGGATTTTCGAAAGGGGAGTCACTATAAAGGTTAAGTACTAAAATGTTGTGCCTTTGTGCATGTGCATGTGACATTTTCCCCTCTTTTTGTAGTTTAGGGATCAAGCAAAGAGCAGTGTGGGACCCCCAGGACACCCCCCCCCCTGGATCCGCCCCTGATTTCCTCTACCCTCTAACCCCATACACAAAAGCAATGCTGACCCAAGTTGGTTGATAGATCAGTGCTAAAATCAGCCGAAAATATACCAGAGGAACCAGCCAATTTTCGAACTTATTCATATCAAACTTGTACACTTCAATGTATCATACTAATTGGTGAACTGAATCAATGCACAAATCGGCCGACTCCTCTGCCATTAATAGACCGATTTCATTTTGTGCAACACATCAGCCTAGTGGGTATGGAGCTTAAACCTTTCTTCTATATCAAGCTTCCAACCTTAATACCTTCACAACTCTGTTGCCCTATGAAAAGTGGGGTCAACTATCAGTTCAGTTTTTTTTGCAATTCTCTTTAAAAATAATGTGCATGATCTAAGTGCCATTTCTACACATTTTCTACACTTTTGGCAAGTCTATATACTAGTAAATATGTTTTAAAACAACTGTGATCAGTATCATAATAAATTGGTCTCATCAAGTCAATAAACCTGTCCCCAGGACCAGCAGTTGGCGGTGCTTGCAGCCCAGCAGTACTACACGGAATACGGGTCAGACATCAGCGAAGAGGGACTCAAGGCCCTGCTGCCCTCCTACATCCCCGCCGACAAACTACAAGGGGAGGAGAGCTTAAAACTATGGAGGAGGGCCATAATTAAGGTATTTACTCACTAAATAACAATAATAATATCCCCTGTCCTTTGCTACATCCCAGCCGACAAACTACAAGGGGAGGAAGTTTTAAAACTATTGAGGAGAGCCATAATTAAGGTACATACTCAGTAAATAACAATAATAAGGTCCCCTGTCCTTTCCTATATCCCCGCCGACAAACTACAGGGGGAAGAGAGTCTAAAGCTATTGAGGAGAGCCATAATTGAGGTACGTACTGGGTAAATAATATGTCCCTTCTCCCCTCCTACATCCCCGCGGACAAACTACAAGCTAAAGCTATGGAGGAGGGCCATAATTAAGTTATGTCTGCACCAAAATATGTCCCCTGTGGCCCGTTGCACAATGGGTTTCGTAACAACGAAAATATTGTAAACAACGAAACATTTCGTTGTTACTTTTATCGTAACAACGATGGTTTGTACAATTTTTTTTCTATATTTAGAATGTTCCCAAAGAGCTGTAACTTTTACTGAATTTTTTATAATTTTTTCTTAGTTCATAACACTTTACAGAATTTAATTTCATTCATTAGATCCCGAGATATTGCATTTTCGTAACAACGAAACTTTTCGTTACTAAGCAAAAGTTTGTTGTGCTTTCGTTGTTTTATCTTAGTAACGAAATTCTATTGTGCAACGGGCCACTGTGGCCCGTTGCATTTTTTTTTTCAAGGCTCACAAAAAGATGTTCGACGTGTCGGACGCCCTGCGCCTGCCCCAGGAGAAGGTAAAGCAGGAGGTGGTCAACATGGCCAAGTCTCGCTGGCCCATGGCCTTCTCCCGATACTTCAACGTGACCAAGCTGGAAGGCCCCAGCTGGCCGAACGAGGAGCTGGTACTGGCCGTGAACTGGACGGGCGTGTACGTCATGACCAAGGGAGGGGTCGGCATCTCTGATATCCCCTTCTCTGAGGTGGTCGAGGTCTCCGACGGGTGAGTAGGACAGAGTCATTTCCCATGGTTAACCTATATGCTTCACTTCATATAGGTTAACTATGGGAAATGACCTAAACCATTGGTTCCATTTACTTTACCAGGGGGCGCCACACCCTAATGAAAAAGGTCTATAAGTAGCACTGGAGGGGTGTCTGAGGGTGGACATATGACCCAAAGGGGATCATCACATTCCAAGGGTGTAGCCCAAGGTTTGTATGATCCCCATGGGTCGTGCGGCCACCCGAGGACGGCCCCTAAGGTGCTTCTTTATTTTATCACCCAAGCATTATTCAAAATATGTGGAAATTACTGAATACAAGGAGCCCACAGTGAGCAGTCCGTACTTTGATAAGAAGCACCGCGGGAGGCGTCTGAGGGTGGTCATATGACCCATGGGGGATCGTCACATAACGAGTGCGAAGCCCGAGGTTTGTATGATCCCCATGGGTCGTGCGGCCACCCGAGGACGACCCCTAAGGTGCTTCTTTATTTTATCACCCAAGCATTATTCAAAATATGTGGAAATTACTGAATACAAGGAGCCCACAGTGAGCAGTGCGTACTATGATAAGAAGCACCGCGGGAGGCGTCTGAGGGTGGTCATATGACCCATGGGGGATCGTCACATAACGAGTGCGAAGCCCGAGGTTTGTATGATCCCCATGGGTCGTGCGGCCACCCGAGGACGACCCCTAAGGTGCTTCTTTATTTTATCACCCAAGCATTAATCAAAATATGTGGAAATTACTGAATACAAGGAGCCCACAGTGAGCAGTGTGTATGGCCTGGCAATACGCCCTGCACCCAATATGCATCGCTCATCTGCCATGCGGGTGATAAAAGATATTGGTACAGGCCCCAGGGGCTTACCCAGCCCTAAAATCTGAGGGGTGCCAGGTAAATCAAGGGGGTTCCATGCAAAAGTGAGGGGGTTCTGAACAGTTATTTTGATAAAAAAAAATCCTAGATTTGTAGTTGATTGTCATTTGTGCCAAAATTAATTGTGAAGAAATTAATTGATAACATACCTTTGGAATTTAAGATAAGGTAACAGGCTTCTTCTTTGGTCCAGTAGTCTATAAAAACCCTTAGTGATGTGGAAAAACATACCATAACATTTCCAAATCGGCCTACTTTTCATCTTCTATTGGAAAATTTATCAGAAGCCCGTTGCATAATCCCTAGGCCTACCCCCTATAGAAAAACTGTTTTCTCTTTGGATTTGTAGTGTGGAATTGCATCTCCTTAAACCATTTTAGAGGATATATATTTTTAATTTCTTAGACTTATTTTCAGATCTATACTTTATTTCATTTATCAGAATGTGTTGCCAAAAATATGTTGTTACACTAGATATTGCATGAGCGCAAATTGTGATCTTCGAAATGCAATAAGTGAATGGCTACGGTACATAAGCATGTGCTTGACACTTGTAAGGCTTTTTGGTCCATGCATGATCAACATTATTAATATTGGTCTAATAATGTATTACTTATTTATTGTGAACCCTTTGATGCTGCGGCTGTACTTCTTTTCGGCTTGAAATTGCACCTATCAAATAGTACAACAAATTCTTTTTTTGAAAATCAGTAAAGTTTCAATTATATACCGGGTGGCATACAAGCAATCTATTACTGGTCATACATCCTTAAATGACTTCCCAGGTTTCAGTTATTGATAGAGACTTTGATTTATAGGCAACATATTATACGTGGGTAAGTATGTTTGCAGGAACATTATGGCTAGTTCTGCGTCAAGAAGCCAACTATTAACATATTGTGAGATAGTGAACCCCTGAAGCATACATCGCATCGCCTTACCTCAGATCAGCTCCCAATATTCTACTGCTATTCCTGACCAATTGTCAATAGTTTTCTAATTCTCCCTACCAATGATAGCTGATTACACTAATTTAGTTATCTGCAATTAATTGTGTAGACAAGATTTCATGATCATCTATTGAAAATATATAAATACTTGTCATTCATTTGCAATGAATAGATTTCTCAAGCCATCCTAAAGATATGAAGTATACATATATATATAAAATGAAAGAATACTCCTTGCTAGTCTTCCATTATGTTAAACCACAAAGAATGCTAATTTTTATCAAAAATGTTATCTTTCAACAAATTTCCCAGCAGCATCTAATGCGAGCCGAATGGGTAAACTTTGATAAACATGGTTTTTAGTGTTGATAAACACTGTTGTCAACCAGAGTGTTTATTACTTGATAAACAGTGTTTATCAAAACAAACTCTGCTTATCGCTTGATTACAGAATCAATTTTGATAAACAGTGTTTATCAACTGACAAAAAACTTTTATCAACTGATAAACACTGTTGTTTTTAGGTCTTCCCCTGCCGGAGGCGGCTGGAGGTGCGCAGCACCGATAGCAAAAAATGATTTTTCCGTGGTCACAACCACGCATTTCTTGTCTATAATTACTGTGTTTATCACTCAATATCATATTACATTTTGATAAACAGTGTTTTTCATATGCATTTGACAAAATGTGTTTGTCAAATGATAAACAGTGTTTACAAAATATGTTGTGTTTATCTCTATTTAGAAAAAATAACGTGTTTGTCAATTGATAAACACTGTTTATCAGTTAATAAACGATTTGATCAACCCGAACTACTAAACACTGTTTCTCAAAATTAGCTATGCTGTATATCAAATTGCACATTATCATTTATACCATGTATGGCAAGCTGTATGTTTAATTTTGATAAACACGCTTCTCAACTGATAAACATTGTTTTATCAACATTTATTATTATCTATGTATCATCTCTTTAACCAATCGATAAGCACAGTTGTTTTTTACCCATTTGGCTTGCCATTGGCATCTTCATCTGGGCTAGTCTACAGGTACAATGAAGTATATCAGCTATCCGTGGTGGGGAGGATAATCATTGCATTTTCAATTATCCAATATTGGTTAGCCGTCCTCGAGGCTGTTTAGCTCAGGGAACCCGTCGGCCAGTTTTAGGATGATAACGATACCCCACATTTAGCAGTATATAACAGCTAGCCGTCTATGCTACCCCTAGGTCGAGTTATGTTCCCATGCGCCAATACAGCCATTATTACAGCCTGCTATTTATAATATTTACCTGCCTTTTATCAGTGTACATAGCAGCAAATAATTCCCCTGTAACCGTTAGATGAAACTAATCATTACGTCACATCTTGTATATACATCTCTCAGATTGTGATAAACATTCGTATCTAAACCCCAATTAATAGTGACCTCTTCTGTTGAGGCCTTAACAGCCATCAGCAACCTAAAAGCTTTTGATTTACATTATAGTATAAATGCTTCCTTTTGTTTCTGTATTGACAATTTCAACGCACAGACGCTCTATTGCAACAATATAACAACAACTTAGAAATAGTTCGCAAAACACGGTTCAGCCATATGGACTACATTTAATATCGACTCTAATCTGCATACACTTTTAACACATTATATAGTTCTTCCTGTATATGCTCTCCCACACTTTTCTGAATGTGTAACAATTTTCCAACAACAATATCAACATTTGGAAAAACTGTAGGACATCAAGGATCACTTTTTTTACTACTCCAACCAATATCATTCTATACACACTTCTTTCTTCTACCTATACACACACTCACACACTCGGTGAATTTTTTGTTTTGACTGCAATATCTACCTGCGGAAAAACTGTATGAAGGCGTGAAAATAATTGTGTTCAGGTAACTTACCTACCCTATATATTTAGCACTACCCTAATTATTTTCAGGAATAGCTTTTTAAAACATAATGAAAATCAACGAGAATGGACCAAAATAACATAGAGCAGCATGTAAATGCTCAGGACCTGAATACAAGAAATTGTTTTAGAAGAAGTTTGGAGTTTGGTTTCTTTCAATTATTAACCCTACCCTGATGAGTGTAAGTAAAACATAAAGCAAAAAATTAAAAAATAGAACCGGCGTACCTAGCCTATTTTTTTCCAACCTACGTTACCTAAACACAACTATTTCTTTTTGTCCAAGAAGTAATTTTTTTTTAAATCATTATTAATTTATTTGTGTTTTGTCCCATTCCATTCCCAGTGGTGGTCGGGCTGCCCTGCCGAGTGACCTGATCATGCTGATGTTGGTGAATGGGGCAGCCATCAAACTGTCCTCTCCGGACGGTGATGACCTGAGAAACCTGCTGACTTTCATGTTTAACGGCCTCAAACAGAGGTCAACCTTCGCTGTCGTCGTACAGGCCTGTGATGGTAAGAATAATGGTCTATATTTTACCTAATAAACCCATCCCACATTGTATATGTCTGATGTAAGTGACCAGAAGAGTAAAGCCGCGTCCCCACTTAGACGACTAACGACAGCGACTAACGTTAGTCGTTCGTCGATAAAGATATTAGTACGTCGTCAGACGACTAATCAGTCACCGGCGACCAAAAAAGTTAATCACCACGTTGGGACGCTCTTGTCATCAAACTGCCAGCGATTAGGGGTGACTTTAGTCGCCTAGCTCAGCGACCAATTGCTTTAATCGCCGACGAATAGTGGAAAATATTAAACATGTCAAATATTTTGCTCAAAAACCATGGTGACTAGTGGTTTGGTCCCCAGACATCAAGGCATCAGTGTGGAGTTGGTTGCCGGACGATTAACAACGTTAGTCGTCGCTGATTTTTGAAATCTAGTCGCCCAAGTGGGGACCAGGCATTACTGAGCAATGATGGAGTCGTCGTACAGGCCTGTGATGGTAAGAAATAATGGCTTATAAACACAGTGGACCCATCCCACATTGTCATATAAGTGACTAGAACAGTCATTATAGAATGATGAAAGGGATCTTAGGAACCTGCTGACCTTCATGTTTTACGGCCTCAAACAGAGGTCAACCTTCGCCGTTGGCGTACAGGCCTGTGATGGTAAGAAAGTATGGGTTATGAGTGGCATACAAGTGACCAGATTGGGACTGAAAATGATCAACTATGATAATAACTAATTTGTATAATCATCTTCAGTTGGGATCAAGGATTTCACAAAAGGGAAAGGGGGTCCTCATACATACAAAGAACTACATTGTTTAGCATTCCCTCGTTTTGTTACGCCAAAATGGGGAGCATATAAATTAATGTTCACCAATGACCAAACATGTTCTCTGAGACATGTATGAACTTTCTCTGTCTCTTCTCATTATACACATTCTCTGTCTTTGCCCTCTCACTATACACATTCTCTGTCTCTGTCCCCTCTCACTATACACATTCTCTGTCTCTGTCCAAACTCACTATACCCATTCTCTCTCTATCCCCTCTCACTATACCTGTTCTCTGCAGCAGGTGCCCATAATGGAAAGCCATCACGGGAAGAATTTGAACTCATACATTAGACAGGCTCGGGCGTGTCTGAAACCACTTGCTCTAAAACGTGTCAAGGAGTGTAAGTCTTACTCCACCATTATCCCTGACACAGCAAAGTATCATTATACCACCCATAGCAGTTGGCGTGTTAGGTAATACTTTTGCGCCCACCTCAAAGTTTCCCTTGCCCTTCTGGCGTGTATATAAGTGTAAGTCAGGGGGTGTTAACTATATTGTGTCACAATAGTCCCGTCCGCTCATAGTTCTCTTCACACGCCCAACCTTCTCGGCGTCTTAACGTACCCACACTCCATTCAGGCACCAATATAATTGCCAGCAGTGGCGTATCCAGTTCCCCCCCCCCCCCCGCAGGGGGGGGGGGGGGGGGGGGGGGGGGGGGCCCCATGTTCGGTTGACCCCCCTCCGATTTCTCAAATTTTACGCAATTAAACTACCAATAAAGGGAATTATCCAAATTAGGGGGTCTCTGGAACCCCTCAGATTTAGCAAAGTTTCTATGCCTATAGACCTATACGGGGAATGTGGGTTGTATTTGATGGCCGCGCTTTACCAGTGTTCTACTCTCACTGTACTTAGAAGTTAGTAGGCATTAAAAGACTGTGTTTCACTCCGATCTAGTATATTTGTAAATTTAGATGAAACATATATTATGACTCACATTATCTGTTCAATATACTCTGTACGATCGGCCGTAGACTGCCAGGTACACACAAAAAACATAGTTTAGCGTGAAGCTGTGATTTAAGGTAAATTCTAACCTATAGCTATCATGCTCCCGAGGTTAACTAGTGTTACTATATAAAAACAAAAATAAAAGGACATTTGACACAAAGTGTAGTTAAAATCTAGTGTACTATTTTATTGCTGAATCGATTCTATTAATCTTTATCCTCGGCGCACCACTCGCACAACACCTCGGAGCACATGATGCTGGCAGGCTCGCCCCCCTCACAGTCGGCGTGGTAGCACCGGCCGCAGTAGTTGCAGACCAAGTACATTCTGAAATATTACGGAGGCATGTTTAAATACACATTTTTTTAAATTGTGTGCACGAACTAATCGGACCATCATCAATCACAATTTTTAGTAACCGTACGAAATTCGGCGTTCACTCCAACGTCAACATTAAGATTCTATGCCCTCGTTATTTTTTGCCTAGTAGCATCATCGAAAATCATTGTCGCTATATAATATTATTTATTATGAAAAAAAAAAACGGCGTACCTGTAGTTGCCATCCAAGAATATGGCCTGCGGTTGTGTGGCGTGTTGGTCTTCGGCAAACGTTTCCATCGCCTTCCACCTTTGGTCCGTTAAGTACTCCTCCTGCTCCTGAAAAAAATTGTGTGGTTATAGTTAAATGTGCAAAAGTCAATTTTGCACTTACTACATACCAGCGTGTCCCTCGTAATATTGGCAAATTTCAGAACAATTGTACTCGTGAAATCGCCCCACTCATCATTTTGTTTTGTTTATACATATTTCCCTTCATACGCTTACATGTTTTATTTCCCACTTAGCTTCATCGTGTAAATACAAATGTACCAACCTGGGTCGGATCCTCCGAACAGTAGACGCACGTCCACTCTGATGGGCCGTCCGGGAGCTGTTGTTGGTCGTGCGTCCTGGAAAAAATTTCAAAAATCATCACACCGTCCATCATTTCAACATAGGTGGTCGAAACTACCAAATCATCGGCATCTCAATTTTTCTCATCCAATCTCTATTTCATGTTATTGTGCCAGTCTGACAAATTTGCAATTTTTAAATTGTCCAAAAAAGAGCCTGTTGTTTCAGCATGTTACATGAATTCGAGCGACCACAACCATGTCCGACCGCGAGTCCGTCGTCGGGTTTTAGACAGTGTGCATTATTTGGCATGACGATAGTCATCCTACCAGATAGTAAGTTAATAATTTTCTTTCCATGCTTCTCTTCCATCCCTGTCCATCAACAGTGTTGAACAATTTAAACCTACTTAGGGGTGAACAGGGGCGCGCACTCGGTCCATTGGGGTTCCGTCCAGATCGTTTCCTCCTCTTCAATATTTTTCTCCTCACGCGGTGTCCATGCCTGGGATTCCTCTTCCTCCTCCGACCGCACATGGTTGCTTGAATGAGCCAAAAAAAACAACCTTTAAGTGTCTGGAATTGGTTATCTACGTGTATGGGGAGAAAACGAAAAAAAATGGAAAATATCTACCAAACGTAACAGCTATTATCCACACAATTATACATTTGTTAACAAACACTCTATATATGGAAGTGTAACCCCCAAGTCATTCTCCCGCAAAGCCTGAAAAAACACTACTTCTCTATATAGGCATGTTATCTTATCAAATTATAGGCAAGTTATCTGATTCACCTACCGGGTTTTCTGCGCGGTCGCCATTGTTCACAATGTGGTGCTTGTGTTTAATATCAGCAAACTTCTGCGTACGTACGGCTTTTATGGTCGTGAGGCTGGCGCGGGACTGTGTGTGTGCACGTGGTGGGCACCTCCTTATAAAGCTGGTGCCCCCCCCCCCCACCCCCCGGGGGGCAGGGTAATGAGGGGCCATCTAGGTCAGCCGAGCAGCCTGAGCGACCGGTGTCAGGTGTTACATAAGGTGTCGCATTCTCTGCCTCTGTACCCTCTTATCATACACATTCTCTCTGGCAGGTGCCCATGGAGGGGAGCTGTCTCTGTCCCTTCTCACTTTACATGTTCTCTGCGGCAGGTGCCCATGAAGGGGAGCTGTCTCTGTCCCCTGTCACTATGTACATTCTCTGTCTCCGTCACCTCACATTATACTTGTTCTCTCAGCAGGTGCCCATATTGGAAAGCCATTTCTGTCCTCTCTCACTATAAGTGTTATCTGTCTCTCTGCCCTCTCACTATACATCTTCTCTGTCTCTGTGCCCTCTCACTATATACATTCTCTGTCTCAGTCCAAACTCACTATACTCATTCTCTGCAGGAGCTGCCTGTGACGGAGAACTGTCACTGTCCTGTCTCACTACACATGTTCTCTGTCTCTTTTCCCTCTCACTATACATGTTCTCTGTTTCTATCCCCCCTCATATTCATGTTCTCTGTGACAGGTGCCCGTGACGGGGAACTGTCTCTGTCCCCTCTCATTATTTACACATTCTTTGTGGCAGGTGCCCGTGATGGGGAGCTGGCCACAGAGGAGGGCGATTTGCTGGTGCTGGGCAGACAGGCTGGTCTGGAGGCGCTGGTGGCGCCGTGGTGTGTCGGGCGCAGTGAGCGGACAGGGGAGGCAGGCAAGGTCAACACAGAACACATCTATGTACTGCCCACCCTGGTCAGGCCCAGCGAGAACACTCTGGTACGTCCAACAGAGACTGTAGTAAAAAAAGTTTACTTGTTCCATGTCAGGTTGGTCATGTAATCTGCTTGAAATAATGCATACTCTTTATAAAGGCTGTTTGCCAAATGCAGTAACAATGTAGATATGAAACATTCAGTGCAATTTGTTTTCTGTGGTTGTACTGTAAGCTCGCTTTAATCTATTATTATGAGTATTGCATACCCCATACCTTGTCTTTTGTCCTGTCCTTTCAAAAGTGGTTGAATAATCAGAGCTGTATTGCCCCAGAGGGCAGTAATGCTTAGCAGTGTATGCTTATGCCAATTTTCGTGTTGTCACTAAAGGTTTTTAACATTCTTTAATAGCGTACTTGGTATAGCATAGTAAAGTACAGACTGCATTCAGAAATTGGTACACCCTAGGTGGCAAGATGATCCTCCCCACTCTTAGACCATCTACAATCCTACTGATTCCTCCTGCTTCAAGTGTTTCTTTCAATTTCTGTTATCTATTTCTTTTCTTTAGCTCGTCTTGATTTCAACTCTGGAAAATAATCCCTTCTTTCCTTTTAATATTTTAGGTAGGGAGACTCTATATTCCCTCATTGTCTTTCAGAAACGTTGAGGATATGACATTAAGATTATTAGAGATGTAATTAAAATAAACCTAACAGACAGCTCTTTTAAAATAACATTAAAATCACATTAATTTTGTTTTTTAAGGATAGAGAGTGGTGATTTTGGCGTTTTTTGCAGTAGCTGCGTCTTTGATTTATCAATGATTTAATTTTTGAAATATCTGCCTAATATTTCTCATATCTACACTTGACTATGCCCTCTACATTAAATCATATGATAGAAGATTGTTTATTGAAAATTGAACGAGTAAATGGGCGATAAAAATGGAAATTTGATTCTTAACTTTATTTTTGAAATTTGATATCTGACTAGATATTGAAGGTATTCATTGGCTACTTTGGATATATATTTAAACCATTCTTATGCAGGGAACTATGTCTCAGATTTTTGATGTAGTTCCTAGTTAAATTTTAAGAAAATATTGAAAATAAATGTGAAAAAGTTATTAAAAAGTTGCCCGTTTTTTTCAATAAAATAAAAAGTAGGACATAAAACAAAAATCTGAGACACAGTTCCCTCCACAGTAATGTTTTTGCACTACCTGTAAAGTCTCAGAATTCCAGAGAAGCTGTTGATGAAGATATAGACATTCAAAAAATAAAAGTGAAATAAAACTTTTTCGTATATATTTTTTCTGATCCCCATTTCATTTAAAATCTATCTATACCATTAGATAGAGAAACATCTGCCCTTTCATTTGATGTATAATACATAAATCAGTTAGCAATATTGGCAAAACTGTTGCAATTTTTACTGAAATGCCCGTTAATCACCACTCTCTATCCTTAAGGTCTTTTTGTTTTTAGAAATGGTAACCAAGTAGATTAAAGTACCAAATTTGGTATGGGGAACCTTTAAGGCATTTCTACGAAATCTGGAAGGGGAGGCACCTTTAAATATCAATAGGACTATCCTTTAAGCTACCAATTTTGAAACAAACATGGTCTCTCTAGGTATTTCAGTACCTGAGGTATGTTCATTTCGATAAAAGTCTGTCATTTTGGGTTTCTTCTCCCCATTGGATGGTATTCATATTTTAAGGTGGCGCTCCTTTCAAATACAAGGAAAGGGTCCGAGGGTACCATCAAATCAACTAAATGACGAAATTTTGTGGTATTTTGTTAACAGACTTATTTCAATACTTGATATATGCAGATCACCAGAGGAACTCCACGAATGTACAGGGATGATAGATTTAGTAAAAGAAAGTATATATATGGGGTTGCCCATTCATCACAGACACAGTTAAACATGTTTTCCTGACAGCCAACCCCCATTTTGTAAGTTATTTGCAATAGAAATGCACTTAAGCCCTTTGGCCTGCCCTTCATCCCCCTTCATATGGATATATTTAACAACCCCTTAAATCATTAGGACTCAAAATATAAAGTATGGATCTTTAATGATATTACGGTCTTCCTGATGAAACATATGTCATGCAATTAAGTTCAACTCCATTAGACGTACGTGGTTTTCAAGGAGCAAGAGGTGCCAGGGGCGGATACAGGATTTTCTAAATGGGGGGTCAGCATAAAGGCTAAGTACTAAAAACCACGTGCATTCGCATGTACGTGCATGTGGCATTTTCTCCCCTTTTTGTAGTTTAGGGGTCCATCAAATTGGAGGGGGGGGGGGGTCAAGACCCCCCTGGACCCTCCTGGATCCGCCCCTGGGTGCAGAAGGAAAGAGACTATTTAACCCAAGGACCTGCTAACCTTCATCATTTCAGGTTATCTTTACGAGTCGTCACGCGACGTCGCCCAGTACGTGTAAATACTAACCACATCCGTAACTACATAGGTAGAGTATTCTGCAGGTACAAGGACGTAAACATTAATGTTTACCTAGTATATGAGTGAACATTACATGTTTATACACATTTACATATATACACTTTTTATAAATACATATATAAGTACATACAAATATATATATATAAGTACATACAAATATATATATATATACATATATATGAATACATTATAATTTGAAAATATGCATATTTTTCCATAACACAATAAGGCTATAAGAGACTGTTTCAAAAGGTACATCAAGAATGTTTCCTTTTTTTAGACGGTTTCTAAAGAAAACCTTTTCAGATTGGTGTGACTCTTGGTTGAGATATACATATATTGCTGAATTACATGTTCAACATTAATGCACAAAGAAAAATAAACCTTATCGTTATAGTGACCAAGGGGGGGGGGGTTCTAATAATAAATAACTCTAATAGCCAACCGTGGAAAGCTGAGGTTCCACCAACTGAGCTAGTCATTGACACAATCAACTATAGATCATTGCAGCATATGTAGCAAATAGAATCTTCAATTTACATAGCATCTTTAATTTACAATTTATTTCAATTATCTCAAAAGAACATATAGAGAATTTAATATGGAATCTAATTATGCATCATCACTTATATATATATGCCATCTGGATGCTTAGAGGCAGTTTAAATTCTGTTATCGAATGTCATGTTATTCCTTGCTTATTCTTGTCATATCTCTATAAACAATTATCATCTCTTACTATCTAACAGTTTTTTTAATGATAAAGTTTAAAATATATTGCCTTCATCATAACGGTCTGTAAGGGTTACTTGTACACATACATGATGATAATGTATTGTTATATATGTATAAATTTATATAACAATAATAATTTGTCAATTTAAAAGGCAGAAAATGCTTCAAAATATGTGACACCCATGGGAAAGTTCCTTAGTACATTCCCCTCTCATAATGTATACCAATAATTGATAATACATGTTTCTATCACAGTTCAAACCCTCTGAAAATCTTTCTTATTGATTGCTATTTGCTACTGGTCTTATAGCTTGTTCTTGTGGTTTACAACCTCTCAAAAATGGAACCTCAGCTTTACCTGATTTCTGAAAATGTCATTAATTTATTTTTCTTTTTGAACTTTACATTCTAATGTTGTCTAAAATGACTTTAATGAATCAGGAATTTCAATCAAATGGCATCATTCTTATTAAACTCTAGTGTTTTAAATATAATATATTATATATATTATAGAAAAGATAGCATGCATGAACCGCATACGCTACCCATTTACTTCGTTTTCAATTTTTGGCTTCTGAGGGAAAAAGTATTTACTCTTTGCTCAGAAATCTCATAATTGATGCTGTTTGAACCTAGCTTTGAGTAGGCTTGAGCTTGAGACTTACTTGATCAGATACAATTGACTGTGTCTACATTGTCCTAAAAGCAGATCGAAAAGTATAATTACGTAACAGAGGTCTTACATTGACCTATGAAATGATAGTCAACTATTGACAGAATCTTAGATCTTTTTTGATAAATTATGATATAAATATGTTACTCGATTATTTTAAAAATAGCCATATATTGTATTCATTAACCTAAAAATGTTCGCGTGTCTAAAGAACTCTTCTTCCTTTGCATGATTAATTAAGATGTAAAAAGGCAAAAAATGCATGATGCAAAGGGCATGGTGCAAAGTGCATGGTGCAAAGTGCATGTTGCAAAGTGCATGTATCAAAAGGCATGGTGCATACAGCTTGGGCAGTATAAATGGGGAAATGATTTAATGAATATTAAGTAATTGGGTAATACAATTATAACCATCTAATTAATGTTTAACTTGTTATGAACTTTTATTATTCATTATCTTAAAATTTGATATGAGGGAAATCTGTCATGAATAAATCATTAAGATATTAACATAAATTATCAATTCGTTCTTTTGAGACTAAGGTGATAATTATTTCCGTCAACATATAGCTAAATAAAAATTAACACACATTTTAAAGGGTATCATGTTATGATGGCATGATATCTTTATGAGATAGGCCACTGAACTGCATACCTTATACATGCGTAAATGTGAATTTAAGGATAGACAATACCTAATCCGGTAAACAGCTTGAATACTGCTCGGTGCTTTCAGTGCCAACAGTCTTTGATTTGACCTCTATATTCAACCTTTAAATATCACCTCTGCATTTCACCACTACATCTCACTTCTACATTTCATTCCTATATTTCACCTCTACATTTTTCCTTTAAATATAACTTTACCATTTCCATTTGGCTGAAATCATTACTAACCTGATAGTATTCCCATGTTTTACTATTAAAGACAATCGCGCCAATTGTTTATGCGCACGAGGGCCGCGCAGCCTGCAGGTGTGAGTGTGCAGTGGAGCGTGACCATCAGTGGCTGAGCAAAGGAGCCTAGGGGAGGTGGGGAGGGAGCATTGCAATAATGGATATAACTTTGTTAATATTTACCCAATCTTCACATAGTAAGCAGTGATATAATCCTTATTATGTAGGGCACACTATTAGAATAAAATACTTCAAGATATTTTGTATTTTGATAGGTTTAGGGACCATTTAAACCAATAGACCTGGTGGGTCAATTCCAGACTTGTAGGTAGATAATCAATTTTTCTGACGAAATTCATGCGGTGACCCCATGTTTTCTTTGTTGAAAATGAAAGCTGACAGTCCAAGGCACATTATGTGTCATTTTTATTGATTTTTCAACTTTGATTTTTTGTGTGTGGACTTTCTTGTAAGAAATTTGATTTTTTTTAAAAATTGATATGTAAGGAAAATAGATTGAAATTTAGTGAAACAAAACAATTTTTTTCCAGGCCATGCTTAAAATCTGTGAACATGTGTCTTAGCTTTAGATTTGAGTGATTAGATTGTTTATTTGAGGATTAGTATGAAAGTTTTCACGAAAATTGTATCCATCAATATGGCTCTACAAAACCTTAGTTTTGAAGGAATTATGCACATATTATTCCACCTGTAGATAAAAAGTTAGCACGGTGACCCCCTAATTTTTTTCCATTTTTGGACTGTAAACATATTTATCTGGTATTTCCCTGAGTTTTAATAAAATCTCAACTTCAGATCTATAATGGCGCCATTGCCCTTAAACAAGTATAATATGAAACTGATTTCCTTGAAGATGACAAGGGCTCTTCAGCTCCTACAAGAAAACCTGTCCCTGATTGAATTTTTATATATATATATATACATACATACATACATACATACATATATATATATATATATATATATATATATATATATATCCAATACACATACCATTACAGTGTGATCGTGGAAAAACAATGAGGACTTGAATTTTCTGTCTAGTGCAGCTTTGAAACTCTTACGGGCCGGGGAAACCACTTTCCTTTTAAGATAGACCATAGGACTTAAACTGCATCCCCACTTGGGCGACTAAGATTTTATTCCCCAGGCGACTAGTGTTAACCCTTTCTTCCATGGGCGACTAGAGCTAGATTTTGGTCTTGGTCACCCATAGAAGAAAGGGTTAACACTGGTCACCCCGCTACTAAAATCTTCGTTGTCCAAATGGGGACGCGACTTTAGGAGCCAACCTAAAGAGTCCCAGCCTTTCCAATCCTGATCTCTAGTGCAAGATTCATTATAGAACAGGATCCACCAAGTTTCAATTCCCAAATAGCCTGATGATTATTTGCCCTTATATTATTTGTACCATGAATTTAGAGAAAGGCCCTTTTCCAGCAAAGGCAGGGCTCCGACTGAGCTGATCAACTTGACCTTTATCGGTCCCCTTTGGTTAACTGGTACTCTAATTTTCCGACTATGAACTGACTAATTTGCACGACACACTCATGCAAAGATTGAGAGCTTGGGAAATTACATGTGCAACCTTTGTACCATTGTGATATATGTAAGTTAGGAAAAGATCAACCTCAGTAAATAGATACTTCATACTAATCCAACACCAACCCACTAGACTATCCAGTTAACATTTGCATTCCCAAACTCAACATAGCAAGTCTATGTGTGAAGAAAGAAATGATACTTTAGTCCAACATAAATGATGTTATTGTGCATGTTTATGGTTCTGGACAGGAGCTTGTTTTGCCAGCTGCTGGTGAGAACGTCTACGGATGAGGGGGATTCCATTGATTATGTTTACCAATATTTCAATATAACTATATCATACATAAGTATTTGCATAGATCTATACATACATATAATTGCATACATACAGAAAACATACATTGAAGTAGGTAAAAGTATGTGAATCACTGAAAATTATCTGCTTAATGTATGTACATAGGTACTGAAATTGAAGAACTTGTACTTGTTTCTTATCTTTAACAACAGTACTAGTAGCAGATATAAGTGTTTGTTCATTGTAAAAATAATGTGTGCCTAATGAATGGAAGACCCTCAAGTAAGACCTCCTACTTCAGGCAGCATGCTGTTCACTGAGTGTTCACCACAGTACAATCACCCCATGGCCAGCCAAGATTGTGACAGTGTCATAATGTTGCAGCGACATTCTGTTTCAGTTCTTGTTACATTATTTTAAAAGCTCCGGATAACATTGCAGCAATGTACTGCTGTGAAATTACACTGTGATATTGTTGCAATGTTCTGGTTCTATCTACAACCAAAACACAATGTTATCATATAGTTCTGGTTTGGTCTCACCAAAAAAACAACGTTATGATAACGTTCTGATTTGATAAAGAACCAACCCTACCATTAATAAAATAACTCCTACACATCATTTTAGTAAAAATCAGACTGACAAAAAAACAAAAATGGTTGCGGAATGGTACCGTGACATTGTAACTTGGCTGGGCTGGCTTCTCCGCACCCCTTGGCCTGGTCTAGGGCTATATCTGTACACTGCATGGGGAGTGGACGTTCTCAAAGCTGGTCAGTAAATGTCACAAAAATAGCATGTTTCTGAGACATTTACAAAATGTGACCCAATATTCATTGTGCCAGTTTGTGCGAAAGGATATGGATGCTTTTAGAACATTGAAATTCATAATATCTTCATAGAGGTCAAAAGGTGACCTTTAATGAGCTTACATATTTCTCCATTAAAATAAACAAAACCATTTTATTTACAGACCCCTAGTTTTGGCAATTAACTGTTTCTTTCTGTCAATCAAAATAAAGATTTCAATTATGATTTTTATTTCATTTTTATTTTTCAGGAATTGTTCCAGACACACACTCAACGGGTTCAGGGGTCGATGGATACCAACACGTCAGTCGTCTGATCACCCTCTACTTCAGACCCATGCGTTAAGAAAGGGGTGCTTCTCAAACACCATTCGCCATATGCAATTATGTCCCTGAACTCCATTCGCCCTGGGTACTTTTTCATTGTGACCTGAGATTTAATTGCAATCTTCTTGTATTTAGACTTATCGTTTTTTTTTGAAAATATGTTTGTGGTTTACAAAGGAGGTATCAATGTATAAGGTTATGTGATTATTTAGTCAAAATTATATCTTTTTCTTGCTTGCAATAATCTTTAGATTGCCCATAGTAAATGGGGCTCAAATCAGATTCATTGCGATATCAAAATTCCAGGCATAGAAAATTGTTATTTCAAATTGAAAATTCATCATGAGATCAACAGTCATTAAAGAGTCCAGGGTAAGCCACAACAATATTTTTCCAAAACTTTGGTTTCAAGTGGAAAAGATAAAAAAAAAATGGCCCAGATAGAAACAAATCTCAATGTAAAAATCCCATCCGGCGAATGGGGCGTCACGTTTTGCAGTGAAGCGTTCAGATAGCTATCAATAGACAGAGTCACTCAATATAATGCGGTAATGGTCTATATAAGAATAGAATACTTAGGAATCACCCTAATGTTCCTTCTCTAGCTTTGGTCTCCATGGAACCATTGTAATCAGGACATAGTTACAAATAAAACATGATGTTTTTTTAGCACAGTGAGCTCATTAACCATTCAATTTACCTGTCAAAAGGTTTTCAGAAATGTAAAAGAAAGGTATAGTAATTTGTTAAAGTTCTTGGCAGTTTTCTTTAGCTAAAGCTTGTGTCAGACTTGCCAATACCCATTTTATAGATAGCAATGGCTACATGCTTAGTAGACGGGTGAATTGAAAATAGAGAAGTAAATGAAAAAATAACTTGCAAAATATAGAAAGATATGATTGCAACAGGTGAAAATAACTTTACAATGATTTGGTAATGCAGTCACAGTAGTAGGTTTACACAGTTCAAACTTTAGTTCATAATTACTATAGGTAAACTGGGTATTTCCAACGATAGTATACAGGAAAAAAAGACTTTTCAATGTGAAAATCATCAATGGTGGTGCCCCCCATCAGAGTATGTGCACACCGTTATAACGCGAAGTGTACTTTGCCATTTCTGTTACGTCATTGACAGATTTATAATGTAAACAAATGGTGATGACATCTTAGAAATTGTAAAACAGAGGACACGTTGCAGCAGTGTGCGAGGACATTGATAGGGGCACCACTATCGACAAGTCACAAAAATCGGCTAGGGTACAGTTGGACATATCTTAGTGTAGCTATAATATTTTCCACCAGTTTGTGACCCTATAAGCACTATTATTGGATCGAATACTTCTTTGTGATGAACACACAGCAAAGCGCGTGTTGACATTAAGCAACTTTCATTCTGATTTGGTTCTTGCTACGTTATTTTGATGGATTCAGTAACGTTGCTGCAACATACTGCTGTGATATCAAACTGTGCAGTTATTGCAATAGTCTGCAGCTGGTTATATTCCTCAACCGAATCTGAAAGTTCTTTAACATTCCTTCTATGGTTGGGTCTTCACATTACCAACATAATACCACAAATATAACATTCTTGTTTGGTAAGTCTTACGCTCACCATCAAATAATGTACTGCCATTTTATTTAGAAACAGACTGATACAAAGGGTATGGTTGCAGAATGGTATTGTTATGTTGCAACTGGGCTGGCCATGGGTTGGGCAGGACTGCAGCACCTATTTGACTAGCATACAATAAGAAATGGAGAAAAGCCTGAATCCGTCCTTACATTAATGATGCTTCACTGCTTAAAGTCCTTGACTGATAGGTGCCTTTGTTGTTTCTGCAAGATTTGATGTAGTCATAAACAAGTGCTTTAATCTTATCCACCAATGGTCCTTTGCACATGAATCAATCCTGACTTAAAAGAGACTTTCAGGTTTTTCCCCGTGTCCTCTACACCAAAAACCGAAGGCTAAGATGTAAAGAGCATAAGTCATCTAGTGCATAAAGGAACTGGCCATTAAAGGGTCTTGGGGGATACTGCATTAGTTGCAACTTTTGCTACTTTTTTCCCAATAAAATTAGATTGACTGCATAGAGGTAAACAGATAATACCCAAGTGTTATTTCAACGGTAAACTTTAAACGCCATAATAAGCATTATCTTAACCGGTCTGTGGGTTGCAGCGCCAGCCGCAATAGTTATATTCCCAGCGGTCTGTACAGCAGACTTTTCCATAGATACCTTCAGCCTTGGTCCATTTGGAACCCGTACCCGAACTCTTTGATTCAGGTTATGCTGCTCACAGGGCGCCACACTAATGAAAAAGGACCATACTTGAACATTGCAGGAGCAAATACTCTGACCCCTACGGGTTACCATGACAACCCGAAACAGCATCTATTGCTAAGCATGTTGTTTTACATACTATTACATTGTGACCTGACCTTTCTTGACGCATGGGTATATATATATATATATATGTTAACAGAGACTGTAGCCAGAGACCTTGGACATATATAGGATATATCGAGACTGGAAAGCCAGGGGTCAACCTGTTATGCACTACAGGCCTGCCACCTAGGTGCTGGTTGGATTGGATTTGGATTCACCATTATGCCTGTGGTAAAAATGACCTGTGAGGTGCAACCTGCCATTCTAGAAATATATTGGTAATGATCAGACCCTGTTCATAGTTGACCAGGTTGGTTCCAACCAGCCACTAGGAGAATGAGCACATATGTCCAAAGAAGCTTTCCAGTCTCTATATACATACATACAAGGTCTCTGCTGTAGCCAAGCTTTTAAAAGCTGCAAAGTGTTCACTCTCAGTGTAAAAACTCTCTCCTCATACTCCTCATGGTGCTACAGACCACTAGTTGTAAACCTATTAAACACTGCTTTACTTGTCGGTTCATATTGTAAGATTTACACCACCTACTTTAACGTGTCAGCAGGTTAACAGAGTTATAATATCGGCATACAAAATACATGTACAGGTCTATTTTGTATTAATAAATGCTACTTTAAAATGTGACTTCTTGTTGTGTTTAAGTCGGAAAGGGGAATGCATAAGAAAGCGTATTATTTTGAAAATTATCTATTTTATCACCCGCACAGCCAACGATATACACTGAAAACACAGAGTTGTCAAAAGTGGTGCCAAAAACGACAACCCAGGTTGTCTGTGTCTTTTATTCAAAAATTCTTATTTATGAATAGTTTCAGGTAGTAGATATTATAGTCCATGATAATGGCTTCCTATTCTTTTATTACTAGTTATTAGGTATGGCCATTACACATAGGAGGCCTATGAGTTTACACAATTCACTTACAATACTTTGCCATAGACAGAGGCTATGACAACCTTGGGCTGTCGCTGTAGGCACCATTCACTCACAACCCTAGAGTTGTCGGGCAGGACTTTTGACTTCTCATTTTCTTCTGTGACAACCCCATGACAACCCGATTTTCATTTTTGCTTCTCTGACGAACCTTTTGGCCCAAAGTAGTCAGGAGAAAACGACAACCTTTGGATTGTCATCCAGCCTCAAAATTCACAATGACAACCCTCTGACCATCCCCGAATGGTCATAGGATTGTCATCAGGATGTCACACAGCATCAATGGCCTGAAATGAGCCCTGCTCTGCCCCCAAAAGTCACCTATGACAACCCAAAAGTCACCTATGACAACCCGGAAGTGACCTATGGCAACCCTCTGACAACTTTAAATTGATTCTCTGACAACTTTGTGTTTTCAGTGTATTGAGGGCAGGTCGTATTGCCAAGCCGTATGTACCGCTCATTAGTTTTCAATATTTTAATCATATCTAGATCATTGTATTGGGTGATGAAATAAAGGAGAACCTTAGGGGTCGTCCTTGGGTGGCTATACAACCCATGGGGGTCATGCAAACCCCAGGCTTCGACGATCCCCTATGGGTCGTACAGCCACACTCGGATGCCCCCGGGGTTCTTCTTATTATAATATTCATATGTGGTTTAAGAATAAGAGTTCTATTTATTAAACATCAGTGGGATAAAGAGTATGGGGTACTTTTATTAAAGTGGGAAAATGTTGAAAATTTGATCCACCTGGCTTATGGGTTAGACCTAAAGGATGTTGGTGACACCTTTAGAGAGTAGATTAAGGTAACCATGTATTTAAGTAATGTGCTCCTGGGACATGGTACATACAAATTATATTATTCATATTGTAACATGTTTAAAACCTCACTCATATGCTGCCTCTGGCATGCACCTATTCTGGCGTGCACTGCCCCTTGCATAACTTCCTGAATTCGCATGCACACACCTGAGGCACATCTAAAAACCTATAGAAAGCGGAGCAGACAATACATCTTTGTCATTTGATCAATAAACCTGCAACAATAAAGATCGTCCCTACAAATAACAATAGGAAATCCTGAAAAAGAAAAGTAGGAAAAAAGGCATCGTTTGGTCATCACCCTAAGGCACCGATCTGTGTTTATACCAGCTCCTACCGGTGGTAATATAATATTCAGTGGCTCGTTGGACAAAGGATTTTCGTTGTTAAAATCACTTTAAGATCACTTTAAGATTGTTTGCTTAACAGCAAAATGTTTTGTGTTACGAAAACCCTAAAAACTCTATTTCTTATGAATGAAATTAAATTCTGTAAAATGATATATGAAGGGAACACATTTTTAAAAAATCAGTAAAAATTACAGATCTTTGAGACTATTCTAAAAAAGATTTAGTTTTAGTGTCAAAACAATTGTTGTTATGAAAAAAGTAACAACAAAAGGTTTTATTGTTTAATTGATTTTTGTTGTTACGTTCAGTATTGTGCAACGGGCCACAGAGGACCTGAAAAGCTGGACATTTTTTAAAGTTTATGGTGAATAAATGGAGCACATTGGCAACCCAAATATTTGATGCTGAGTTATTTGTATCTGTTCTGTACAATGTAAGCCCAGTGGCCCATTGCACAATGGAATTTCGTTGGTATGATAACCTTAATGATAGCGTAACAAACATGGTCGTTGTTACAAAAATTTTTGTTGTTACAAAAATAGTTAAATCTCTGGTTCTAATAAATGAAATTGAATTCTGTAAATTGATATATGAAGGAAAAAAATTAGAAAAAAATCAGTAAAAGTTATAGCTCTTTGAGGGCATTCTAAATATAGAAAAAAATTGTGTTAAAACGATCATTGTTACAAAAAAAAGTAACAAAAAGAAGTGTTGTTATTTAAATTGTTTTTGTTGTTCACAAAATCATTGTGCAATGGGCCACAGCTGTATTAGCTATACACCTTTCCCACGAACCTGCACAGTCTGTCAGTTAGCCAACCTTTGGGACTGTTGGTAGTAGATTCAATTCACTTCATATAAGTTTACTTTAGGAATAGTCCCTATGAATTGTTTCATATTTATAACACCAGGGAGCGCCACCTTACTGAAAAAGATGCACAAGCCCACCTCGGTGGCCCGTTGCACAACGGGTTTCCTAGCAACAGAAATAATATTAGATATTTTCCTAACAAAGAATGGTTTTTCAACAATTTTTTTTCTATATTTAGAATGTCCTCTCTAATTCTTTGCCTTTTTATATCAATTTACAGAATTCAATTGCATTCATTAGAACTAGAGATTTCTACTATTTTTGTAACAAGGAAAGGTTTCCTTGCAAAGAAACATTTACCTGTTAATTGAATTCTGTAAATTGATGTAAAAAGGTAAAAAATTAGAGAAAATTCAGTAGAAGTTACAGCTCTCTGTGGCCCGTTGCACAATGGGTTTCGTAACAACGAAAATATTGTAAACAACGAAACATTTTGTTGTTACTTTTATCGTAACAACGATGGTTTTGTACATTTTTATTTCTATATTCAGAATGTTCCCAAAGAGCTGTAACTTTTAATGAATTTTTTATAATTTTTTCTTAGTTCATAACACTTTACAGAATTTAATTTCATTAATTAGATCCCGAGATATTGCATTTTCGTAACAACGAAACTTTTCGTTACTAAGCAAAAGTTCGTTGTGCTTTCGTTGTTTTATCTTAGTAACGAAATTCTATTGTGCAACGGGCCACTGGGGGCATTCTAAATATAGAAATTAATTGTGTGGAAACCATTGTTGTTACGAAAATATCAATTACGTTAATACAATTATTAGGCGTTGTTGGACTATCTACAGCCCCAATCAGGGGGTGACTGGCACAAAGCAGTAAACTCTACAGACATACATTCATTTTTTTTTAATAGCATTTATTCTGATATTAGAACACAGGTCTATTCCCCCGATGGGGATCTGAGGAGCTACCTGGGAAGAATGTGTCCCCATATAGCACCCTGCTATTTGTAGAAGGCAACAAATGGGGAAACCAGACTCAGTAGCTAAGTTAGTAGAGTGGCTGTTGGAGTCTGGGAGGCCGTGGGCCCTAATCCTGGCTCAGTCACACCAAATGATTTAACAATGGCAGTTGGTACTGCGTCAATGGTGCTCAGTATGAAGGTAGAGTCACAAAAGCCGGACTGGTCAGCCTGGTGTCAGTATAATGTGACTGGGTGGTGGAATTTCTTTTTTTATCATTAGACATCTCTTCAAATTACATGAGGTTCTTCCGATGGAGTGAAGAATGATTACATATTGAACATTGATGGATGATAGTACAAATGTTGTAGGATTCCTCTTAATTTTACAATAATCAAACAAATGATATAGTTCCGTGTATAATACCTTTCCCCTTGTATTGTTTTTTAAATACCTTAATATTTTTTGTACATTTTTCAATAACCAGCCCCAGATAGTTATAGTGATCCACATTATTTACAATATAATTACCCATGAGAATACAACAGTTATTTTCCCTTACGGCATTCCGTGGTCCTGACAGCATATGTTTGGTTTTAGCTTTGTTTAAAACAATTTTTATTATTTTCAATTGATTAGCACTGGATCTTACAGCATCCTTCTGCAACCTATCACTGCAAACCATCACTATGTCGTCCGCTTACATGTTGCAATAACAATTGTTCATTATATTAAATACAATGTCATCATTAATGTAAATTATGAACAATAGTGGCCCTAAAGGGGTATCCTATCTTTGTAAACGGTTGTCTACCTGCGGGGTAATTTTCAGACCAATCCACACATAATATATCTAATCCTAATATTTTACTTTTCTCAGTAATATTTCATGGTCTACAGTGTAATATGCTTTGGAACAGTCCAAAAATAGACAGCTTGAAATTTCATCATTACTAATATCCGAAAATAATTCTTAGCAATTGCATTACAGCAGAATCTGTCCCTTTCCCTGGACGAAATCCATTCTGGCCATCAACTATACCAGGGTTCGCAAATATTTCGATAATTATCAATACACACATTTTTCAAGTATTTTCCCCATTAAACAGAGGTTATTGATAGGCCTCCAATTGCCCATCCGCTTCAGGTTTCCATCCTTTGGGATAGGAGTTATCACACTTCTTTTCCAGTCGGCAGTAACCGTCGCAGTGTAGACTGACAAATTATATAAATCTGTAATCTCAGGTATACATAACTTTAGGCAGTTCTTTAATAGTCGAGAATGAATGCCCTCAATGCCAGATGATGTATTCACATCGATATCCTTCACCAAAGTATTTACCTCATGCTGCTCTACCACATTACAAATCATAGTGGTTGAAATATCATCAGGTAGGCCTATATTCATATCTGACTCCGACCAATCATAATTCATTTCATCATACAGGTTTTCCCCTATCTCAGCGAAAACCTTATTCATAAAATTGGCTGCATCAGCTCCCTCAAGCAGATCCCCTGTATCCGTTTCTATACATTTAACTGCGTTGCTCCTGTTTTTACCCAGTACCTTTTTGCACTGAAGTCCAGTGCAAAAGATTTATTATATTCTTTAGAGATAGAGCTAAGTATTGTAATTTCTTATGTATTGGCAGGAGTATGTTGTGAATCGGTTAAGCTAGTGTGTTGCAGACGCCGAGCGGCACTCTTGTTTGTGATGGCATGTATTGTATGGATGGAATGACTATTAACTTGTATCTTCAAGATGTTTCAATGTATAATTTTTTTTTAAATACTTTTATTTTATCCTGGGTTACAATTAGCACTGGTGTGCTAGTTTTCATTGTAGTTCCAGCCGGTACTTTTACATATAATGGTCCACAATTGACATTTCTAAAATTGACACGCTCAAATTCCCAATTTGGAGAACTATCATTCAAATTCTATTTAACTATTTAACAATTAACATATTTTTAAATTTTTAAGTCAAAGTTAAAGTAAATTCACATTATACAAACAACATCAGTATAGCTGGCACATTTAGAAACCCAAATCAACATACAAAATATTTCAATGAAGTACACTACATCAAATCTTTCATATTCATTTCATGGGCATCAAATTTTTAAGGGAAAAATAGCAATTCATATAATGCAATTAACCATATCTGCAATATAATTAATACACATCAAAAAAACATCTAATAGGCAGAAATCTTTTCCTTTAGAAGACATTTTTGTCTGAATTTAAAAAGCTCATATTCCTCGATCTCACGAATCTCTACTGGCATACGATTCCATAGGGAAGGACCCTGACAATACGGAGAATATAATAAACTTACCTCTTGCCAAGTGCGTGTTTTTTGTGTAGGAATGAGACCCTTTACTTAGAATCTCTACCACCGATGAACGACATTAACATTCGAAATAATATCTTATCGGATTTACAATGATGAACTCTTATCGTGATAGACTTTATTTAGTAATCATCAACTCACAGTCCAGTAAACGACCTGTTATTAACATCACACAGTCTAACAAACGATCAGTCAAATCTACATAAGATGCGAGTGAAAACAAGAACTATCTTAATAAACACCATATGTTTAATAAAGTAGAAATAACACCGGTCAAGCTCATTTTCATGTTATATTCTCCAACAAATTTCGGGATCATCAGTATATCTATTCAGATCTCCCCTGATCACCGCTCTCTTCTTTCGATTAATTAATTTGCCAATATCTCCCTTTTTTGCTTTGAAATTGTTACAATCGAATGTCTTCCCACTGAGACAGGCCCTTTTATATGCTAAGTTCTTCTCCTGTATTTTTTTATTTTTTTTATATTTTTTTATTTAACCACATTCATTTACATAAAATGATCTTCCATGTAGGTGCGGTAATACAAACTATCACAATTATAAATATAAATATGACATTAGACACAAAAGCAGCAATATGATCCGAGTGAACATATTGAGATTAATGTGCACTCCAACGTAGGCATCAAGGTTGAGGCATATATCTTATAGTATTAATTTAGCATAGTACAATGACCATGTGATAGTACAAAGACTCAACATTAATTCATGGATCAGTACACTGACAATATAAGAGAGGTGTTGTACGATGACATAATGATTAAGTACCATGATAATGGGATAGTACAGTGACTTAGGGACTTGTATGGTGAGGGATGATGGGTCAGTACACTGACCATACAGGTACAATATTATATACGGTCATCAAACAAGAAAGAAAAATAACCACATTTCAGATATGTACCTATCATGAGAATGTTAAATGGGCAGTACAATGACTTCAAATAATTAATTATCAGTGTGCACATTGAGTTTAATGTGCACTTTATGATTATATATAAATTACTATCCTATCATAGCATATTTACACGCTGGCTATACTAATTTTATGTGGGTCATGAGGTTATGACAACTCACACTTGTATTTGAGATTTCAACCATGTTGTCACTGCTGATTTGAATTGTGAACGATCTTCCATTTCCTTAATAATACTCGGCATTCTCATCCATAACTCTGAGCCTACATAAAATGGACTTTTAATATATAGAGTTAAATTTGGTTTCATCGTAGGGAATCTCCACTCGTTGCTAGATCGTGTATGTATCATACTTTGGTTTTTCACACCATATACATGTTTTAACCGAAACATGAGGTTTAATAGATGTGCTTTGCGCCTGATATCTAGCGTATCTATAGAAGCCCTATGATGTAATTCCACTATACTCATGTCCTGCGGTCTAAAGATACCAAGAGATATTCGTAGGGCTCGATTCTGCATCCGCTGCAATTTGGACAGTTCAGATATTTTGCATAAATAGAGAGATATGTCCGCATACTCAATAACAGGGAGTACCATTTGTTTGTATATTAGTACTCGTGTGGCTACATTTAGATATTTTCTCATAATAGTTAATTTGTAATTTCTAACAGCAAAATTTTTCTTGATCTCATTTAGCTGCTTTTGCATTGTTAGACATTCATCTAGAATACCTCCTAGATATTTAAACGATTTAACATTATCTAATTCAGACTGGTTGGTATAGATACGTACCTTATCTATCTTATTAAGCATGTTTCTTGTTCCAAAGGTACATATTTTGGATTTCTGTCCATTAATGCAGAGTACATTAGCGCTACACCAACCCATCACAAGGTTCACAGCTTCTTGTAGCCTATTTTCAATCTCCCCTATGTTTTTTCCGGATGCATATATAACTAGATCATCAGCATATAATATTGTGTGTACATCCACACCTCTTACCTCTTTTATTATGTCATCTACATACACATTAAAGAGTGTTGGCCCACATATAGAGCCCTGTGGCACACCGGTTCTTATATCTCGGGCACTAGAATAGGTATTATCATACTTAGTAATAATTTTACGATTCCCAAGATAGCTACATAGCCACTTGAGTAGGGGTCGATTAAGACCAAGTTTGTCTAGCTTACTGATCAATATACTATGGGAGATTGTGTCGAATGCTTTCGCCATATCTAAGAAAACAGCTGTAACATATTTGTGCTCATTCACTTCCTCGGTTATATCCTTAATAAGTTTCATAATAGCCAGAGTTGTAGAACTATTTTTCTTGAAACCAAATTGTTCAGTACTTATACACCTGTTAGTATCTACAAAGTCCATCAAGAGTTTATGACAGTGTTTTTCCAAAAGTTTACCAGGGAGAGGGATTATCGATATCGGTCTCCAATTGCCACATTCAGTCAAGTCCCCTCCTTTTGGTATAGGTGTAACCAGAGAGATACCCCAGCTCTCAGGAAAAAGACCTGTACCAATAGATTCATTATATAAGTGGTACATATGATCTAGTAGTATAATAAAAGAGTCCTTCAGAATGAAAGTCGGTACATCACGTAATCCTGAACTTTTGTTAGGATCTATTTCTAGGAACGATTTTAACAATTCCAACTTAACAATATGAAATGGATTATAACTATGAACTTGATCTGTGGTATTGATAATCTCATCCACTAGATCAGTACTGGGGTTACCGCCAGCTTTCTGTTGAAGTGTCATCCCTATATCAGAAAAATACTCATTAAGAATTTCAGCACTACTCCGGTTATCCCGATTTTCATCGTCTTTCAATTTTACATAGCTATTATCAGTTTTGGTATTGCCAAACAGGTCATTGACATTTCTCCAGAATCTCTTGGGATCCCCATTCGATTCATCTAATTGAGATTTCACGTAATCTTGCTTAGCATTATCAATTCGGATGTTAACCTGACGTCTTAGAATTTTGGCAGCTTGCCAATCTTCCAAGTTTCCTGTGTTCTTAGCCAACGCATACGCCTCTTTCCTATCATTAATAAGTTCTAATATTTCCCTAGTAATCCATGGGTTTCTATTTACACGTACTTTAATATTCCTAATAGGACACATGATTTCCAAGTGTTTAAGTATTGCTTTGTATAATATGTCCCACTTCATATTAACATCTGTAGCAGAATAAAATTCTGCCCAATTTTCTTTTAACAAAAGATTATGCAGGACCTCCTTCGAGTAGTTTTTATAAGTGCGACCACTTATTTTAGCATAAATATGCCTTTCGCGTTTTTTTTTCTAACTGCATACACAGTTGAGTGGTCACTTATCTGATCAGATGTAACTCCACTATCAGAGACAAATTGACTATTCGTATAGATATGGTCTATGCACGTTTTTGTATGAAAGTTTACTCTTGTCGGAAGCTTAACTAGTTGTTTAAGTTCAAATTGATGTGTGAAATCAAACATTAATCGGGCGTGTGCATGTGTCCTGTTTAAAAGGTTAACATTAAAGTCACCCAGTAACCATACTTCCCTTGTACCAACAATATTTGAGTTCATAAGAGATTGGATTTAAGAAATAAAGTCATCAATTTTACTATTAGGAGGCCGATAGATAGTTGTGACCATCATATTTCGTCTATTATCTGGGAATGTAAATAGAAGACATAATATCTCTATAGATGTCTTAATTGTGGTAAGCTGCGAGACAGTTACATAAGGTGATAATCTATTATCAACATAACATACAATCCCACCTCCACGCTTCTTAGTAACATCTTTGTCTAAGCTTTGTTCTCTATCTATTCTGAACAGGGTTTTTCCTGCTATATGTAAAAGATCATTACTATATAGTCCATGGAGCCATGTCTCAGTGAGACAGAGGATATCTATTCCTCCGTATAATGCTCGTATCTGATTAATTTTTGATGGAAGACTACAAACATTGACATGGGCCAAGGACAGTCCTTTGATTTTACGGCAATTTATAAAATCAATTTCAGCAATTAATTTTCCAAATACAAAGCACAGTATAAATAGTACTACACAATTGCACAATTTTGTGAATGATATCAGTAAATCTGAATCACTCAATTAAACAACTGAGTCTTTCAGATCCAGGCCAATGACCGTGTAACAAAAAACAAAGTGAACACAGTAAGATATATATTGACAAACTAATAAATCATTAGAGGGGGGTCCGCTACACCAATTTTAAGCTAGAATACATCAGTAAATAATTAATAAATTAGTAGGTAAGATACTGAGTTTAGTATCTTATACTCGGACGAGAACTGAGTTTAGTTCACGTTTATTCAGATATATGAAAGGGCTGAGTTTAGTCCTTTTCAGCTTAAATAATGGAATCAATTCCAGCCAGTGGAATAAGTTTTTCGTAGGATGTCCAATCATTCAGAGACTGAGTTTAGCCCCAAGATCAGACGTGGGAAAATCATACGATGGTATTTAGAAGAGAGTCATTTTGGTAAAGAGAGTCATTTTGGTAAATAATATTTGACTTCCCTGTTTGCGATGATGGTCTTCTCCAGGCAGGCGACAATGTGTCTTTGAGTCTCCTCGGTCGGGTGGCAGCCTTCAGCCAGTCGGTGATACAGCGGTTTATACATCCCCGTCTTCTTGTTGTAGCGATGCAGGGGGTTGGCGGTCCTCGGAGTAAGGACACAATTTGTCAAGTTAACATGATTTATGTATTCATTAATGTCAGTAATCGCCAGGTCAAGAGCTCTCTGATACCAGTACTCATAATCATAACCGTTATATTCAGCCACATCCAGGCCGTATATTTGACAGTAAATAGTCGGAGTATACTGGAAAACTTCATGACAGGTTTTACTCAGAAGGGTCATGTGTTCAGTGAATTCGTCGACTAGCGATGTTACATTATGGTACCTTAGATATACTGCCCGAGTTGCACGGTTCATATATGTAACACTATTGACACCGGCAATAATGTAGACGGCTTCATACCTGTCAGTGGGAGTGTAGTCTGCAATAATGTTCCTAAGTCCGGGTAAAGTTATTCCCGGGAAGAAACGAGTATCCACCAACTCCTTGGTACGGTTACTTAGATAGTGCGAGATATTCCGACCCCGGGAGTCTGATAAAATCAGAATTTTTTCCATAGCTGAGCCAACTACTTCGACGTGCGCTCACAACCAACGCCTTTTGGTTAATGCATCTTTATCTATCCACTCTGGTCTATTTAACTGTATACGTTTTCTCACCCAACGTACGTCATTTTAAATAATTTTCTCTAATTCTTGTACGGAGAAATTTGCATAGTATTGATACATACAACTTTTTGTCTCAAGTTCACTATATATGTTGGTTGATGATCACTCACAATAATCCATTTGACCCCTGTTTCTGCCACACGATTCATATCAGTAAATAGTAAGTCAATCAATGAACCCACAGTGTACATAACTCGGGTATTATCTTTGATAACTTGTACCATATATGTTATGGTTTAGCATCACATCATTTAACTCCCGTACATGCTTGACCCATGATTTTTTTGAAATCCATATTAAAATCGCCCAAAATGATATTTTCACCTTTTATCCTATCCATAAAAATATTTACCTGCTCACTCATAATATTATGCTCCACAAACAGAACAACATTGCCCTGTGGTGGCCTATATATCAGGCCGATCCCTAACCTCTTCCTTCCGGGTCTCTCTATATATATCCAGTACTCTTCTCTATCAGCATGAACTCGATTCAGTTCCTCTATGATATGTACATACGGTGAGATACCATTTTTTATATATAGCAGTAACCCACCACCACGCTTATCCAGACCTACGTCATGTGGGTTGTGACATGATCTCAGTGAAGCAGCACTATATATAGATAACATTGGTTCCGGATCCACTGCTACAAATAGGCATACATGTCATCTAAAAGATTAAATAAATTCAGTAATGACATTGGTTGGATAAGGAAAAAGTACAGATGTCTGCACTGCACTACGTCCCTCGACTCTGCACACCCAGGGAATAACCTTTTCCATATCCATCCTCGGCCATTAGTATCCATTATTTCTAGGTCCAAATAATCACTAGAATTATGGTGGGAGATCATATATATGTTTTGATTAAATAATTATGTTTTTTTCTTTAACAAATGGTTGTAAATGGCATTGTCATAAAACGTCAGGATTTTCACTATAGGACTTTATTAATTTTTAAAAGCAATCTATGTCTTATTTCCAAATGTCAAACACATTTATTTTGAAAACCAAAGGTCTAAAATCGTGCATGGTTTGGAATATTTGGGAGTCTAATTTGTTTCTTGTCAACAACAACATTTTGCAAAGTTGTCATAACAAAGACATAGTATTGTAGCAGCATTGTGATGACATGAAATTGCTTGCTAAGACCATTGTGGTGGCAGGTTTAGGAGGGGGTGTTATGGTCACGCCATAACCATTTCTAGGATATTCTACGTTTGGCAAGATATCTTATATCCATGGTTGATGACCATGATATTTTCACTGAGATTCATGAAGGTGGGACTCACGAACCTTGAGTGTGTTCAGAAATAAAGTTATGGATCTTCATGAACAGCAACATTGTACGCCATCAAAAAGACCTTATACAAAGTACATAACTTTGTATATAATACATTCTAATATCTATCAGACAACATCAAAAAGACCTTATATAAAGTATATATTTGTATATAATACATTCTAATATGTATCAGAAGACAATTTTAATATAATGAAAAAGTTTGGAGACATACAAAATGGAAAGTTTGGGGGGGGAATATGTAAACCACCTTGTGCATATAATCTATTTAATTGCATAGGAATGGAATGAAGAAAAATCACCAGTTCTATAGAGGGAATATCATAAAGTATTCAAAATTATATGAATTGTTATATCACATAGTGTAAATACATCATTGGCTGCTGGTCGGTGTAAATATATACCTGTTTGACAATAGCAGCGACAATGCTCGAGTAAAATCAATAAACCAGACTGATATATATAGAGCAAAACCTATGGTTATCGGGAAAGAGCACAACTTGATATTGTTTGGACAATATGAGTCTTAAGGATTCGAGGGGTTTGAATAGCTATACGAAGAAGGACATCTGGTGACTGTTGGAAGTACTACTGTGTTACAGATTGGATGTGAGATCAGGCGGACTCTCAGGAGAAAGCTTACTCTCCATTGATTGGAATTGTGAACCTAGGAATCTTAAACCATCATCACACCAGCCACTATGCGCATTCATGTGATCCACGAATAAACCTGACTTTCACCCAAACGTTGTTCGCGTTGTGGATCTGAATGACCATTCCATGAACTTATCTGGCACTCGACTAGCATTTACATAAGAAGAGATAAAGGCAATTTTGTTGAACATCATAAGAACAGTTCCCCTATTATTAATTAACACATAATAACAACTAGCGTTCAATAAGATTTGTGACTATGAATCGACCACGAGCCCAAAATTTGGAATCATGACTAACATTGTTTGTGGGATTCATGCATTTTTTACGGTCGCCACCCCAGGTACTATTTCAATTTTTCCAATTGGCCACTGCCTTCCATGCCTAAATTTGCTGCTCACATTCCAAGCTAAAGCCTACCATCACCGAAAGAAAGAACAATTCAATAATATATTCAACTGTTCAAGACTGTCAAGCATAATAATAATGAATCATTACATTTTCAAAATATCATTTTAATTCAAGTGAACAATACATATACTCGTAATATTTTCAAAATGACTATTTTGTCAAATGTACCTATACTATTTTCCCTCTTTCAAATCTAGAATTATATATATATATATATATGTGTGTGTGTGTGTGTGTGTGTGTGTGTGTGTGTGTGTGTGTGTGTGTGTGTGTGTGTGTGTGTGTGTGTGTGTGTGTTGAAAAAAATAGAAATGGTCTTATCTTAATTGTTGGATGAATGAGGATGCGGTTTGTCCTATTCCAGAAGAATTCCCCTTAGCAGGTTTATTAAACATCTGGTCTTCCATGGCCCTTCCATTTAGCTTCACAGATGAAGAAATTTAAACTGTTAATCTAATTAAATTAATCCCTGCTTTTTTCATGCCCATGATGAATAATCAAAAGTTTTGATGGTTGATATGTCTATCAATAAGAATAAGTTTCAGTTCACAAATCACAAAACAATATAGATGTGGAATATTTCTTTAATGGATGGAAACATCATGGCTTCAAACAATGGGAATTTTCATTTAACATAGCTGTTTATTTAGAGCATGAGTGTCTTTGTTGGACTAGAATTTAAAGTCACAGAAAGCAATAACAGTTTCTTACATTCTCCTTTACAAAAACCAATGTGTATGAATTACATTTGAAATATAAAATTGTGATATCTAAGTATTCAATAATAGAATGCTTACATAGATTGACAAATAGATATCCTTTCATGTTACTATCAAAACAATGTTTATTACATGTTTTGAATGGTCTATTGCCAAGAAACATGAATAGGGCACTATTAAACATATTAGTTGAATTAACAGGGTTCAAAAAGAGTAAAAGAGACTTGATATACACACATATTATATAAAACAAAAATTACAAAATGGGCAACTCAATCGGAGGCAATGAATATGGCTGACTAGATTTTTTTTTAAACAATTTTCATTTATTCTGAAACCTTTTCAGGCCTAAGCCTGGTCTTCCGCTGGCTCCAGCGCTCGGTCAGATGGTCATATATAAGTATACATTTGGCAACAAGCATTTTTATAGTGAAAAAACATTGTAATTCAAATAGTACAAGGGTGAAATCACATTATGATGAGAAAATGAGAGGACCAAAGGAATATGGCTTCAACTCTTATGTATTAGTTAACAACACAATATCACAGCGTAGAATACCAGGTTATATTATTATTTTACGTTTCCTGGCAGAATCTAGATCACATACATACAAAGCTCAATGGTCACACCTCACATATATAAAAGTGAGAATCTGATATTGATAAGAGGGAATGTTTTTTTTTCAAATGTACATGAAGGTATTCAAAATAGCCTTCATATTTTCCCTTTATATATAAATAACTGTGGGAATACGAGCACTCTCCAACACAATGCTGCTCCCATTCAGTCATACCCTGACTGGAGGACTGTGGTGGAGAGTGACCATGAGTGTCCAGAACTCCCCAAAAACTGGTCAAACATGCATTGCATGAACACATGGTGGAAGGGACTCTTAAGTTGGGGAATATTTCCCATCCTTTCCAAGTAAAAGATTGTAAATTGCAACATATCCATGCTCTTATTTTCCTCTTAATTTTTGTATTCCCAACAGGTAACATGTTATCTTTCACCTTAACATATAAACCCACCGGCTGGACACAGGGGTGCACTCAGGCTAAACATAGCCACCACGTGGGTCACGGTGCAAACACCGACCTCGCATTGGCACCACTGGACAGGGAGAGGTATGGCCCTAGACTCTTAAATTTGACAAAGCAACATGACTTTTTTCTAAAGTCGACATGTGATATGTGGCTTAGTGACATAAAGACAAAAATAAATGACATGACACCGACCATGGGACATGAGAGGTCTTGGAGTTGACATGGGATATGAGACGGTTTAAAATGTGAACTGGGACATGAGAAGTTAAGGGACAAGGGACATAACAATTTCTTTGATTTGACATGCGACATGGGGGCCCCTCAAGGGCCAGTGGGGTCAGGGTCAAAGTCAGGGTGGTGCATCTTCACCTATCAGTACCTCCTGCTGCTGCCACTGACTCTGCCCTGATATGTGAAGTGGCGGGGTTTAACACTAGCTGGGGACATAGGGAAGCGGAGCGAACTGGTTTCATAAAAATACCAGTGTACAACAATTAGATATGTAGGGTCCTCAGAACAAATCTCTTACCATGAAAAGATTATTATGACAATTTTGCACATTGTGCAACAAAAACTAAAAACATGTGTACCTCAGTCCCTCATTTGTACAACTAGTCCTCCTGTATTTCAAAAGCTTCAACGCCAACAACCTTTTGAGGGAGCGAATAGAGTAAATTCTCCCAAAATCTCACAGCATTCTTTTCAACATAGGATTTCCTATAGAAATAACTTCTAGTAGAATCATCGAGTTTTGTCATATCTAGATCAGGATCCTTGATGGTCACCAGTCTGTAGGTACCTTCACGTACATCCTTGTTTAGTGCCTCAGAGAATTCCCACCTACAAAAATTGCTCTGCCAAAAGTGGTTGGAGAAATAGACCAAGGTTCTTCTGCTGTTATTGATGCATTCTGATATATTTTCAATAATAGATTTTCCTGCATGAAAGTGTACACGGTGGAAACAGACATTAAAGCCACGTCTTTCAAGTTCAGGTATGAGGTAGTCTAGTATATATTCCTCATCCTCATCAGCGTATGATACAAAGACATCAAATTTCATATCATCTCCATCAAGGTTTGTTTGTTGCCTAGCCTTTCTTTCATTTTTCCATTTTCTTATTCTAAACATGATTAAAAGAATGATACAAAGAAGTGCTAATACCAAAACAGGTACAGTCCCTGTAATAATGGGAATGGGTATTTCAACAGGGCAGAATAGGTCCAGGCTTGTGTTCATGATATGTCTGTTCATCATGTGTTGTGGAGAATGGCAGGTAAGGTTTTGTAGATCTTTTATAGAATTTGTGTAATTCTCCATCCAAAGCTTTGTTTTGATTGCTTTGCAATCACAAACCCATGAATTTCTACCTAGTCTCAAATCTAAAGCATTGTCAAATCTCACCTTTTCAAGACCAGCTGGAAACCTTTTCAGTTCATTATTATCTAGGTGCAGTAAGGATACTTTTTCTAAGGCTAAAAGAAAATATATTGAGACCTCGAAGATTAAATTGTGACTGAACCTTGCCTCTTTGACTTTTTGTAGATAACCTCTGATAGACAGTTTCTTTAAATGTCCACTCTGAAAATTAAGACAATACCAATAACCTTGCTTAGGTAGTTCAGGAAGAGTTTTTGGAAGTGTTCTTTCTTCATAGTTTGTACATGTGATGGTCATATTTCTATAGAATGGGCTGAGAACACAGTAACAACCAGTAGGACACATGACATAGTCATTACAAACAAACTGATCAGATCTTATTCCTAAGGGATTCTTACCTCTTAATTGGATTGGCTGTTTACATTCTATATGGTCATATTTTCTTTTCTTTTTTTGAAGTGTCATGTAAATGTCATAGTCTATGCAATCACAAGTTAATTCATTCTCATTCATTATGGGAAGGAAAATGTCAATGCATTGGAATACATAATCAGATGTACTGATGTTGAGATTCCAGCCTTTGAGAATATCCATGAGATGTTTTATTTTGTTGTACGTCATGGAAAGGAAATTGAAATTTAAGTCACTGCATAAAGTATCTGATAATCCAAGCTGATTTGTAAAATTTGAAATGCCATTTCTGTCCAAATATATTTTTATGGCATTAGTTGTCTTGAAAAGAGAAATAGGCCATGAATCAAGAATTCTAAAAGCATTAGATCTCAAGTCCAAATAATTTAGCCTAGTCAGATTTGACAGTTCACAATCCACTGACTGTATTTTGTTTGCTGAGAGTTTGAGAGTGCTGAGGTTACTAAGGGTTGCCAGTTCACATGAGAATGTATATAGATTATTATCAGTTAGGTCAAGAGTATTGAGATGGGTCAAAGTTGACAGATCACAAGGTATTGACTGAATATAATTGGAAGTAAGTTTTAGAGTGGTGAGCTTTGTTAAGGTAGACACTTCACATGGGAACATGGTTAAATGATTCAAAGTCAGGTCAACGGTAGTTACATGTGTCAGATTTGACAGATCACAAGGAATTGACTGTATGATATTTTTTGAAAGCTTCAGACTGGTGAGGTTAGTGAGGGTAGAGAGTTCACATGGGAATTTATCAAGGTGGTTATTACCTAGGTCAAATGTAGCTAGCTGGGTCATAGGTGACAGATTACAATGCACAGAAGATATTCTATTATTTTTAAGCTTTAGAGTTCTGAGACTTGTCAGAGCAGAAAGTGCGCATGGAAATGTGTTCAAACTATTATCATCAAGGTTGAGATTAGTTAGATGTTTCAAAATTGACAGTTCGCAAGGAATAGATTGCATCTTGTTCATCTTAAGACCAAGAGTGGTGAGACTGGTCAAGGTAGAAAGCTGACATGGGAATGTGACAAGACTATTGTTTGCAATATGAACAGTATCTAAATGTGTCAGATTTGATAGATCACATTGCACAGACTGCAACTTGTTTGTCCAAAGATTCAAAATAGTGAGGTTAGTCAGCCTGGAAAGTTCACAGGGGAAAGAGTGGAGACTATTATCATTAATATGAAGAGTAGTAAGTTTGGTTAGATTTGAGAGATTGCAAGGCACTGACTTTATTGTGTTCCCTGAAAGCCTTAGGTAGGTAAGCGCAGTTAGTGAAGACACTTCACATGGGAATGTATTCAGCCTATTTAAAGCAAGGTCAAGAGAAGTTATACTTGTTAGATTTGACAGATCACAAGGCACTGACTGTATGCTGTTGCTCCGAAGGGCCAGAGTGGTGAGGTTAGGCAGTGTGGACAGTTCACATGGAAATTTGTCCATATTATTGAAAGGAAGGTAAAGAGCAGAAAGGTATTTCAGATTAGATAGATTACAAGGCACTGTTTGCATCTTGTTACTCGCAATCCATAGAATGGTGAGTTTACGCAGGGTTGACAGTTCACATGGAAAACTTACGAATTTATTAAAATTAAGTTTAAGAGTGGTAAGATGAGAGAGGTTTGACAGATCACAAGGCACAGACTGTATTTTGTTAGATGACAAGTCCAGAGTGATCAGCTTAGGTAGGGTGGACAGTTCACATGGGAATTGGGCGAATCTGTTTGAACTGAGGTCAAGAGTGGTAAGTAGAGTCAGGTTTAACAAATCCAAAGGTACAGACTGTATATAGTTCCCTGACAGGTCCAGATTGGTGAGCTTAGGAAGGGTGCACAGTTCATGTGGGAATTGGGAAAATCTGTTTGAACTGAGGTCAAGAGTGGTTAGGCAAGTCAGACTTGACAGATTACAAGCCACAGACTGCATTATGTTCATTGATAGGTCCAGAGTGGTTAGAGTAGGTAGGGTGGAGAGTTCACATGGGAATTGGGAAAATCTGTTTGTACTGAGGTCAAGAGTGGATAGGTGAGTGAGATTCGAAAGATTACAAGCTGCCGACTGCATTATGTTCATTGACAGGTCCAAAGTGGTGAGCTTAGGTAGGGTCAACAGTTCACATGGGAATTGGCAAAATTTGTTGTAACTGAGGTCAAGAACAGATAGGTGAGTCAGATTTGACACATTCAAAGGGACTGACTTTCGGGTGTTCCATGAAATCTTAAGAGAGTTGATATTCTGGAAAATGGACAGTTCACATGGCATCACTGAAAGGTAACGAATTGAAATAGTAACCTGTCCGACATTCAGATGTGAATTAATCAGACTATTGAGTTCTGTTTTTATGTCAGTATCACAGGATATGATTTCAATGTTTTTGTCACCATCAGATTTGCATATACACGTACTAGGGCAGCTAACCATACTCATTCTGCTTACATCCTTTTCTGAAGATATGTGGACAGTTGCACCTTCAAATGATCCCGTCAAGTCTGGTGCTTCATAATAAGATGAAACAGTTTGGATTATCAATAGGATGTGTGGCCAAGTTATTGATACCAATTGTGATCCTTTCATTATGATTTTGTTCTTCTTTATGAATTTAATCCACAGAGGGTCACCCTGGAAAAATCAAAAGGTCATAGTTACTGGTGATATTAAGGATAAAACATTGCAGCTATTTGAAGGTTTTCTCCCATTTAGTGTTTTGCTATAATGTTGTATAGAGGTATAATAAGAATCAGTCCAGGTTCTTTTTTTAATGTTTGATGTTTATTCCATTCGTCATTCCTAGTACTTCTCTTTGTTACATTCTACTGTTAAGCTCTCACTGCTCCTCAGTGGTGAGCTGCTCATATATGTGTCATCACTTTCCAATGCTGTGTCACTTGCACAGGAGTATGGGGAGGGTTTACTTTAAAGAGTTCCTGACCATGGATTTCTAAATGCCGGTTTGTTGTCTTTTTTATCAAATTGTCTTCTACTTGGTATTCTAAAAATAGTTCAAAAGAAAAATTAGAAAATATTGAAGTATTTTTGAATTGTAAAGGGAAAAAAAAGAATTTGGGAATTCCCTCATTTCTGAGCTTTCATTTCTGTCCCTGCAGCTGCTACGTCACAATAAAGGGAATTCTCCTTCAAAATAATTTGAGAATCTCAGATAATTGAATGAATTTAGGGGAGCAAAATATTCAAGTATGTATAGCCTGTGTGTAGCCTGATATAGATACTTAACCCTTTCCAGACCGCTGAGAAGCCATTTTTCACCTGTTTTACATTGACAAGAGAAATGATAATGCTAATTTAAACTATTATTCCAAGATATATCAAAGCATATTATATATCAATGGTAAGCTTATAACCTCAGGATTCTAAATCTGTTATTGTTTTTATGGAATTATGATTTCATGGTCATGTGACCAGGGTCATGTGACCTGACAAATTTTAGGAAAAAAGGAAAAAATTGATCAATTTTTCAGAAAATCAGGCAAAAAAGGGTTAAAATGATTATTGATTTTTCAACCAAGAAAATGTAGTACATGGTAAAAGGAAGAAAATGATGTATTAGTTTGTTTTCTGCACATAGGCTGTATCATAAATAATTGCCAATGATAGAATGCATGTTTGGCATGAAAATTTGGGTAAATAGGCAATTTTTCTATATTTTCAGCAATTTAGGGCAATAAAACGTTAATAAAACCCAATAAATATGGGCAAAGTATTTTCAAGGTGATATATTCAGAAAGAGATGGGCTTTACCTAATTACAAACTGTTTTGAAGTTTTTGTAGGTAATCATCCAGAAGTAATGTGGGTAAAATAAGTAGCTATACCAAATGTGAAGCCCTCCACTTGGCTACTGGTGACCTTTTGACCTTTCTAGAGAATATATGCAGTAATGGTGCTATCTTTAGTGCCATAATGTATATATAATGATTTAAAAAGTCAGTGATGCTTTGCAATATATGATTTAAGTATAGCATGAACATCATTTCTGGTTAGTTATAACAAACAATATTTTGATATATGTTAATATTTATCAAAAAACTAAATAGACATGAATATAAGTTAACTTCAAAATTCGGGATAATTTTATAATGACAATGAAACATTGAACCTATGCATATTTAGAGAATATAAAAACAGAATAGTAAAATAAAATGGGTCAAAATGATATGTTTTCATCTTGGGCAATCACATGAACAATCATTTAGGCAGAAAAAAGTGAAAGAATTCATCAAAAATTGAAAGTAGGGTGAAGAAAACCAGTTATGGTACATATATGTACCAAATTTGCATTGGCGGTCTGGAAAGGGTTAATGCTACAGCTAAGATTTCTTCCTATACATTATTGAAGATGGGGGATTCCCTTCTTTTGAAAGCTGGGGATTCCCGATTAGTGTCCTTGTGACATCACAAATTAAGGGATTTCCCTTAAAAACACATGAAATAGACCAAATATTAAAGTCACATAACTGTGTCTATGTTTGGAATATCCTTAAGATATTTCTAGCATAACTACTTCTTGATGCATATGCATGTTACATGTTCAAAAGATTTCATTGAAAAATATTTATTTATTAATCATGTGGAAGGAACCCTTTAAGACCTTGCCTCTATTAGGCTGTGTTAATGTAATGCTTTGTTACAATAAGAAAAAGCCTAAACATCCCACTTTTTCCTTTTTTCACCATGTTATTCGTATTCGTCATGACTAAATAGATTTTTCTATTCAGTTGTTGATTTTCATAGTGGTTTTTTTAACAATATGAAATTGTTTAAATTACACCCACATAATTTGACACTATATAAGGAGCCTTCCATCCCAGCAAGGGGGGAGGGGGGCTTGACATCTTTAAAAACGTGCATATGCTCTTGTACAAATCTATTGCGTACTTTTTCCTAGGGATAAGGGGTCTTAAGAGTTTTTAAAGTGTGCATACCTACTTAATGAAAAGCCCCTAGCTTACTTTCCATAAGCTGCTGCTTAACTTGTTTTTAGTAATTAATCAAAAAACTGTTGATACTAACTAAACATGTGCACTTTCCTGATGATTTGTTGCCTTTTTAACATGCATAATCATTCAAAATCTGTCATAATTTGTTGTTTCTCTGGTTGCAAAAAAGAAAGATACAAAACGTTTTATCTAGAATTATTATATTAACTTCCAAATTCCTGGTGCAAAGTAAAGTATAAAAAAGCGACAAATAACACCAGTAAAAATTCACACTTCACAACAACAAAAAATTACGTTGCATAATTCTTTGTGAGTAAAATATTGTGTCACTATCTTCAAACTTTAGATTTAGATCACAAAACCACACTCTTAAGAACAATCGCGCAATTTCCAGATATCCAAACATTGAAAGTCCTTCATCTTCTTCAGATTTTGCAGAAATAATCAATAACAATAATATATGATTCAGAAATGAAAAAGAAAATCTTCCCAAATGAAAAGTTTCAGAACTAAAAAGGGTCAAAAGGTATTAAGGATTACCATGCATCCACATTTTCGGGAGAGTATTAGGAATAACATATATATAATATTTGAAATATTTTTAGAGTATGTATTTTACTGAATTTATTGAAATACAAATAATTCCAAAGTTTTTGAATAGATATTCAACTCCTCTGCTAACTACGATGACCCCCTATTTTTCTGACTGGATATGATAGAATCCATCCCTATGCATGTTATGTAAACCTTTAGAGCAATATATATTACATTGTTAACTTTTACAAAAGTCTTTCATCCTCGGTTGAGAAAACATCAACGTATATATCAAAAGTAATTCCAGCCAGCCAACTTACGATGTAACAGAAACGTTCAGCTACCATACATTATTAGTCAGTTTGTTACTTGCTAAGATGGCATGTAACAATTATGTTATTGATGGTGAGGTTGAAACCTAACCGAATTAGAATGTTATTGTAACTTTATATTTTGGTGAGGTTAGGATGAAACCAAACAGAACATCATAAGAACATTCTGTTTAGGTTGAAGAACATAACATGAATGTTATAATAATGCCGCAGTGCAATGTTACAGCAGTAGGTCGCAACGACGTAATTGGAAGTCATCAAAAGAACCATCACAGAACGTTGCGCACTGTTATTATAATGGTAAATCTCCGGCTTGGTTAGGCTGGTCCTCATATTATTTCTACCAAAATAATTGACAAATAAAATCAAATTTTAAATTCATTTTTCAAGATGATTTTTTGAGTAATCAACATATATTCAGACTACTATAGCTGAATGGTTTGCATGGTGACCTTTGATTATTTCTGCATTCCTGGTACCTATATAGGTTTAACTTTGACTATGCAGAGTTTTAGATAAATCTCAACATTACATCCATTATGGCGTGACTGTCCTTAAACCTATGATTATGTAGTTTAGGGATTATGTTGATGCGTCGAGATGAGTTGCGGTTTCTGATAATTATGCCTAATTACCCAGGCCCCTATGTCCCCGTGGGTATCAAACCCTAGTCTAGTCAATTTCAATGCGCACTAATGCACAGATCTTTAGTAGATCTAGACTCACTCAAAAGTCAAATGAAATTTCCTTTTAATCTCTATATGATCACTGTTAAAATCAAGACTAAGGGGTGACGTCAAAATTCAGGGGATGTGAACCTGGGGATGTGAACCTGAGGCTGCGGCTAGTGTCTCGTGGATGTATCATGTGTAGCTACAAACTTATGATGTATCTATTACATAAAATGCCTTGGAGACTAAGGTCATTCTATATTTACCTTCACCTAACCTGTTTTACCCTGAAAGCTCCAATGTACTTAAGAATGCCTTACCTGCCTCTAGCCTTTGTCCTTGGATTGTATGGTGCAATGAATGAATTGAAGGGTGCTTCTCTGCTAGCCACTCAAAGCCACAATGTCTTGCCAGAGTGCTGCTATGTTGGTGATGTGCTGTAAAGATTCAGAACGAATAAGTAAATTAGCTAGAACTTTTCAAGTATATTATATGAATACAACAATTTTATAAATCACTGAATGCATGATCCTAAAATATGCAATATATAGCCGTCTTTTACTATACATATGACTTAATAGGATGAAAAAGCAAAAAGCGAAAATTTGAGATTCTTTGCGTACATCAAAAACATTTATTCAAGCCAAGCTATTTTTCCAGGGTAAAAGGAGTTCTTTAAATGAGTTACAATAGAAACCCTCTAATGCGAGCACCTTAGAGATGGAGCTAAAGCTGGTTGTCAGGTGAGGCAGGCACCTTACTTAGTAAGATGTTAATAACCTATTATAATGATATACCATATAAAGGACTATGAGGGGAAGCAATATAACGGTACTTAGGCAAACAGGCCTCATATATCTTATGTTTTTATCACAGCATAATGATAAATAGTATAGTCATAAGAGTAGTATGTCAATGTGATTAGGTATTAATGATGCTACTTTTTTTTTTATCTTATTTTACTTGGCTCCAGAAAGCTAAATTATCGGACATACCTCTTGATTGAAGCGTCAAGCTGCAAGTAATTCAAGGATTTATTGAGTTGGTATTCACACACAAGTATATTATAGTAGTGACCTTGTTGGTATGATGTAGGATGATCTGCTACTCGCTTAGGTTTTATTCTCATGTTAAACAGTCGAGCTCTATATATAGAGAGAGACATATATATAGATAGACAAGGATGTTACTTCATAGCATGTGACACATACGTAAACCTGGATGCATTCACACTATATGATAAAAGGGCCTTATATTACATACAATTTCAACGAGGTATCTGATTTGTTCAGGAACATACATATACCTCAAAGTTTTCAGACCCCACTGGATGCTTGAATAGTTAATGCATGGAAGACCAAAATGCGATTTTTCCTGATAAATTCTATAAGTCTTTCCATAATTATTTTATTAACAATATCCAGATGTCCTAAATGTGAGTTTGAACATACCATTTATAGATGTTGATTTGTGATAAATGGTTCATCACAAATACTATAATTGTTCCACATGCCTCAGCTATATTCTAGACGTTCATGTAGGATAATACTTAATGTATAATGACATACAACAATATAGTTGAAACATGATGACAGGCTAAATGATCGGTCCTCATGTAAGAGGAAACCTTGCACATAAACATAGGATGAATATTTTCCAATGGAATTTGTTGAGTATAGCCTTTCCATTAGGAACAATAAATGCAAATATTTTAAGGTAATAACTATTCCAAGGCTAGACACAGTTTAATATGAGGTGTAGTATAAAATATGTGTTTATGAGAGGAAGTCCCCAAATTTGTGATGTCACATGGTGACTAGTTGGGAATTTCTATCTTTGCATAAAAGGGAATCCACAATTCTCAGAAATACATAAAAAAAGAAAATCAAAACATTTATTATGAATATCATACTATTACTAATTGTATTTTCACTCACCTAAATTCACTTGCTAATGTATAATTTTCAAATGATGTGCAAGGGGATTACATGTAGTTATGATATTGCAAGGGGTGTAAGAAAATACCACAATTTATGGTATTCCCAAATTAAATTTTCTGTGTTGAATTACTCAATCGTATTACAAATATTTTAAATTTTCATGTTTTAAGATACTGTCAGAATACTTATGTGAAACTAAATTCGAAAGAATTTACAATTAGTAAATTTATGTGCTAGGAACCCTTTAACCTGGTAATATGTCTACGCTCACTTAGGGACTGTCCATGAATGATTTCGCACTTTTTTGGGGTATTTTTAGGACCCAGCCACCCCCCTCTTACACTAAATTCTGTAATCTAAACATGAAAACAAGTCCCATTTTCAGGCAGTCTCACACTGTTCAATCCACCTACCTACCCCCTTGTGTGTGACATCATTTATGAACTGCCCCTTAGACAAAAAGAATCACGACCAGGACCCACATTGGTTATATATATATATAAATAAATATATATATATATATATATATATGCTGAATAGTCTGAACAGAGTGAAAGCAAACATCCAGCCCTTCCCTACACGGATACTCTGTGACAAACTTGTCTTTTTTTTGTGGTCAGAATATGCTGATGTGAGTGTCCCAGTTCTGTTCTGTTTCTAGTTAATAGCATTCGTTAAGTACGGCCTTTCCATTAGGAACTACCAATATTAATGCTACAAATATTTCATTGTATTCAAAGGCTAGACACAGGTTTGAGATCTAGTTAGTAGTTGTTATATCATCGTATTGGTTGATCGATGGGTGTATTCAATGTATGCGTTGAGTGAAGTAGGAGTCGTAAGTCTGGTGTGTGTAACTGCACTTTTATTAGACCACTGGTCATTATAGACCTAAACGTCCATTTAAATGGGTCTAGACCCCTAGATTTGACACTGCGACACCACCTATTTTGTGCCTAGTGACATGCGACAGGGACTATTCTTAACTTTGACACAGTGACAGAGCTAATTCGTAAAATCGACAGGCGACATAGCAATTAGTGACATGCAACAGGGGCTATTCTTATCTTCGACATGGCGACATAGCCAATACTTAATATCGACAGGTGACATGGGACCCCCCCCCCCCCCCATCCAGACCCTCATTTAAGTAGGGAGCAGAGTGGCGACTCCTAGTAGAGGATATCTGAACTACCATGATATGGGTGTGAATATGTTGTAGTAGATACACATAAGATATTCATAAATAAATATAAGTATATCTTTAGCAAATGCAGGGTTATAACAGAAACTAAGTAAGTCTTGCTTATGATTAAATTGGCATGTGTTTTGCTCTACGACACTTTTTAAGATGATATGTGTTTTTGAGAATGTGTAACGGGCCTCTGGGGCGATGTTCCCCTGCAGCATCCCATTTTCCTGCCACATGGCTTATCACAGGCCACTTTTTTTTTTTTTTAAATACCTTTTATTTCAGAAACTGGGTACAATTTAGCCAGAGGCTAGTTTTCATTGTAATACCAGATAGCAGTTGTAGGGTTGGCAGGGTACGTCCAAGACATAGTAGACATATTATAAAGAAATCAAAATATGTACATAATTCAAGCACATTTGCTTTACATGATCAATAATGGCTGCCGCTCGCTAGTCAACGTATCACAACATAGGGATTTGGGAGGGGGGGGGGGATTAGGGCGCTCGGTCGGCCCGTCTCGGCCCAGTAAGCTGTTGTCCAAACAAAGTGAGAGTGACTAGAACCCTTCAAAACAAGCACCGTTGGCAAAGTGTTAGGACGGGTCCTGACTGTAAAACAGTTTTCAAGTGCCGGTTTCCTGGCCACAACTCTGACGGACCCTAATGGTCCCGTACCCCGGTAGTTGTTGACCGCGCACGGTCTCCAGCCCCCCCTACTCGGGAGAACCCCCCTCCCCCCCGCTCTCCACGCCACCCCCACCCCCGCCCTTTCTTTTTTTTTTTTGGTCAAATAAAAGTTTGTAAAATGATTTCCAATAACAATATTAGACGGTCACCATCCCCGCGTTCTTGGGTAATCCCTCCCCACTCCCCCTTTTTTTTTATCGACTAAAGGTTTGTAATATGATTTCCAAGAACAAGGCTAGACAAAAATATTTTTGCAAAATGAAATTCAAAACCAAACGTGTATAACGCCATCTAATGAAGATTGAGTGTCGTTCCCACGAAGGCTATCTGGAATTCGTGACGTTTCGACATATTTCAAAGATAGGTCATCGACTTTCAGTGTCTTTCCCAGTTTAACCCTTTCCAACGCCTCCCACCGGCCGACGTCAGCCCACGTTCCCACGTGCCAGGCACGGTCCATATAAAAACCCCAATCAGGCGTTCCGCTTCATTTAACAGTAAAATGACCTCCGAGCAAGGCGATTTCGACCCCGCGGAGGAGACTTACGACGATTTCCTCCGCCGCGTAACCAGGTACTTCGCGGAGGCGGGCGGGGCGGGCGATTACGCGGACCTACGAATGGTTGAAGTCAAGGAGGAGGACATGTTCCAGGAGGGGAAGGACGTTCAACAGCAGCACCAGGCGCACGAGGCCATGGAGGCCCAAGAGCTCGACCAGCAGCAGGACCAGGAGCAGGTTCCGGACCAGGAGCAGGTTCCGGAGCCGGTTCCGGAGCCGGACCAGGAGCAGGACCCTGAGGAGGAGCCCCCAGAGGCCATGGAGGTCCAAGAGCAGGTCCAGGAGCACGTCCAGGAGCCTGACCAGGAGCATCGCGAGCAGGATCTGGCCCAGGAACCGGCCCAGGCAGCCCAGGCCCAGGACTCCGAGGACGAGGCCCGACGATCTCGGCGGCAGGCCGGGCTGCCCCCTACACACAGGCCCCTCCGGCCCTGCTCGCCGGATTATGTGCTAGGGGTGACGGACAATGCCCGGCAGAACATTCGAACCGTAAGTTAAAATTATGTAACATGGCTTTCAAATGCACAATTTACCTTAGTTAGAATTCTGCATGTCGATTTTCATAGCCAGGTGGGGGGGCCCGGGCAGGGAAGAGGGGCGGGGGGCTTTAGACTTAGCCAGACAAAGTCCGGCGGGTGGGGAGGATGGGGGGGGAGGTGTTAAATTTTGCCGGGTATGCGTATTGGTTGGCGCTCTATTTCCAAATAGTTACATTCATTGACCAATGTAAAATGGTTTTGAATACATTTATAAATGGCACCTCCTCTTAATTAATCTTAGGTACTAGCACTGCCGCCCCTCCAGCGGGGCCGGCGGGGGCCAAGGCGGCCCCTAAGTCCGGGGGAAGCGGCTGCCACGGCGGACCTAAGGCGTTTGGCCTCTGAGCGTGTTATGGTAGGTAAAAATACCATACCCTAACTACAAGTAGCCATCTCTCTCATAGGACCTATAACTGACGTCGCCTAAAACGTTCATTTGGTTAGGAATTTCTTTACATGGGCCTGGATGGGGAGCTTTATATTCTGTGGAGGGGCGGGCGTGATTTTCGTAACCAAATAAGTATTGAAAGTAAGTTAAATTTTACGCATTTATTGTAGACCTACTACACCGGTCCACCGCCTCCGGAGGGCCCGGAAAGGGAGCTGAAGCGGTGGCATGAACACACCGCCAAGGTGGCGCGGCGGCGAGACGTGGGAATCCCCGGCCGCCTCTTCACCAGATGGCGTGAGTATTTTATTTTCGATATCCTCAATAGTTAAATGACTCCCAACACGCACATGATTTAAGTAGATACTATATGCGTAAATTGATGTTGAAAGTGATTTTAGGCCAGGTTTCATGGAAAAGCGACTATTGGCGCCAATATCGACAGAGAGCAGTACTAATTGACTCTACCAGAGCATCAGACATATATTAGAATTCTATCGCTACATTCATTGCTATCGCTATCGCTATTTCACTCTATGGTCACCTTCATTCGCAGCCCTTGCCGGACATGAGCCCCCCCCCCCCCCCCGTGCTCCCCCCCCACGAGGTGACAGGTCAGGAAGGTAAGTTAATTTAAAACGTTCGCATACCACTGGTGGCGCCACAAGTCAAAGTAACTGGTAGTATCAGTAGACAATTTCATTTTGCTTCTGTATGTTTTTATAATTAATGACTTCATCTCAAGAAAGTTAAAATGATTTCCAAATTGACTAAATCATTCTTGTTATCAAGAAATGAGCAGGAGTGTAAGATGATGTTGACGACCCCAGTTTTACCGTTTAATTCCTAATTCTATCAATTACCTTTCAGGTGACCAGGGTGACGGTGACGAGGACGAGGACGAGGACGAGGAGGGGGGCGAGGACGCGGACGAGGACCAGCCAGGGGACCAGGCCAAGGACCAGGAAGCAGGACCAGTTGACCGCCACCAGGAGGACGGCCAGGGCGACGTGGACGCGGGGGACCAAGGCCCTCCCCCCCAGGAGGGGGGCCCCATTGGTGAAGAGGAGTCGGAGGACGACGGCCCTCCGCCCCTGGAGGGGGACCCCATCAGTCCCAACGAGGCGGAGGAGGAGCGGCGTACCCAGGTGAGACAGTGGGAGCAGGAGCAGGAGGAGCGGGCCCAGGAGGAGGAGGAGCAGCAGAGACAGGTGCAGGAGCTTCTGGAGCAGGAGGCGTTCCACACGCGCACAGCGTGGGCGCTTGATTTCGCCATCCAGACCCTTCCTGCACTCCAGCGCGGGCCCGCCCCTCCCAACGCTCCAGCAGAGACCGAGCCCCAGCCCCAGCAGGAGGAGGTGTTGTCCATGGTCAGACTTGGGCGTTTGGCACCACCCCCCACCCCTCCTGTTGGCTGACCTCAGCCTGAGTTTGGGCCTGAACACCTCACCATGAGGCCCTTGGCACCTCCCCGTCTGACGATGGTGCGTCTTGGGGGCGACGCCCCCCCCACACCCCCAACAGGCGGAACCCCCCCAAGTTCGATCCCCACCTGCCAGACTGACCATGGTGCGGCTGGGTGGTGGGGTGCCACCCCCTCAGCCCCAGTACCAGCAGCCGGAAGAGGAGGAGCCGCAGCCCTCCCAGCCTCAGCCGGACCAGGAGGACAACTGACTTTGCTGTTTTGTTTTTATTTATCTTTACTCTTGACATGTTTACTGTTTACTGACTGTATATATGTGTTTGAATATTAATAGATTTTGTTTGAATTTAATTGAAATCTTGTTTTCTATTCCCTCTTAAATATATCTTAACATGATATTGAAGTGAAGTTGGTTTATTGAAAGTGATTTTAAGTGGCGGGCTAGGCATACGGCAAGTTCTAGATGGATTTGGAATTTCTTTTGCATATATCGTAATTAACATTTATTCGTTTAATGAACCTTACATATTTATTAAAAGTAAAACGCTATTGAGTATCGACGAATTTGGAAAATATTTTTTGCATATACCTAAATTAATTGATTTATTCGTTTAATGAAATTGATATGTCCGAATACTTAGGGGGCCATACTTAGTACAAGTAAAACGATATTGAATTTCGATGAATATTGATTTGGAAAATAATTATTGCAGATACCTAAATTAATTTATTCTGTTAATGAAATTGATATTTAGTACAAGTAAAACGACATTGAGTATCGACGAATATGGATTTGGAAAATAATTTTTGCAGATACCTAAATTAATTTATTCTTTTAATGAAATTGATATAACTATGTCCGAATACTTAGGACACGTAAAACGACATTGAGTATCGACGAATATGGATTTGGAAAATAATTTTTGCAGATACCTAAATTGATTTATTCTTTTAATGAAATTGATATAACTATGTCCGAATATTTAGTACACGTAAAACGACATTGAGTATCGACGAATATGGATTTGGCAAATATTTTTCCAATGGTCGCTTAATGGTGTTAGATTAATTCAACAGATTAAAAGAATAACGTGCCATCACACATACAGAGCATGGATCAACTCTTTTCAGAGTTGGTACTATTTTTACCCGGCAACAGGCAGTACAGCATTGTTAGGATCCTGCCACACATAAGTGCGGCGTGGATTATGAATAGTTGGGAGAAGAGTATGGGGCAACTGCGGAACGTCCCATCCATGTGGATCCTGCGAGAGTCACACATGAGAGCAAAGTTCTCCTTGTCCCCCACGACAAGGATGCGATCCTCCTCCCCATCATCAATCATGACGCTGTGCAGGTCCTGGCAGGTGCTGAGGTCGATGTCACCCAGTGATCTCAGTAGAGGTGGTTGCTGGGTCTTCCTTATCCGTTGGAGACTCGCAGCCATACTGTAGTCAGTGGCAAGGGCATCAACTATCTCGCGGCTGTCTTCTAAGCGGATGACCTCCCTCGCCACCTGCTCATAGATGGCCTTCACCGGTGTCTCCAGGTCCTGCCGGGCCCGCTTCCGGATCCTAGCCTCTATTTCCTCAGCCTGCCTCTTTATGATCTCAGGGGGATGATTGTGCCAGCCCTGTAAATTGACGTTGTCCTGGTCATCACCGATGTAGTTTGCCTGAAATGGGAGAGTAACCCTTGTAAGTTTCGTGCATCAGAAATCTGATTTGGTACATAGTAGTGAACTGAGACAAGGTAAATTGTTGTTTCATATTTACGACTACACATTGAACACCGTTGCGGTGGAACTTTTAACCACCGGACTTCAAAATCATTTTACCCGTTTTGTGTACGAGAAATTTGACTTGCTACAGGGTTAAGTAGTGATTACATAGATTTATGGGATAATAAATGAGTTACCTTGGCAGTACATTTGGAGATGCGGTAGTGACTGCAGATAAATTTTTGTTTCCTATTTTCACCGACACTTTGAACGCCGTTGCGGTGGAACTTGTAACCACCGGACTTCAAAATCATTTTACCACGCTTGCCTTGGACAAATACGTGATGCTCGTCAATGCCCATTTCTTCCTGGTTGTTCATGTTAGGCCCTTCCATCAGCCGGCGACGGACGGCACACCTTGGTTGTGCGGCGGCTGGCCATAATTCAAGACCACGATCAGGGGCTGGAGGAAGGCGATGTCCAGCTTCTGGTGTCTGTGGCTGCAGTTCGGGTATGAGCGGCATCTCTTCCAGAATTAAATCAAGTTCTGGCGGATATGGTACTGCTGCAGCATCTTCAGGTTCCAAGAGCCTTTCAGCTACTTCAGGTTCCAGCAGCAGCTCAGGTTTAGGTACAATAGCACCTTCAGCGTTGTTCACAATGTCAATTGCAGCAAAGATTGCATGCGGTAGGTCCATGGTGGAATGATGAACAGTGGTAAAAGGTGCCATATTTAAGGGGAAATGTCCTCGAGGGGGGAGAGGGAGGAGGGTAATTGGCACTGACCGACACAAGTCCCTCAATGGAAGCCCTGTACCCTGACGCGGGTGTCACGCGCGATGTAAAATGATTTTCAAACACGCGAGTGGGCGCGCGCGCGGTCTTGCCGACCGCATCGTTGGCGGGGCTCACCTGTCGCGGAGAGAAGCCCTTGACCCCGCAGGATGGCACGCACTGCCTTTACCGTGCCGAGGCTGACGTGCAGGAGCGTCAGTCAGACCCTGAGACGCTCTTGACTGACTGACTGAACGCGAGTCCCTCGATAGAAGCCCTTGACCATATGGAATGTCGCAAGATTGTAAAATGACTTGCGATTACCTGTGTCGTGACGACGCTCACGCTAAATCAGTAGTTGGCGTCATACCCGTGATTCGACGCGAGCACCTCCATAGAAGCCCTTGCCCCTAGGCAATGTCACATACAGAGTTACTTATCGTGAGCGCACTTACACGTCTCATGCGGACACGCGTCGCTCACCTGAGCCACCCATAGCTACTTATAAGGTTAACAAATAGCCTTCCATTTGCTAATTGTAAATTTATTTTGAAAGCGGCCGTTTGAAACCTTAATCTATAATACTTGAGACATGGCGAGGAGAATGGCAAGTCGCAATGTGCCGTCTTTCTTGACCAATTCCCGTGTTCTCCGTGACTGCATGCCCATATAATATCGTTGGATCTTCATGTAAGACAGGTCATGCGGGAGTCGGCTATACATGGTCCTAGAGTCCAGTGATGATCCATTCTACATGTTGGTCCAGTACCGTGACCACCAGTACGAACTACCGTCTTGGGGTACATGGACAGAATTCCAGGTTGCCATGTTTGAGAACTTCCGATCTCTCCTGGATCCGGACATGTCCCTGCGCCTTCCACAGTACCAGTATCGAATGACTTATGACTTGGATGTTTTCACAATAAGAAGCCCTTTACATGATGAACTCTTATACTACGAATCGTTCGAGTATATCACATTCTTGAAGGACCTGATAAAAAGTGACCAAGACGACAGGAGAATGCAGGAGCAACACTGGACACGCGGCCACTAAAATGGTAAAGTTTAATGACTCTCAAACGGCCCTTTTCAGGGCCAACACTTACACAAAAAGTTGTCTTGCTCAGATAAGCCGCTAGGGCCAGACCCCCAGTGGTGGGCCATTATTGGGGGTTTTGATTTGAATAGAAAGTCATTTTACAAAAATTCGCTGTAAAAATAAAACGGTGGGTGGAGTAGAGAATGTCAAAATATGAGTGACAGGCGTGCCGTCGCGCGGCGTGAGAATGTTGAGGCGCGCCGACAGTGCCGCGCCGACATCCCTCGCGTCACCCATAAAAGGTCGGCGTTAACCAACAGTGCATCCATTCCGCGTTGTAAGTTGACTTTGAAACATACACATCGCCCCACACAAACCGACAACATGGCCCGGCGTATGAGAAGGATGCATGAGGTTCCCCCTCCAATGAACTATTCAAGGACTCTCCATGACTGCCAGCCCGAGGCATTGGAATTGAATATCATGCACGTAATGAGAAGCACAGTACAAAGCACGGGCCGGCTCTACAGGGTGCTACAAAAGACCCAGGATCCATTTTATATCTTGGCCGAGTATCGTAACCAACTATTCGAACTGCCTGCCTGGGGAACATGGGATGTATTCTTGTGTTCCATTACTGAGCACTTCAGGGATTTACTGGATCCGGACATGTCATTGCGCCTCCCTCAATACCAATATAAAATGGCATATGATTTGGGTGTGTTCAATATCGTTAGCCCTCTATACAAGGAAGTCTTAGTGATGAACGAGATGGAGTATATAGCTTTCCTGAGCACTCTGATGAAAAGGGACAATGAAGAGGAGAAAATGCAGGGACAGCATCTGAGCCGTGACAACTAAAACCAAGGAACACCCCATTAACTAGTAATGAAAGGCCCTTTTAAGGGCCAACATTATAACAAAAGGTTATCTTTACTCAGACGCAAAAAAGTCATTTCAAGCATTATTGAAGGCCCCCCCCCCCCCCCCTTTCATAGGGGGGGGGGTACATGGGGCCGTGGTGGGTCACGTTTCAAAGTCACTTTACATATTATGGTAGGCAAAAAAAAAGGTCTGTGGTAGTTGCCTTTGCATGCGGTTCAAAGTCATTTTACACTTTATGGAAGAGGGGGTGGAGGGGATTAGGAAGGGGGCCGTGGTAGTGGCCTACCGCCTTGTGAAGGGTACGGGCGGCCAGGGTAGGTGGGGTGCGCTCGGTCCCCCCCTCGGTCCCTACTTTGGTGTGTCTATTCAACATCCCCTCCCGGTGCCGTATTTGGACACTTCTACTCACTCTTTTTAATTACTAAATAAACAAACCCGGCGGGTGGGCCACCAGGTCGACCACGGGACCGGCGTCTTACCCAATCACTACCGGATTATCCTCTTACAACACGTTGACTAGTGAGGAGCTCCCTCAATAATACTAGGATATCATGGTAACATTTCCAAAGAAAATCTATAAAATATACAAAAAGTCACTTTGGAGGGTGCTGTTGTGTTTAGAGGGCCAGGCGTTTTTACTCATTTTTTGTGGCTACGATAGAAAAACTTCCCCAGAAAAAATGTACGAAAATTTCGTGGACATTCAGTGAAAACCATACTTAAACCATTCGTGATATATATAAACCCACCTAAAATACTTTCTAATGTACGTTTGAAATACATTGGGACACTTTGAGACTGTATAATTTTGAAAAAAGACTGAAAAAAAAAATCGCAAAGTTTTTTCTCTCTAAAATCCCACGATAGATCAACCCTCCTATCGTGGCTTTTATAACTTTTTGTGGACGCGTTTTTTCGTAGATTTTCTTTGGGTGCCCCCCCCCCCACCCCCCACGCCAGTTCTAACCCCCCTGGATTGCTCCGGGCCAGTCTTGGGGCCCCGGGCCCCCAAGAGGGTGGGGGGGGGGGTGCGATCAAGGAGGGCCTCTAAGCCTAAAGTGATATAAAGCGTCAATATAGTTCATCTTCTGATTGGTGCAACCTTTTAGACCTCTTACATTGTTAGCACATTACATCAGCATATATATTGATATAAATCAGGCCACTGATATACCAGGTGGCACCACTATGTTGACGTACAGCTCCACTAGGAGGTGTCCAGCCATAACCTTCACTTCTCAGCTATCAGTGGACCTGACAACACACACCTGTAACTGCCCTCAGCAATGGTGAATTGTACACGTTTTACAGGTTGGATAAATTAGAAAAAAAAAATTCTTGCTGTGAAAATGACCCTATAGCTGTTGGTACGGTGTAAAACACCCAACACTCACGCACTCACACCTGTAACTGCCCTCAGCAATAAATTGTTTTCTTTTTCTTTCTAATTATGTTAGGCGGATGTCTACTGCCCGCTATTGCCCAATCTGGTCTTGGAGTTATTTGTTTAGCAGTAAGGAGTTAGTGTGTTTATAGAAATATTAACTGTCTGTAGTTTACCTTTTGTTTAGTACAATCTTTAAATCTCTGACATTGTCTGCATGCTATGCTTGATCTAGGATATGTAGGTTCACAAAATATAGTAAGCCATGCAAATGTTAGGTGTGAGTCTGGCAACCACTGGAAGACCGGCTGCTAAATAACAGCCAAAGTGTTGTATGTGATTAAGTTCTGAATAATAAAAAAGAAAACGCTTTGACAGCCCTAGAGCGTCAAGGAATGAATGTAATTCCACGAGAACGGTGCAAGACATCGCCCTCCAGGGTAGGGAATATCATTCTAGGAGCAAAGCTCTTAACTCTGATATTTTGGTCATGTTTGATGAGGACCTACCTACTACAATGCACTCTCTATATGGGGGCCTCTGGGGGCAACATAGAGGGCAGCGTCGCGTTTTCCCGCCAAATGGCTGACCGCACCTCACTTTGGAGGGCATCGTTTTGCTCAGGAGGGCATCCAGGGGTACCTGTGGCAGTGTAGTTTTGGCCCTGGGACGAATCCCTCAAGAGGGTGTTCCACTACACGATAAGAACCGCCTACGATATAAACACCATATCGCGCGATGACATTCTATGGTATCGCAGGAGAAGGCGCCTTTCTGTCTAACCTTGTGTATGTATATCACACGACATCATTATAAATGTTGAATAAAAGTCATAGCCTGAGGGTATTACACTATGTACAACATTCTCAGACTTTTAGCAATGTAAAGTACTGGTCCCTACGACATTCCCTACGACATTCCCTACGACATGGCCTTTGATTCAAGACATTTCTATCTTACCCCTACGACATTATTAAACAGGTTGAATAAAGTCATAGCTTGGGTTAAAGGCTACGACATTTCCCACCACAACTTAGCTGCGATAAAAACAATGTCGTACGACTTTAATATCGTAGCCATTGCGACATACCCTATTACACTACACAACTTGGGCTGCGATAGGATCGGACTGTGAGATCCTACGACATGGCTACGACTTGGTCATATCGCACCCCATATCGCAGTGGATGTCGTGTAGTGGAATACCCCCTTAAGACGTGGGACAACTGGAAGAGCCTGTGAAAATACCCTTAAGTTAGACCTGGGCTGGGTATATCCCCCTATCTAGGGTGTATCAAAACGCAACCTCTATATCTGAATTAGGGTTTCTCCTTCTGGGACAACGTTCTCCGCATCAAGGGGTATGTGTGGCAGTGTTGGGTCGGCCCTTGGTGGAATCTCTGGGCCGTGGGAGGGCTTGCCAAAGTAACTCTCAATTATTAGACCTGGGCTGTTGTCATTCTTATTACCACCTTTATCTAAAAGTATAACAATAGCTTTTTTCCAAGAATCATGGAATACATCAATACTAAAAGACATTGCATAATGGACATGAACATTGGATAAAAGTTTTTCTTTATTTCTTTATGAGTTCAAGCAATTCATTAGTTATCCGTTTGGTTGTTATTTTCTTAATTTTTATCTCTCAAGCTGGACAAACTACGTCCAAAAAATCTTCACTTGTGGATTTCAACATATACCAAACTATGTTATTATCATTTGTGCGTAATATCTGGTATAAATCATCATTCTGTAATCTAAAAATAAAACTAATTTCATTTAAACAATCAATGATTTTCCAACAAAGAAATTAAAGACGTTGAAGATACACCAAATTTGACAACAGTGTTGATGCGCAATGTTGGTACCTTTTCAATGATTATTAAACATTCCAATAAATGTTCGTTGGTCCTGTTTTCATTCATTTGTCAACTGCAGTATAGGTTTAGCCAGTAACAGATTTTGCACCCACCATATTGGAGCCTCCTTTTGGTTCTGTCTATTCTGAAACTCCATACTGAGAACCACCACTAAGGACCTAGTTCAGAAACCAACCACTAGGGCTTATACACCAAAAGGTCACCGAATGACTAAGGTCTAGTACCGAAACTAGACACCAGGGTCTATACTCTGAATGGTTACCATACCGCTAGGCTCTCTTTGTGTATGGCTCTCTGTACCTGTTTAAGTATGGGAATTATCACATAAAAAGTACCTCGTGATAACCTTCTTGAAGATTTCTTTTGGTTAACAATGACAAAAGAGTGATTTAGAATTACTGAATAGACCAGTGGCCTGTTTCATAAGAAATCTCCTTATGTTTTACGTTTCATAAGTTATGATCAACTTTTTTTTGAGTTACGGAGTATTGGGTCAGTTTGTGTGAGTTTTGGGTTAATTTACACAAGTTTTGTTATGAAACTCACGTACAGTAAGGGTACATCAAACCTCCGTAGCTACGGAAGTTGTTATGAAACACCCCCCCCCCCCAGATATCACAAACATAACTTATTAGATTGGTCAATTGATAGTATAAAGGAGCTTTGACCCAAATGATATATGCTCTAATCATGAACATTTTTGTACTACATGGGGAGGGGGGTATAAAGCTATATGTGTGATGAATTGTCCATTCATCTCTGTGAAGTACGAACTGCCTAGAAACTGAGTATAATGTGAAATAATCAAATAATAGCATATAAATGTCAACCGATAATTAGAATGTCAGGTTTCAAAACGGGTACGAAATAGATCGAAACTTGTCCTTTGGGTGCGAAAAAAATGAAAGCATGTAGTAACTGGATGCGACGTCAGAATGGTCACGTGGTTTAGATTGAACAATCCAAATCAAGGTGTAGACTAAAAAGGGGGCATGAAGGCCCGAAATAAACAGTTCCTCCTTGGTACCCACTGTCTTCTTTAAGATGTCCAGCCCTCGAACTGACCTAAGTCGACAATATGCAATAGTAGTAGCGAATGATTAAGTAGAACTGAGCCAAAGAACATAAGTTAGAGATAAATTAGGTAGTAACTCCATTAGATGGTACAAAAGTCCTAAAAAGCCCAAGAAGCGACCGGAGACCGAAAGACCGGCCAAATACGAAAGCCGGAAATATAGACAGCAGTTGGCCCGACATGGCAGGAACGAAGGTGTGACTCACTTGGCCATACATTACCAACCTCTAAAAAGCGAGTGATGACCTGACTCCTTTGACAGGCTCGCCGAACGATACACCACTTTAATGCCCAAGACATGCCGAACCCCAAAACCCCTCCTGTCTCGACCATTGAGAACTCAACCCCAACCGTCCTGTTCGTTCACCCTCGTGCCCAGGGCACGAGCCTTAATCTTACAACTTGGTCTCCTACTTGGACTCTCTGTTCAGCTCGAGACCAAGGCAACCCAAACGTCTATTTGTTGTTCAAATAGGAAACCCAGACTCACCGAAGAACGTCACACATATAGTTATACTTATGACACACAAGAATGATCTACTATTGCTGATGAAGATTTAAAATATTTAGAAGATTACTTAATTGAACTTTAAAGGACAACGCTAAAATAACTACTGACTAATAGATAGTGGAGCTAAGGAAAGCACTGAAATTAGTTGACTCAAATGGCCTTCAAAGTGTTCAAATCTATCAGACCATAACAGGGTCGCACTACTTTTAAACGGTGTCCCCATTGACTTGGGTTCATGGCCAATCTTAATTTGAATGTCAGTACATCAGAACGTACTGATTTTTATCAGAAGCTAGAGACAGAATACACATATACCTCAGTGATATAAAGGTAGAGGTGGTAAGGGGACACAGAGGATAGGGCATGACCTAGCATAGGAGATGTGCGTACAAATAGAAGTTTTATTTTTGGGGTTGAATATAGGGATCGTTCAGATTTCCATCACATTAATTTACATAATTTTGAACTCTAAATTGGCTGGTTTTAGAGTTAAATAGAATTATATTCAGAAAGGTGATGGTGATTATATTTACCTACAGGCTAGCTGACAGGAAAACAAATGAGTTTATTACAAAACTTAAGCCTGTTTAGCATCCCTTAGATAGAGAACGTAATGATGTGATGGTTATTGGAGATATGAAAATTGATTATGTTGATAAAATGATTTAAGAGATAGACTATGAATATTAAAGCATTCATTGACCAATATTTCCCTGACATAGGAAAGGATATTACAGTCTATGCAATACAGCAAAAACATAACAACGCTCACGCAGAAACATCACAAATTACATATCTTAGGCTTGCCTAAAGAAACGTTGATAATATGACCCACATTGTTCTTGATATATATAAATGAAATTCCATCATTGGTAAATTGTGGTGTACAATTATATGCAGATGCGGATGACACTGTGATTTACTTTCATGACAAGTCATTATTTACTGACAATCAATATGAAGAAGTTGCAGCTGTCATATTGCTAAAGTCATGATGTGTAATTTCTTTTTAGAATTTGTATAATTGAAACTGAATTGTAATAAGAAATAAAGAACATAAGAGACATAAGCAACTCACGATCCCCCATCAACCCGGATATATATCTAATGAGTGTAACAGTGATGTGATGCACAGACTTGGGTGACGTAGCAGTCTGCGTCACAGAAACAACCAACAGAAGCTGGGATTCCCCATGACAAACCAGGGACATGCTGACAAGGCATGACTAGTCAGAGACTGATGTAAACATCCTGTATCATACGTATAAAAGCTCCAGCCATCGCCCATTGGAGTAAGTCTTTACAGGTCAATCATTAGGATTGGTCAGGAACAACAGAACATTGAGATAGAGACAACCCAACCCTCCAGAAGGTCTCACTGAAACACCATCACCATGTAGCCGTAAGGACACTCGGCTTTAGGGCCTTTGCTCTATTAGCCTATCTCCATGCTCCCAAAGCAACAGCAACATTCAGGACAATGTGAACTCAAAGGACAAAAACTTTCAGGACTAACATGATACATTTGGACAATTATTGACTATGTGATCTATGTGTATATCTGCAGGATACAGCTAAACTTGTGTCAACTTCAGGATAAAACCTACATCCAAAGGTACACTACAACTTATCTGCCTTATCTTCATCATTAAACCCCCACTATCATACAATGGATGTGAACTAAGGTAATTAAGAAAGGCCAAGAGGAGCTAGATATTTTTTGGATGGCCAGTCCATATTTGTTAGGCTTAGCAGTGTTATGTTTATATCAGCGCATGCTTTAGCTGTAGCTCTCTGTCAGTAGGGGAGTTAACAGGAGGAGTCTACGTGTGACGTATCATAATAAAGGGATGCCCAGCACTCTAGCTCAGTCAGAGTTAGCTGAACACTGTTGTGAGTAACCATCCTGGAAAGGTTAGGTCTTAAAAGCTGAGTCCTGGATTGGAATAGAAGCAGAAAGACTGTGTAGAAAGGTGGAAGCATTGACTGAGTATGTTTGAGGGGATTCATCCTTGGAGCTGACCATTGTCGATTGAGATCTTGTCATGGAATGATAATACACAGGAGATAACTAAATAAAGAAAATCCTTTCACGCGAGTGTTACGTCTTACTTGATGTGGTACTATGATTATGTATTGGACGACACACAGTCGAATGTAGAGGAGACTGCATACAGAGGGTTATTATCCATAATTAGCATGACTAATTAAGTACACCCTATATAAACAGATAATTAACTCTCTATAGTTCAAGGGTATGGCCTGTGTGAACATCTATAGTTATCTTGGTCTCCAACAACAATATAATACAGTGTCAAACCCAGTTCAACTACTATTGAATTCCTCTAAGATTAGAATGTACTTAACTGTTAGTGTTGGACAATTTTATATAACATTGAGAGTTGAACTTATAAACAGCAAAAAAATTATAGTGTATTGAATCATTACATATAATCAATTTGTCAAATTAAAAACATCAAATAAATATTTCTATGAAAAATAATGATGTAATAGAATAAGTTGTGGTTGCAAATGAGGCAAGACTAGAGTAATCCTACTCACTGCAGGATAAATTTTCCTGTTTAGAATAAAGAGATTGAATGGTTCAGGTATTCTCAGTTATGATCTTAAGGTATAGGTTCTGTAATTGAATGTATTTTTTACATTACTACAACATGATGATCTATCAACTTTGAGGGGGAAAATTGATATTTATTTTCATAAACCCCAGAAGAAAGATTGAGAGAATTGAGATACAGGATTAATCTCCCGATAAAAGATATGCATGAATTAGGTCCATGGCCGAGGTAGTTAAAGTCATATATACGAGTCTACATTCTCCAGAATTACTAGAGCAGGCCAGGGGGATAATTCATATACAAACTCCATAGAATATCCAAAGGAGGTCAGCTAAGGGCACTTTTAGGTAGATATATACAAGGTCACAGGGTTTTCTTTTACAATAATTGTTTGGGGCCTACTAAGTAAGTACCCAAATTTTCATAAGTTTTAGATCCCCCGCACACACCCTTGGGCTAAAGTATGCATTTGATTTGTACAAGGACGGATACAAATTTTAAACAGACTCCCCACCCGTCTTACTGTATATGTATTTAATAGAATGCCCTTTTAGTGTCAGAGAAGATAAATCAGAAATGATCAGCTCATGAGAATTATATATATATTGCTACATATGATGCAAACAGCATATATGGACTCTCAGACACAATCCAGGTGTGAATTACGTATATGCAGCAATTGCTAGAGAGAGACTGAAAAGTGTCAAGATCAGAATTAAATGTAAATTTGAATTTTTTGAGAGAGTGAAATGAAACAGTAATTATTTTGAATAAAGCGTTACATAATTTCATGTGTAACTCATTTCTAATTTCATTTTAATGAAAAATATAATACTATTGTGATATTCACTTATGTCAAGTAAAGGTTATGGAACTATTATGGCTCCATATCTCCAATTATAAATTTGGTGTGAAATCAGAAATAACGTAATCAGTATAAACTGTGCTTTTATGAAAAAATAAAATTGTAGCAGTTGTATAGTTAGGTATAGTTAGCCTACATATCAAGGTTGGGTGGCTCAAGAGGCCCCCTCCAACCACCAACTGGGAGAGAGGCACGGGTGACCTTGAAACCCTCACACGGTGAAAGCCAGTGGAAGGGAGCAGTCATACACACTTAGTGGTAAGAATTGGGCTCATTACCAGTATAGGTACTCAAAATTGGGGATTCCATATCATTCTCACAGTATGGTATCAAGTTTTATAGCAAGCAATCTTGGTGGTCACATCTATCACCACAGCTTTTGAGCTCATAACCTTTCTTTCTTTTCAGGACTGTACTTCATCCTCCAATCAGAGATTCAAATAGATATATCACCATTGAATAATTACTTTAAGTAGACTTCATTTAACTCCCATTGTGACACATATATATATATATATACATCAACATTCAAAATAGAATCCTAGATTAACTGGGGTGGGGACATGGCTGTGTACTCTCTGTAGACAAGACCGCATAGATTAACACTTTAGAAGGGTAAGGTTTTTCAACTAAACCTTACCCAGATGTACATCACTGCATGAGAGGAACAGACACTCAGACATATCTTTGATGAGCCTTGCATATACTTTATAAGCCAGATTCCTAGCACCTTAGTTCAACAAGGTAAGTACCTTAGGGAGGTAAGTTGTTTTGCAAGTTTTCATAACTATATGTTAGTCGGGTTAACAAAAAATTGGTTCCGGCTATAAGTCACTCAGAACCTGAAAATAGATAGAATTAAAAGTTGGGGGACCTTTGAATAGGATTTCTCTCTGGTTGGGCAGTGGAGTACCCATAAGCTGTATGCACTTCACCATATCCATCATGTAGCCCCTAGTTCCTTAGGTCACCTCCATCTGTAATATAGTGCAACAGGGCTTTAGCATGTCCATACATATATATATAAGGTGTCTCTCTGTGGGCTTCTCAAGCTCTACCTATAGCTAACGTTGGACTTGGAGTCAGATTACATTATTATATATTTATCTAATTGTTGTGTTGTCAGTAAAATTGTAATTGGAAGCTCCATTGCTCATAAAATCACATTTCAAAAGTACATAAATAATGCAAAAGACAATTAACAGACATTTGAAATGGTGTACTACATCATAATCATGTCATTCTAAGAGATTTGATGATCCCTGTAAAACATTATTGATCCATGTTTTGTATAGCTAAACAATATCAATTTGTTGTTTTCAATTTGTTTATATTTCAGTCTTTTTGACATAGTTTCAAGATGAGAAACCTGATCAATATTCTTGTATTAAACAGAAAATGGATTGATATACTCGTATCAAACAGATAAATGGTTTAATACTCATTGGTTGGGTTTGTGTTTATATACTGATATAATAGAACAGCACAGTGAATGAGGGAAGTGATATTGTTTAACAAAATGAAAGTTACTTGTCACTCTCACTACTGAGTGAATGGATAAGCTATGTTTGCATGTTTTGTTTTATTCAAAACATGAAACAAAAAAGAACATTGAAATTATAATTTTGTAAAACAATATCAGTCCATATTATTGTATCAAATGAGAAATAAAACATCCATAATGTTTTGTTAAATGAAAAGAACCTAAGAAAAATGAATAATGTTAGTAAATGTAACAAACAGAACAAGCAATTCAAATCACATAAACAGCATAGTTTGGGTGAGATTTGGATAATCTTGTGTAAATTTGGAGTAGATATCTATGGGGAAATTTAGGTCTATATATCAGAAAGGTCAAAACCTTTACACATATTGTTGAATATGACAAAAACCTTGCCTATGTAAATCCATAGTGATGACATCTCATTGCAGCAAAGTCATGTGTGCCGACAGATCTTCCAAGTTTAGTCTTGGTGACACTGGATATTTCAAGTATGAGGGTATTTCTTATCCTACACATATTGATGTTGATGTCATTAAAGAAATGAGACAGCATACCTTTGATCCTATGGATGTACTGGTGGCATCATTCCCAAAATCAGGTATGGAAGCTGAATATATATATATATATATATATGATATAATTATATATAATATATATATATATGATTTTATCATCTATGTAAAATTTTATTTTATTCACATTTGGGGAAGAGACAAAAATTGAAGAAAAGAAAAGAAATCAAGGAGCCTTTTGAGTTGCCACTTGTCTAAATGAAAAGACAGATTTATATGAAACAGAAGAAAATCTTTACTTTTACCAATAAAATATCGTATAATTAACCATACATATCTATTGATGGCAAAGTAGTAGTAATATACATCATACTTTTTACAGGTGGATTTGGGTTTAGAATTATAATTATGCACATTTTATTTGGACTTTGATAAGTGTTATATGCCATTGAAGTGTTAGAAGACTATAATTTCCATAGTCCAATTGTAAATTTGTAGATGGATTTCCCTTTGTATCAAAAGATTCAATTCATAGGGATTTTAACTGATGTTGATTAACAAATTTTACAAACCAAAAGGTTTTCATTGATACTTCAGGGACCAATTGGATGGTGGCACTCGTCAGCCTTATTCTCTCTGATGGCAAGGACATATCAAACCTATTCTCATGGGTGCCATACAGAAACAAAGGGGAGTCTTCCTTCAAAATGGCATTAAGAGAACCACCTCCACATTGTATGGCTACACACCTACCCTATGACTTGATGAAAGAAAGCTTTGACAGAAGCCACCCAAAAGTCATCTATATGATGAGAAACCCATTTGACCAGCTTGTATCATACTATCACTTTTACAAGATGTACAAACCTTTTGGTCTGTACACTGGTTCTTGGGACGAGTTCTATAATGAATACTACAAGACAAACCAGCTATTCTATGGCAATCAACTTGATCATGTGGTTGGTTGGTGGAATGGGAGAGTGGGTCGTGAGGGTAACATACTCTTTATTAAGTATGAGGACATGGTCAGAGACCTTCGCAGTGTCCTGATTCAGGTGGCATCATTCCTTGGGAAAGAATTCCAGGAAGATATCATATCATCACTTCTGAGACAATTATCATTCAAAAGCATGAAGTTGAATCAAGCTGTTAACAGAATCGATAGTCCTTATGTGGACACAAGTATTTCACTATTTATGAGAAAAGGAATCATTGGTGACTGGAGAAATTACTTCAATGTAAAGCAACAGGAAGAAGTTGAACGTATATCTGTTCAGAAACTTGGAAAAGTGGGCTTAGTCCTTGACATCAACAATTAGCACATTGAACAATTTATTATGGTGGCATTGTTGTTTAGACCAAAGATGCCACTTTGCTAAATTCATAGATATTTCCTACAACCTTCTTAAAGCTTCAATATAATTACATGGTATCTCACTTGGTTGGGTAGGGTTAAACAAAAGAGTTAGGATTGACTAGTATAATACAAATGACCAGTCGGTTGGGATGACTGATGCGTTAGTATCAGCCGTTGGGTTAGGCTGCCTGTGGAGTGGGATGGACCACGAGTTATAAGGAATCACCAATAGGGGTGGGATGGCCCAGTTGATTGTGGTTGTTGATTGGGATTTATTGTACTCTGGTGTTTCCTTCACATATTGTACTGTTTGGAATATTTTTAGCTGTTTTAATGTAACAATAATTATGATGTTTGGATAATATCGTTTCACAGGAACTGTGTTTCATGAAGGGTATGGGTTATCAGACAGTGTTTTGGTACAAATATGAGAGGAATGCTTGCAAAGCGTGACATAGTGGGATTGTTATGACCAACAATGAAGCCTAGGGTCCCTCTCAGCATTATATACTGAGGTGATTAAGCATTAAGTATGTTCTACAAATAAGAAATACTTTATATTATAATGCAATCATATATTATATTATCACTATATAGATAGTGGTTATAAAAAAGATTTATTTATAACTGGCTATGGAGATGCTGAAGTTGACAACGTATTAAGCTTATGTTACCATTAGTTTATGCATACAAAATGTCATTATAGGTATTCATACACTTATGTGGACAGTCATTTTATCATTAATATTGTTAATCATATAAATATGTAGACATTGCAACAATAACACGCATTATTGGTATTTACATTGTTTTGGTGAGCAGGGAACCTGTTCACATGCCCGAACATATATACATATATATTGAATGAATTGACATTTATTCCCCTTTTTAATGAGGTTGAAGGACTAGTAATAAATAAAATGTTCAACTTTATCAAAATAAGATGGTATATGACAGTATATGCTGCTATTTTGATATATAAAAGACTATACTGCTATTATTAGATTTTGTGGGATTTCTTTTGATAACTTTGCCTGAAAATGATTGTATAAGAGTATGTAAAACACAAACTGGCATGACTTCATATGATTGATGAAATGCATTAAGATATTCATTTGATAAGTTGGGAATAACATATACATATTCAGTTATTAACATTGATGTATAACCATAGCTTAATTGAAGGTATGGCATACCTATTATATGTTAGACAAGGACTTTATCTAAATATAAATTTAAAATAGAAAAGAATTGTACTCCATAGTCAATTTAAGTTGGTACTTAAATATGGAATGATTTAGCAGATTATTTACAATTTGCCGGTGATGTTTTAGAATTTAAATCATACAACAAAATGATAAAAAAAGATTACATAGATTTATTGCATTGAATAAGGTGTATATCTCTATGTCACTTCAATCTTTGTAATATGTTTGCTGTTGGTTGTATAGACCACAATCAGGGGTAACCTGAAGTTGATTTTGTATTATTTAATAGAATAAAAAAAAGACATTGTCTGAATAAACTGCAAGCTGTTACACTCAATCCTTCTGAGGATCATGGTCTCTATTAATCTAACTTGATTATATGTCATTAGGTTAGATTGGGTGATCAGCTGGGAATCACCAGAGGTCTAGGACAATATGGGGTGGCTTTTACGATTGATGAGAGGGGAAGGATCAACTTATATAGTAGTCTTGTCCAGAGATGTGAGATTGACCAGTTGTATAGGACTTACCAATAGGGTGGGATTAACCAGTTGGCTTAGGATTGACAGCCAGTTAGGATTGACCAGTATTCCTGTGGGCAAAACCATCCACTCTGTGATGAGACTTCAAGGGCGAAATTGTTCATGGTTTGGCCAAATGTCCCACAATATAAAGAGAAGATCATTAGAATGCTCATTAGTTTTATTGAGATAGATAATTAATTGACCAGGAGTCAGCGTACATATGCTACCAGTTATGTATTGTTATGATTGGATAACCATTTAATGTAATATCCAGTGAAATAACTCAATAAACAACATCTTGGCAAAATATGGAAATTACATTTGTTGTTCATAGAATTTTATTCTAATCTTAAGCTTGAATTGAATCCCAGCTTCAAATAAAGATTGAAAGTAAACTTTCATGTCTATATATTCACAAACTTAGATAGTCTCTGAGAAATATACTGCTTATCAAACTGTTCTTACCTAGAAGAGCATACATTTTCAATATCTTTCTCATGTCCTCTTTTGCAATATTGTGATGAAATTTCACTACTACTCAGGTTATTTGATTTTTTTGGGACTGCTCTATAATTGCAATAATGTGAAAACCATTGAGTTGAATCTCAAATGGACCTATTTGGAGCCCCCCTTGTACCAGATAACGTAGCTGGGATTGGAATATGGGGTGGCAAGGTAGAATAACCTGATGAGATCATGCCCTGAAGGCAGCAGCAGAGCTTAAGACGACACTTCACTGTTCACTTTATCAGTACAAGCAACTGCATGCATATGCTTCTAATTAGATGATAAGCATCCCTGACAGGTTGATTGAGTCCCATCACAAAGCCTGAGCCATTACTCAGATATTTGGCTGGTAAAACAGTAACCCTGGGGAGAAAATCACGACATTCAATGAAGACCACAACAATTGTCTAAATAACTAATTAATGAAGGCCTCAAAAGTAAGGAAGTTGTATAGGGCTAACCTTGTATATTTCATCTGCAAATGATTGTTTTCATTGCTTTGATAACAATTTCTTTCTGAAATAAAGGTTATACCGTATGCTGATGATACTGTATAATTGGCAAAAGGGAACACGGCACATGAAATAAATCTTACTCTGGAAAATTGCAAGAACACAGTCATCAATGTAATGAAAGTATTTGAATTGAGATTAAAAAACAAACAAATGCTCTTTACAATCCAACCAAAGGTAGTCTTGGTATGGGAAGAGGATAAAATATATCAAGAGATTCTACAATTGGTTTAGTGCATTACTATTGTTAATTATTAGGAGTTTTATTAGATAATTGTTTGAAGTATGACAGCTCTATAAGTCTATAATTAAAAAGGTGTCACATGCATTATATAATTATGTGTAGTAAAATGAGGTATTATATTGATGTATGAAGCAGCTGTAGTGACTTATAATCAAAATTAATGGTAGTTGAGTACTGGCTCCACAAGTGTTTTATGTTGGAACTAGATAACTCCTTCTGGTGTGGGAATCCAAAGTCCCCACCAGGTGGTGGAGGTGCATCGGTATGTAAACATTGTTTGTTGACTGTCCGGGCCTCTCTCCTAACAGACTTACAACCATACACACAGTTCGTATACAGCTCCCCCATGTTTGGGTTTACTGGACATTGTACTTTATTTTTTTCTTTTTGGACCACTGTAGCGACCTGAGGCAGTGAAAGGGATACATAAAAGGGAGTTACTAGCTGTTCTTGAGGGTCTCTTGTTATTTATAGTATATATATCCCAAATTCATGACGTTGTTCGTACTAGTCTACATCAACTCCACGTCACCACATCCTTCCACATAAAGGGCCTATAACTACATTCCAAGCAAAACTGTATTAAAAGTACATTACCAACTTCTCCCAACTAGCAAAACTTTTTGATTTTTGGGTTCTTAATGATTTCTTAATCTGAGTGACCTATCCATCTTTTGCTATAGCTTTTAGTTATTCAAAAAAGGTCTTAAAATAATGCAGAAAATGGTATAAACAAAGGAAAGAATAATACTTCACATGTCTGTTAATTTGATATGACAAATGATGCACAAACTGTGCTTTCAATAGTCAAAACAGTATTTCAAAAATTGTCATTTAATGTTATTGATAAGCAGCAACTTTTATATAATCAATTTTACTGAAAACATCTCTTTATTTAAATCCCATGAAGAGCTGTAAATAAATAGGCCTATGTTAAAAGCCAAAAAATGATACATGAAATAAAATCCTTCTATACCAAACGGAACTTGGAAAATAACTAATTTAATCATTTGAAAAATAGTCCAAATTTCACTTGTGTAATTGTATACTTTTAGCATTTTGTCACTTTCACTGGAACTTCTATACTCCCTGAGTGAAAGGTTTCTGAAAACCTATGTCCTCTTCAAAGGGTGTTGGTGTTTGAAGTTGAATATCAATTGGATACTGCCGAATGACAGCCCCTGTATTAACTTATAAAAAATGGAACAAATCTTAAGATTTTCAGTAGACCTTATCAACTTCCAGTCCTTTGATTGTGTATCTTGAAAAAATAAATGCTCATTATACTCTGTCTTCATCTACTCAAGTTGCTACAAATGATTTTCTGAACTGTGAACTGTTTATATATGTAGACTTAGTATTGATATAGTGATTTATATATTTCAAATTTGTATACATCTCAATGTTGAAACATGAAAGGTAATTCACAGAAAAGACCTGTGATAAGTAGTGAAACAAGTAATTCTGTGATTTACAGTATGATAACAGGCCACACCATGCCCCTTTTGCATGTTATACACCATCCCCTTGATACACCCACTTGGGCCTATCTTTGGGGAGGGCATGCCCCAACAGGCACACCCTTAAAGGGAGGGGCCAGTGACCATAAATTAGCATACACGGGAAGAATTTGAACTCATACATTCGACAGGCTCGGGCTTGTCTGAAACCACTTCCTCTAAAACGTGTCAAGGAGTGTAAGGGATGTGTTCACACTTTTGCAGTGTCAATGGTATGGGCCATTACATAAGTGTCTCACAGGGGGTCCCCCCCCACCTTGCCTGTAACCCTGGAGCTGCCACTAAACTTTCACCTCCTTAAGTTGACCCAATGACCTAGATAATATAGTATTATATGTGTGTGTATATGTATGTATGTGTGTATGTATGTATGTATGTATGTTGTATGTATGTATGTATGTATACATGTATGTATGTATACATGATAACTTGTGGATGAAAAGAATCATTTAGGAAGTTTTATGTCCCTCTTTAGGGGGAGTAGGGGGCCGGGAAGAGGACAGGGGGACGGCCCTGGTCTCCCCGTGCGTTGCTCTGTGGTGCTGACGGCATTAGGAGGGGTAGAGGGCTGAGGCCGTCAGGTTAGAGGACAGAAACCCCCTCAAAAACCCCAACCCCGGCCTCCCCTACTCACCCCAGTCTGCAGTCAGTAGTAGCAGGGTTCTCCAACTGTTAGGCCCTGGGGAAAACCCTGAACTGAGGCCGGTGCTCCCCACCCCTCCAGCAGAGGACTTGTGGATGAAAAGAATCATTTAGAAGGGTTTTTAGGCCGATTTGAGCACTTTGAAACATTTCCAAATTTACAACATTTATGACTCCCAGTATGAGTCAACTATGGTTCAAAACTGACTCTAAGGTTGTAGCCCCGAGTGAGAATGACCATTGTAAACTAGTCAGGAAACTGTGAGACTAATAAAACATTTTCTAGAAATTTAGACAGATTTTTAACTTAATTCTTACAGTGAAAACCCCAACCAATGGATTTTGCTAAAAACTTGCATAAATGATATCTAGGCCTATCTCATGCCAAAAATGTCCCCTATTTAATGGAAATCATTTTACATATTTCCCGGCCTCCAGCCATTCCCCTCAGCTTCCCCTATTTGATGGAGTTAAGGTTGTTGGGGCATTCTGACGGGAATGCAATTACCTGATGACTTGTGGAAGAAAAGAACCTTCTAGTAGGGTTTTCATGCCGATTTGAGCACTTTGAAAACTTTTCAAATTTGAAACATTTATGACTCCCAGTATGAGTCAACTATGAGTCAAAACTGACTCTAAAGTTGTAGCCCCGAGTGAGAATGACAATTCTATACATGTCAGAAAATTCTATGATGATTACAACATTATCTAGAAATTTAGAAAGGTTTTTCACCTTATTTTTATATTGAAAGACTCAACCAATGGATTTTGCTAAAAACTTGCATAAATGATAATTAGGCCCATCTTATGCCAAAAATGTCCCCAATTTGATGGAAATCATTTTTCATATTTCCGAGCCTCAGGTGAGGGGATAGGTTGGTTACCTACCGTCCCCCCTCCTCTATTGTTTCTTTGTTGATTTGAGGCTCAGGCCTACCAGAAGGACACATCCAATCCCACTATGATGTATTAGGCTGGCCACCTGCACCCATCCTTAACCCATGAGTTGTCCCTGAGAAAATTTGCTGCCTATATTATATTCGACAATGTTGTTGGCATGAGATAGGCCTAGATATCATTTATGCAAGTTTTTAGCAAAATCCATTGGTTGGGGTTTTCACTGTAAGAATTAAGGTAAAAATCTGTCTAAATTTCTAGAAAATGTTTTATTAGTCTCACAGTTTCCTGACTAGTTTATAATGGTCATTCTTAGTCGGGGCTACAAGCTCAGAGTCAGTTTTGACTCATAGTTGACTCATACTGGGAGTCAAAAATGTTTCAAATTTGGAAATTTTTCAAAGTGCTCAAATCGGCATGAAAACCCTATCAAAAGCTTCTTTTCTTCCACAAGTCATCAGCTCTTTGCAACCTGAGAATATCAGGAGGCTAGAGGTGTCTATTCATAGAGGGATGGTCAGGGACATGGAGTAAAGGCTGGGAAATATGTAAAAGGATTTCCATCAATTAGGGGACATTTTTGGCATAAGATGGGCCTAATTATCATTTATGAAAGATTTTAGCAAAATCCATTGGTTGAGTCTTTCAGTATAAAAATAAGGTGAAAAATCTTTCTAAATTTCTAGATAATTTTGTAATCATCACAGAATTTTCTGGCATGTATAGAATTGTCCTTCTCACTCGGGGCTACAACCTAAGAGTCACATTTGACCCATAGTTGACTCCTACTGGGAGTCATAAATGTTTTAAATTTGGATTTTTTTCAAAGTGCTCAAATCGGCATGAAAACCCTATCAAAAGCTTCTTTTCTTCCACAAGTCATCAGCCCCTGTGCGTTACTCTAGATCTGTGGGACTGACGGGATTAGGATGGGTAGGGGGCCGGGAAGAGGTCAGGGGGATAGCCCTGCAGGTCTCCCCGTGGGTTGCTCTGCAGTCTAGGCCTTTACCAACACCTCTGGTCAGACATAGAAAGGGCTGGGAAATAACTAAAATGAGACAACCAAACATAGTGCTAATTATAGATGTCCCCAGCTGGGCGGGGGTGGGTGGGAAGGGGACCCCCTGTGAGACACTTATGTAATGGGCCATACCATTGACACTGCAAGAGTGTGAACACATCCCTTACACTTCTTGACACGTTTTAGAGGATGTGGTTTCAGACACCCCCGAGCCTGTCTAATGTATGAGTTCAAATTCTTCCCGTGATACTGCCATGCTCTTTACCATCAAGGGAATAACCATACCAAATTTTATGCTTTTATCTCTAACAGTTTTTGTTTTATTCACATTTTGTCTCCATCAATCTGAGTTCCCCTGCCTGCATCTGACACTGCCTGCACAGAGCAATTATCTGTATGTGACGTCACAAGCAGAACAGGTGAAAAATTAGAAAACTGAAATAAATGCAATAAGAAATATGTTAACTGTTCTTTATAAGTCTAAAAGAGAGTAAAATCACAAAATTAATTGATTTATACAAGAAAACATGAAAAAATATAGTTTTTATGGAATTTAGAAATTTGAAATTTGAAAATAACTGTCATTTTCTGTGACATCACACACAGATGTGTGATTTCCTGAGGATCAGAGGGATATGAGGTTTCTTAAAGTTTGAACCCGTTTATCACATGAATGAGTCCATGATTTTCACTGAAACTTGGTATACTTCTATATGAGCATCAAATCTAACATATAAACTGTAAGATAGGCAGAACTGAAATTTCACTGGCTCCTCTCTTTAAATTATTATTCTACAAGATTCCTAAAGTGTCCTATAGTCACCAGCAGATTTATAACAAGAGCATCATGGAGATTAACATGGAGATACATTTGTTTGGTTGCCGGGCAACTAGTTTGTCACCCAGCAACTATAACTTTCTTCCTGGTCACAGCTCAAAACCACTAATAGCCAGGGTTTAGTCGCCCCATATGGATGTGCCTTTAGAGTTGGATTGCTGGATCCCAGCTTACTTAAGGAGAGACAAAATCCCAGCAACAGGCAAGCAGCACCTTAGCAATACCTCATGAACAGGTTAACAAGACATTTGCAGTACTTCATTGCTCGTTTTGGTTGATCATGAGCAACATTTTGGACTGGCAACACTGAGTCTGACTTGCTTGGGAAGGATAGACTAAACTTTTAAAATATTTTGTACTGGTTCTAATGCAATAACTTGAATTTTTTTTTTCTGACAGACATTGTGGCGCTGCAAGGCTGATTATCAATCTTACATCTAACATATTTGTTGTTGCCCTGTGCTGCAAAGCAAGACTTTCTCGCTGTCCGAAATTTGATTTTAGGGCTCTAGAAAAGGATTGCCTGTCTGAATGTTTTTAAAATCGGCTTTAATACTATCAAATCTATATGTTGATCTCAGATGTTTATGCTTTATCTTCCTTTGGATATTTTTTCATATGATCCACATCTATTTCAAGTTTAATTACCATCTTAGACTGTGCCCTACCCCTGTAGACCATCCCCTACCCCTGTAGGTTGTCCCCTACCCCTGTAGGCCATCCCCTACCCCTGTAGGCCAACCCCTACCCCTGTAGGCTGTCTCCTACCCCTGTAGGCTGTCCCCATACCCCTGTAGACCAACCCCTACCCCTGTAGGTTGTCCCCTACCCCTGTAGGTTGTCCCCTACCCCTGTAGGCCATCCCCTACCCCTGTAGGCCATCCCCTACCCCTGTAGGCTGTCCCCTACCCCTGTAGGTTGTCCCCTACCCCTATAGGTTGTCCCCTACCCCTGAAGACTGTCCCCTACCCCTATAGTCCGCCCCCTACACATGTAGGCAATCCCCTACCCCTGTTGGCTGTCCCCTACCCCTTTAGGCTGTCCCCTATCCCTGTAGACCATCCCCTACCCCTGTGGACAATCCCCTACCCCTGTAAGCTGTTCCCTACCTCTGTAGGCCATCCCCTACCCCAGTAGGCTGTTTCCTACCCATATAGGTTGTCCCCATACCCCTGTAGTCCATCCACTACCCCTGTAGACCATCCCCTTTCCCTGTAGACCATTCCCTACCCCTGTAGGCTGTCCCATACCACTTCAGACCATCCTCTACCCCTGTAGGCTGTCCCCTACCCCTGTAGACCATCCCCTACCCATGTAGGCCATCCCCTACCCCTGCAGACTATCCCCTACCCCTGTAGGTTGTCCCCTACCCCTGTAGGCTGTCCCCTACTCCTGTAGTTTGTCCCCTACCCCTGTAGGCTGTCCCCTACCCCTGTAGGCTGTCCCTACTGCTGTAGGTTGTCCCCTACCCCTGTAGGCTGTGCCCTACCCCTGTAGGCCATCTCCTACCCCTGTATAGTGTCCCATACCCCTGTAGGCTGTCCCCTACACCTGTAGGCCATCCCCTACCTCTGTAGGTCGTCCCCACCCCTGTAGGCTGCCCTCTACCCCTGTAGGCCATCCCTTACCCCTGTAGGTTTTTCTCTACCCCTGTAGACCATCCCCTACCCCTGTAGGATGGCCTCTACCCCTGTAGACCATCCCCTACCCTTGTAGGCTGTCCCTTACCCCTGTAGGTTGTCCCCTACTGCTGTAGGCTGTCCCCTACCCCTGTAGGCCATCCACTACTCTGGTAGGCTGTCCCATATCCTTGTAGGTGGTCCCCTATCATTTCAGACCACCCCATACCCCTGTACGCTGTCCCCTACCCCTCTAACCTGTCCCCTACCCATATAAAAAAGGCCAATTGAAACCCAACCCTTGAATGACCTTTTGAACTTACTCATAGGGCAATCACTTTGTATGATATTAGATGTCATGTTATATAAAGCTCTAATTTTTTTATTTTTTTTTAAATACCTTCTTAAAATGAACATGTTAGATCTACTACATGGAAAAGGAAAGGTCTGATAACCCCTGGTGGTCTCATGTTCTGAAAGCTGGTAGAGGGTTATTTATGGAATTGCTTAATATTTGCTGCTTTGGCCAAATTAAAAATACCTATTTATGCTAATTTGATTACCTTATGTATAAACATATTGATAACAGTTACAAATGTACTTTAAAAGATTTGTCATTGTAAGTAAGCCCTAACTTTTCACTATCAGGAGGGCCTAGGATGGGAGTATAGAAACAGTTGGGGTAGGTTATGTTCATAGGCCAACGTCCAGGCTGGGCTGGTGAGAACGATAACGTCAGTATGTGAGAGTTTAAGCAACAATTTGACTTGTATCCTTATTAATTACACTAGTTTCTGTTATACACATTATAACGATTTTCTAATTTATCCATAATGACACAATATTACACTTTTTGATTCAAATATACTACAACTATTAATATAATCTGTCAATCATATAAAAACATATCTCATTCATGTGGCAGATACAGAAAAACACTTGTTTGTCACATGATCAGTCTTAAAAAGAAAATAAAACTCAGGATAAAATTTTGATGAACTTGGTTATTTATTTCTTATTTCTTAACAAGCTGCATAGTAGGAATATGGTTAGTTTGCAAGGGAATTCCACCATGCTTTCCTTTTACAGATATGAAACATATGACAACATAATAGAATACTGTAACCCTTCCTTGATAGGTACATGTTAAATACGGTTCCAGTTTTCTCCTGCTAATAAGCTTAAAGCTAATATAAAACCTTAATCAGTGTAAACAAGTATACATCACTCAATACAGATAAAGCTTGTAACATATTTCAACTGATTCCTTTTTATCATGTGTTGCTTAGAATGCTTTAAAACTTGGTATGACATACACATTTTTTGAAAAACTGCATTAATTTAATTATTAAAAAACAAAAACTCTAATAAGATCATAGTGGTTTCCTTTCTAATTGATGCTTTATATGTTTATAACTTTGATATTAAGATTACAAGATAAAAAGTTGCCATATATAACAGTTTGATAATCATAATAAGCAAAATCAACTAAGATACAAATCAGCAAGATTATTTGCATGAAATCAAAACTGCCAAGCACATTACATATGGTGCATCTTGTGGTTTCGTTTACAATACACCTCATCTAAAACGATTGTTTACAGAATATATTGCATATATGAATCAATGCTAGAAAGATAAACACCACAAACACTTAAAACTTATGCAATGTTTGGTGATTATGACAATTTTCATATATTTACTTAGCAATAGATTTACAGAAGATTGCATACCTAGTGCATGAAATTATAACTGCCAAGAACATTTCATATTGTTCGTCTTGTGGGCCTGTTTATAATAGGCCTTATTTGAAAGGTTTGTTTACAAAATAGGTCACATGACTGCATTAATGCTAGCTAGATACACAGAATAACAGATCAAAACATTTGTAACATTTAATGATTATGAATAATATTTGTTTATTAACTAAGCTGATTACTGGAGAACACACGTTAAGTTCAGCCCAGTGGGGTGAAACTATTATTGCTTAAGTGCACCTGGGAGGGCTTAAGCAAAAAAAAAAAGCCATTTATATTTACTGAGTGAATCTCTTGTGTACCTGTTTTATTCTACATTATAAACACTCATTGTCCAACATAAATAATGAGCACATGAACACAGGTTTGGGCTGTGAAGCCAGAGGCAGAACTGCCCATCATAAATGAAAAAGAAAAAGAAAATGTTATTACAATAAATTCTGGGACAATGCAGTGGATGTATTGTCTCTCCAATGCTTAGCTGGGAAGTGACTCTGCACAACAACCACCTAGTGGTGGTTTGCCACATGCAGTGTGGCTTCTGTAGGAATCGGTTGTACCTTTGATGGTGGAGGCCCCTGCTGTCATATCATGTGTCCTATATGGAATTTATATCAATATATATGTATGTATATATATATATATGTATATATATATATATATATATATATATATATATATATATATATAGTCACATATACACATTTGTTTACAATGCATCTCAATTATGCCCTGTAATACCCACTAGACATCTTCATAACAAAACTTTAGATGTACATCTGTAGTTGTACAGTGTGTTAACAGAATATGTGATATTATGTTCCTCAATGCTAGATAGGTACAAAACAAAATACATGAAATATAAGTAATGTTGCAGTGATTATGAATAATATTCATATAGCAAATCTATCTAAAGAATACATACTTGATACAGACAAAGTGGTTACAAACAATAACTATTGCCTCAATTTCATTGTACCTTTCGGATCAAGCCCAGAACGTAGATGAGCATGAACCAAACTAATCATGGATATGATAGCTGAGTGCACCCTTGTGTGTACTTGTATTATTCAATATTAGATACACTATGACAATAAAAAATATACAGCAACTTAAAATGTTGTTTTAGCATGTAGTAACAGATGTTATAATCTAGGGTAACAATAGCTCTGATTAGATATACAATTTTGATAGGGCAAGACTACTGTGAAGGTAAAGTAGTTGGAATCATTATATAGAATACAATTGGAGCAGTAATTGATGGGCAAACAAGAAACCCTCTGTTAGTTGTTCCTGAAACAATAAACCAAACCTTTTCACAAGACGTGATATGCACAATGCAATGCAATTACATGCAGTTACATGTAGTGTTAAATAAACAATGTTATCAAAACAATGCTTGTATGAAAAAATCTTACTGATCTTAACATGGTTAGGACAATAATATTGTACTATGATCATTATCTTAAAGGAAACCTTGCACATAATTACATGATATATATTTTATAATGAAACTCTTTGAGCATGGTGTTTAGATGACGGACTAATAACCCTAAAGAAATTTAGTGAATATTAATTGTCTAGACAGGGCTGTAACCCTTTAAAGATTTGACCATTTTAATCTGTTTTTAAGGGATTTCCCCAAATATGTGACGTCACACGGTGACTAATTGGGAATCCCCCGTTATCAATAAAAGGGAATTCCCCATGCTCACAGATATATAGAAAGGAAACTGAGTTTTAGCATGAATTATATATTTTGGGCCAGATATAGGCTATTTTCTATTGTAACATTTATTCATCTGCAATCTGTCATTAACCTGGAATTCTTTAATTATTTCTTGGGGGAATTCCCAATATTGTGACGTAGCAAGGGGAGTACTGAAAAGCGTAGGAGATTTGAGGGAATTCTCAAATTTTATTTTATTTCCTTTATAATTCACTAATACTTAGATATTTTCCCAATTTTTCTTTGGAAATAGTTTTAGAATACCAAACAGACGTTAATTAAAGGAAAAATAGCCTTTTGAAAATTTATGTGCAAGGAACCCTTTAAATAGGATCAAAGCTGTCTGCTCTATCAAATTCATTATTGGCATCATATAAAACAATTTGGATTTGCAGTAGGCACAGAATCGATGGTTAATATAAAGACTGGTGTTTTATATTATTATATACTCATAAATAATTATAAGGTGAACTCATCTATTTGAGGCTATGCCTACTGTGGGTGCATCTGGCTCCCTCTATGATCAACTACAGTGTGTGCAAGCTGCACCATGCTACCGACCAATGGCTGGCCAGCTCATATCTGGCCAATGAGGACCAACCTTTCAGATTGGGGCCTATATGAGGGCACACTGACCTTACTCCTGTCTCACTCTCCTTGCTGACAGGTACTGACAGGTATGTTCACCTAAATGGGGGGACATTTTTCTTAAAACATTTTTGTGTTGTTTTAATAAACAGCTGAGGTCTTCATTTAGATTCAGTTAAGCGGCGTTATTTGTTTGTTGATTGGTATATAATGTAATCCACATAATGAATTCTATCATATAGTGCAGAGGGAAGATAGTACAAATTGCACTGTACAAATGGTTTGCCCAATAAAGATAGCTCGGAAACTGTTGATGGACATATCATATCCCGAGGTGAACAGTATATAACTATTGAAATCAGTCTTTTTTAATGACAATACTAATTCAATAGTGTTATGTCCTTGAATCATCAATGACTCGCTCGAATTAAACATTTACACTCTTGGCTTGAATATGTGATGGTGTACAATACTTTTAAATATGTTTAGTATGATGCATTGAGGTTTTGGAAAACCCATTATATCCATAATATCTTTGCCATTTCCAAATTACTTGTAATATTATCATTAATATCGTGACAGAAATGGCCCAGACACTCCTATAGTAGGGTGATATGGTGAGGTGGTGAGGCCAGGCGCATCAGCATTTATGTGGCGGCATCATCACTGCATGAAATTTGGAATTTACTTTGTTTTACAAATTGCTGAAAGGTCATGGAAATGTTGGTAAAGATTCACTCCTACCCTTTAAGCAACTTTAGCTGTCTTTACCAAAAAATCATATTTAAAGTTTGTCAAAAGGTCATTAAATAATTGCAGGATGTTTTCCATAGTATTTACATTGCTCAGTAAAGTAAAGTCAACTATTGCATCAGTTTTACTGTGCCACCTAAGAGACCATAGTGGAGTCACAATTCTCGCTGTGATCTTTACATCATAAAGTAAGGGCTACTAAAAAAGAAATTGTATTTAGCTACATTAAGTTTTGTACAAAGTTTTATATCATAACATTTACTATTTCAGTAAAGATCATTTTCTGAGCTTTACATTGTTCCTCTAGAGGGCACCATATGCTTATTTGTGTTTTTGCATGTTTTATGCATTAATTTACATTAATTTTTACAAATAAAGGGCTATTTTGAGAAAAGTATCGTGATAATGTTTATAATCATAATATTCCACCTTTTAGAAATGGAGTAATAGATTTAGGTGAACATGATTTTTGAATTGTATCCTAGATCCCTTAGTAACATCATTTCTGCTAGACCTACCAAATATACTAGCACATGCACATGGACATGGACCTTTAGATGTTTTAATGTGCCTATAATCTTCTTTTATCAGATATAGCTTAAATCCAAAAACCACAACATCATTGTGTGGTTGTCAGCAATACCACTGGTGAGATGAATATCGGTGATTTTTGCCAAAAGTAAATAGTAATGGTATCATGTTTACTTTGAGTATTTTTGTGTAAAGCTATATTTCATGACCTTTACATTTTCAGTAAAGATCAGTTTCATAATTTAGATAAAGTCCCATAGGGGGCACCACATACATATTTCTGCTTTTTAAAAGCACAGGCCTGCTTCCAGTGTAACCACTGCCTATGCAGTCTGTTCTATATGAACATGGACTGAATCCATCTTGCACCATGGCAAACTTCAATGGATGGGTTTCATGCACAGAAATTACAATTTTCTGTTGGAAAAAATATTTCCTCAAGAATGGAATAAAATGACATGGAGCTTTGCCTTTCAAAGTAAAGTCCTAAAATCCAGCTTGGGTCCCAAAACCACACTAAACATTTGATAGCATTTACTGGAATTAATAGGGGACTGATGGTTTGTAAATATGCTTAAAGCTGTCTAAAATGTCTAAATATGTCAGGCTTGTAAAGGTCCTGTACATCTAGTATTAAGTAAATCTGCTTAAACCTGATCTACTCAAGCACATTTATTTGTTTTGAAACATCTTTACTAAGATTTAAAGATGATTAAAGTTAACATTAAAGAAAAGGTCAATTACCTTTACAAACTTTTACAAAATGATTGTTATGAGCACCTTTATTCATCTTTAAAAAAAATGCAAGGATAGCCATTACACCTTTGATGTGCAATTTAAAGGTCTGTAAAGTTTCAACTTTAAGACCTTTACATTTTCAGGCCAAGTTGAAGTAAATGTCTGGTAATGGTCGCTAAATATGGCCATTACTGAGATATACTGCAACAGTTCAGGCCTTATAAATCCGAAAATTCGTGCAGTTCATCCATCTCTGAGAGCTCTGTAGAAGAGACGGATGCATTGAATTTCATGATGAAGAATCATCTTTGTCAGTAGTTTAAACTATTACAATTATTCAAATCATATATATATAATCAACAAATCGAATGCC